>OU343150.1:10000000-10600000 GCA_910594945.2 Amphipyra berbera
TTTCCGTATGGAATTCCTCAGTAGCAGCCCGGAGATTGGGTTTAAGCCCGGTTAATGGCAATAGGCTTGCCCCCTATTATATGGGACTTAAACGTAACTGGCGAAAAACGGGTGTACTAAGACACCTCTGCTGATCCCTGCGGGGAATACAAGGTGTGATGTTCATGTTCCTCCTAGCCTTTCCCCAACTATGTTGTGGTCAGCTTCCAGTCTAACCAGATGCGGCTGAATACTAGTATTTTACACGGAGCGACTGCCATCAGACCTCCGCAAACCAGTTACAGAGCAATGCCGATATCATAAGGTTAGACCGGTTGTCAGGCTTTCAGTATTTCCGGAACGACTGTCATAAGTATTCGTATGATACCCGGGACCAACGGTTTAACATGCTCTCCGAGGCATGGAATGATCTCGATGTGTAATAAATGGTCACCCATCCACGGGCTGACCGCAGCAAACGCAGCTTAACTATGCAAATCATATGATTCACGTGGTTGCTAAATAGCCATTTCCCTCAGTACAAGACGTGATGTGACAGCAGTGATAGCCTACTAGTGTGACCGTCGGACAGCCAAGTCATAGGTCTCGAGTTCAAACCCAAGGCACGCACCTCTGACTTTTCGGATTCATGTGCGTATTGTATAATTATCACTTGCTTAAAAACGGTGCAGGAAAACATCGTGAGGAAACCGGCATGCCTGAGAGATATTTCTCGACGGCATGTGAAGCCAAGTCAGAGCCCCAGGGTCGCCATAAACTGTGACACTAGGTTAGTCACTAACCACACGAAAAGAAGAAGACGTGACGTTATGGTAAATCTTAAAATTGCGCGCATAGCCGCGGTACATAGCTAGTGAATGTTTACTCCACATAACATTCAATTATATTTGCAATAACTATGCAAATTATTATACTAACTGTAACACTAATCTAGATGTAACTAAATTAAGTTTTGATCGATTTAAACTGATGATTGAATACCACTTAAACTGTGTAATAATCTTATATCATACTAGCTGCGCGCGCGACTTCGTCTGCGTAGAAGTCGGATGGGTTTCAATTTTTTTGCGAGGTACCCTAATTCTTTATCTATACTAATATTATAAAGCTGAAGAGTTTGTTTGTTTGAACGCGTTAATCTCAGGGACTACTGGTTGGAATTGAAAAAACATCATTTACTAAATGCATTTGGAAGTATATAAGAAACATATAACAAAAAAAAATTGAAATCTTTTGTCTGTCTGTCTGTTTGTTTCGGCTAATCTCCGAAACGGCTGGACCGATTTTCACTGGCAGATAGCTGATGTAATAAGGAGTAACTAAGGTTACTTTTATTTTAAACTAGCGGCCCGTCCCATGTCGGCGGTGGACATTTTCCCCGTTTTTGCAACATTTTTCATTTATGCTCCGCTCCTATTGGTCGTAGCTTGATGTTATATAGCCTATAACCTTCCTCGATAAATGGACTATCCAACACAAAAATATTTAATCAATTTCAACCAGTAGTTCCTGAGATTAGCGCGTTCAAACAAACAAACAAACAAACTCTTCGGCTTTATAATATTATTATAGATATAGACCTGCAAGTGATAGCCTAGCGGTTGAACGCTTCCGTTCTATGCAGGACCATTTGAGTGTGATCCCAGTCCGCACCTCTGACTTTTCGAATTCATGTGCGGATCAGAATTTGATTATCACTTGCGTTAACGGTGAAGGAAAACATCGTGAGGAAACCTGCACACCTGAGAGGGCTCCATAAAGTTCTCGATGCTGTGTGTAGTCTGCCAATCCGCACCAGGTCAGTTCTGTTACTTCTTGTATATTCCAAATTGCTATATGTATTACGAAAATTAAATTACATCGAAATAAGGTTGGAATGTTTAAAAGGCCTTCAATTAATTTCGCTCTGAAAATTATTTGAGATTTAACCTTTACAAATATAATTAAAAATACATTTGGTTTATTTTTGAATCATCGATTTTTGATAATTTTTATTAATGATTTTAATCAGCAATCATTACTGTTCCACTGCTGGGCACGGCCATCTTTTCAATGTGAAAAGAGTGTAGGCCTTAGCCACCATGCCGACGTTGTGTGGATTGGTAGACTACACACACTATCGAGAACTTTTTTGTAACCCACTCAGGTATGCAGGTTTCCTCACGATGTTTTCTTTCACCGTTAACTAATAAAATGATAAATGATTTTTATTTTTGTTAATAAATCTGTTACCGACACTTTTACAATTCTATGTAATGTTTTTTTAAGACTGGATGGCGCCGGCATTTTCTATCTGATTAATGCAAGTGATAATCAAATTCTAACCAGCACATGAATTCAACAAGTCAGAGGTACGGCCCTATCGAACTAAAACCCCGTCAGACCCGTGTGGGGACAGGTTAGAATATAAAACTTCCTCACCGCACGCTGGGAATAGACGCGTGTTGTAAGATTATACAAAACACAGCACGCGACGTGGTAGGAGCTATACGGTCCGCCTGGCTAGCTACCACCTGAACATTAAAGTCGCGCTAAGCAGTTTACTGTGTTCCGTCGTGTTTATGTGAAACCCAGAGGGGTATAGGAGAATCCCTCTATCACCCATATTCTAAGACGTACCTCCAAAACTTACTCGACTCGACTCCACCTCGACTCAGCCTTTTTCACTATCATCGGTAGTTATAGTTGACATAAACGTCCTCGACTCGAGATTTTTCCTCAGTCGAGGTAAGGAATCATCTGTCAAACTCAAGGTACCTCGGAACATACCTTAAGGAAGGAAGTGTCAAAGTTCGTATGTAACAAAAATGAATTTTGAAGACTTTATCGAATATGCTTACGATAATCCTTACAACTATTTATCGCGGCGTTATTAGCGCGATGCAGATAAACAAAATTATGACGTAATGACTCCACTCTACCTCGACTCATTTGAGGACCCCTCAGTCGTGGAACTTCAAAGTTCACTCAAAATTGCGACTAAGAATACAATTTTGAAGGTGTTTTCGAGGCCGTCCTGAGTCGAGTAAATTTTGGAGGAACGTCTTATAATATGGGTGTATATCTCTGTTCCTTGGACTCGTGTGCTCCATCTTAGACCCTGTCTGCGCTTGCCATCAGGTGAGACAAGGGCTAAACGCGACCAAGTCGGGAATATAAAAATACCCTCCAGCATGGAAGGCAAGTGTTCAGGCCGCTAGGCTATCACTTGACCCCCGTAACCGCAAAATGTTAATACATACATACAATCACACCTGCTTCCCATTGAGGTAGGCAGATACTAAAGATTTCCACCTGCTACGATCCTGACACACCCTTTTCACTTCATCTACATTCATTAACCTTCTCATGCATGCTCGTCGGTTTAGGGTGCTACCAACCTGGCCTTTTTTGAGAACGTCCGCTATTTGTTTGTGGTACGTTCGCCGAGGTCGGCCTCTTCCAACTGTTCCATCCACACTCGCCTTGTACACTTGTTTCGTTAATCTCCTTTCGTCCATCCTCTCTACATGACCAAACCATCTTAACATACCTTTCTCAATCGTTCTCACTACATCTTCTTTCACTCCCAAATGTCATATTTACCACTTATATCTACTTGAACAAAACGCGCCTACAAGACTGACCTATGTAAGCTGATCTAATCTTGTGAAACAAATCCAATGATCTAAGCACGCGAAATAAATTACACACCGATTTGCGCGTGACATTAAATACAGTACATATTTGCTAAGACCTTGTTCAGATGCTGCGGTTTTAGATGACAAATAAACGCGCGGTTTTCTGATAACTATGGATTGAGTTGCCATACCTTGTGTCTACATTCAATTTGATATAACAACAGTGATAGCCTAGTGGTGTGACCGTCGGACTGCCAAGTCATAGGTCTTGAATTAGAACCCAAGGCCTCCGACTTTTCGGATTCATGTGCGTATTGTATAATTATGACTTGCTTAAAAACGGTGAAAGAAAACATCGTGAGGAAACCGGCATGCCTGAGAGATATTTCTCGTCGGCATGTGAAGCCAAGTCAGAGGCCCATGAGCGGTATAAACTCTGATACCAGGTTAGTCACTAACCACATGAAAAGAAGAAGAAGATCTCGCCTGTATTCCCCGAAGGGTTGGGCAGAGGTGTATACCTATATACCCTCATTTCGCCGTTATGTTTAAGTCCTACGTTATATGGGGCGAGCCTATTGCCATCAACCAGGCACAAATCCAAACTACGGGGCCTACGGGCTGCTACTGAGGAATTCCACACGGAAAAACCCAATAACACTATTCCCGACATGGGGATCGAACCCAGGACCTCACGAGTTTTTTTTTGTTTTTTCTATTCGACTGCTTGTATATAGTTTTGCATAGTATATATAGACCTAAAGGGTCTCCAACCAATGGGGACGAGAGTAAAATACTTAACCTAAGCTAACTACTAACATCAAGACTACTAGCAACAACAGCACTAAGGGCGACCCCTAATGGGACTCGGAGCTCGGCTTAGGGCGTTGCTGACGGGAGGACTGGGAGGGAGACAGCTTGATGAGGACTGAATTAACGGTGTGAACCTCACGATGAACAACGCAACAAACATTTACACCCATATTCTAAGACGTTCCTCCAAAACTTACTCGACTCGACTCCACCTCGACTCACTACCAAGTTGACATAAACGTCCTCGACTCGAGATTTTTCCTCAGTCGAGGTAAGGAATCATCTGTCAAACTCAAGGTACCTCGAAACCTACCTTAAGGAAGGAAGTGTCAAAGTTCGTATGTAACAAAAATGAATTTTGAAGACTTTATCGAATATGCTTACGATAATCCTTACAACTATTTATCACTGCGTTATTTTCGCGATGCAGATAATTCAAATTATGACGTAATGACTCCGTCGAGGAACCTCAAAGTTCACTCGAAATTGCGACTAAGAATACAATTTTGAAGGTGTTTTCGAGGCCGTCCTGAGTCGAGTAAGTTTTGGAGGAACGTCTTAGAATATGGGTGTTATACTCGCGCGAGTTTATCGTACAAGTCGCTACATTTGAACAAGTTTTACAACTCCATGAGTAACACAAAATGTCAGATAACAATATTAATAGTCATTGAAGTTATTTGTTCATTGTGTCATGATGGATGGATGCCCAAAAACGACTACTGCTTACCTTAATAGGCTGAGGCGTTGAATACCGATGGGGAGGTCAGGAGTTCACACCACACCTGAAGTTTCTGTGAGGTGACATGTTTTAAGCGCTGCATTGTCTAGGACAGGGGTCGGCTACCTTTTGAGACGGAAGAGCCAAAAGTTGCAATTTATAAAATTTCAGTATTTAAAAAGCCACTAAAAAGATTCCTTTCAATAGTTAAAGTATTTGCTTATTATACAAGGTTAGTCGGAAAGGGGGTACTAAGCCGCGGGCCACTTAAAGTATCACTGATGACTATTTTAAAGCAAGTGTTAAAATTTCAAAATTCGATAATTTTTATTTGCATGCAAAAAGATTTTTATTTTAGTTATTTCAAAAAAAAGATACCTGCTTTAGTTATGAATTCAGAAAATTAATTTTCTAACCCGTGATCTCAAATATGTCCTAAATTGTAAAAACAGCTGATCATAACTATGGACAGATAGATTTTAGCATGTCTTTTACGAAATCTTTGAAAAGCTATTTCTCTTAAACTATCGAGTTTTGAGGAAAGTTGTAGAACAAAAGTTATCCCTTATTATGCGTACTTTAACACCCTTTCGGCTTAGTACCCCCTTTCCGACTAACCTTGTATATGTTTGATGTTTTATTTAAAATAAACGACTTTAAATACGAAATCATATTCATATAAAAACATACAAATATTTTTAGCACATAACATATTTTAGCTAGAATAATAAAATAGTTAATCCAATATATAGAAATAGATCAAATCAAATCATTTTATTTGTGTTAAACATGGGTGATAATACAATGTCACATGGTCACATAAGTATTTTTGATTTTTAATTAGTAATTATAGTCCAACATGTTTTACCTATAAAGGTGTACAAATGAGTAATCTCCATTGAAAATTAAAATAGTAAAATCAATCAAAATTTAAAAAAAAAAGAATAATTTAATGAAAATGTCAAGAATAAAAATACATCATGCATATGTCATAAGTCTAAAGTGAGTCATTCTTAAAGTCTTTTAAATTATAATAACATTTATTCATTAGAATCTCTTTCAATCTTTTTTTGAACAACATTATATTTAAAGTTTTGAGTTCTGTTGGTAATTTATTAAATATTTTAGGACCCATGCAAAAAATACTCTTTCTCATAATCTCTGTCCTCGCCGCATGTATTCACAACCTATTGTTATCTCGGCGGTTCCTAACTACTGTGTCAGATAGTCGTGGGAATAATTGAGGATTATTTCTAACAAATAGCGCGATCTCTAGTATGTATATTGTCGGAAGAGTTAGGATTCTATGTTGTAGGAAGTATGGTTTGCAGCTGTCTGTTGTATAAAGTCGGAACATTGATGTTATGCATCTTTTCTGTGCTTTGAAAGCTTGTTGCAAGTCAGATGAGTTAGCCCAAAATATGATTCCATATCTCAACAACGATGCTACCATCCCGTGATATGCCATAATGATAGAATCAGTATTGAGAACAGATGCCAGTTTATAAAGTCCATATGCAGAGCTGCTTATACTTATTATATCTATCTCTCAGTCATAGTCAGTATATCTCAGTCATAGTCAGTATATCTCAGTCATACTATATATTAAAGTACTCAATTATAGATCGATTGCTCGATTTTAAGGGTTTTAATAACAAAAAATATTTTTTTTTGCGTATGGAACTGGAGAGCCGCAACTTTACATCGAAAGAGCCGCATGTGGCTCGCGAGCCCCATGTTGCCGACATCTGGTCTAGCAGACAATAACAAAAGAATATTTTTTTTGCGTATGGAACTGGAGAGCCGCAACTTTACATCGAAAGAGCCGCATGTGGCTCGCGAGCCCCATGTTGCCGACATCTGGTCTAGCAGACAATAACAAAAGAATATTTTTTTTGCGTATGGAACTGGAGAGCCGCAACTTTACATCAAAAGAGCCGCATGTGGCTCGCGAGCCCCATGTTGCCGACATCTGGTCTAGCAGACAATAACAAAAGAATATTTTTTTTGCGTATGGAACTGGAGAGCCGCAACTTTACATCGAAAGAGCCGCATGTGGCTCGCGAGCCCCATGTTGCCGACATCTGGTCTAGCAGACAATAACAAAAGAATATTTTTTTTGCGTATGGAACTGGAGAGCCGCAACTTTACATCGAAAGAGCCGCATGTGGCTCGCGAGTCCCATGTTGCCGACATCTGGTCTAGCAGACAATAACAAAAGAATATTTTTTTTGCGTATGGAACTGGAGAGCCGCCACTTTACATCGAAAGAGCCGCATGTGGCTCGCGAGCCCCATGTTGCCGACATCTGGTCTAGCAGACAATAACAAAAGAATATTTTTTTTGCGTATGGAACTGGAGAGCCGCAACTTTACATCGAAAGAGCCGCATGTGGCTCGCGAGCCCCATGTTGCCGACATCTGGTCTAGCAGACAAAATGTTCCCCAACATGACGCGTAAGATTGAGTCTACGTGACGCTGCAACGCTGTCTGCTTGTTTCGGCTCATCTCAGAAACGGCTGGACCGATTTTGCCGAGACTCTCACTGGCAGATAGCTGCATGTTATAAAGTAACTATCAATGATAGCCCAGTGGGGTGACCGTCGGACTGCCAAGTCATAGGTCTCGAGTTCGCACCAAAGGCACGCACCTCTGACTTTTCGGATTCATGTGCGTATTGTATCAGTGATAGCCCAATGGGGTGACCGTCGGACTGCCAAGTCATAGGTCTCGAGTTCGAACCCAAGGCACGCACCTCTGAATTTTCGGATTCATATGCGTATTGTATAATTATCATTTGCTTAAAAACGGTGAAGGAAAACATCGCGAGGAAACCGGCATGCCTGAGAGATATGTCTCGACGGTATGTGAAGCCAAGTTAGAGGCCCATGGGCGGCATAAACTGTGACACCAGGTTACACTAACCACACGAAAAGAAGACGAACGCCTACTTGGAGAGGATGGGTAGCCTTTTATCAACCGGATTGAAGACAAGACATAATTATTACATGGTCTATTATCTATGACACTTAAATACCACAACAGGTGTAGATATGCATATTAAATTGCATATATACTACTAGCGGTCCGTCCCGGCTTCGCACGGGTGGACATTTTTCCTTATAACATTTTTCATTTATGCTCCGCTCCTATTGGTCGTAGCGTGATGTTAACGCGTGCGCCTATAACCTTCCTCGATAAATGGACTATTCAACACAAGAATATTTTTTCAATTCCAACCAGTAGTTCCTGAGATTAGCGCGTTCAAACAAACAAACAAACTCTTCAGCTTTATAATATTAGTAGAGATTTAAAATTATTATTCAGTGGCGAGGAATTCATGGCGTTCCTTAAATGTCAAGTATTTTTTATTTAATGTAAATATAATATAGTTTCTTGCGGTTATTGATAAATATACAAGGTAAGTCGGAAAGTGGGTACTAAGCCGCGGGCCACCTAAAGTATCTCTGATGACTATTCTAAAGCAAGTGCTAAAATTTCAAAATTCGATCATTTTTATTTGCATGTAAAAAGATTTTTATTTTAGTTATTTCAAAAAAGAAACATACCTACCTACTTTAGTTATGAATCCAGAAAATTAATTTTCTAATCCGTGACCCCAAATATGACCTAAATTGTAAAAACAGCTGATCATAGCTATGGACAATAAGATAATATATATTTTACCATATTTTTTACGAAATCTTTGAAAAGCTATTTCTCTTAGACTATCGAGTTTTGGGGAAAGTTGTAGAACAAAAGTTATCCCTTATAATAGGTACTTTAACACCCTTTCGGCTTAGTACCCCCCTTTCCGACTAACTATTGCCGACAAAATAAATCTCATTGCTGACAACTAAGCAGACTATGTTCTTCTTGGTGGAGTATACTTGAAGTATATTTTAGAAACAAAAAAAGATTATAGAATCTTTTAACATCTCATGATATTTAGATCAAAATAATATTGAATATTGTTGGAATGAAAGTTCGGTCTGACATTTAGAAGCGACCGACGCAAGGTTCTCGACACCATTAATCATTCAGCTATTTGTTGTTGGTAGCTACTAAGAATGACCATATTTTTCAAATTATGACTTTGATAACAGATGTTGGTAATAAACAAAAGAATATACTAGTTATGAATTGACTGGTGGATTTATTATCTTCGCGACCAGCCGGTCAAAACTAGGCATAACCTTTGTGGAAAAGAAGAATTCATAGCCTTTCTAACACCCATATTCTAAGACGTTCCTCCAAAACTTACTCGACTCAGAACGGCCTCGAAAACACCTTCAAAATTGTATTCTTAGTCGCAATTTCGAGTGAACTTTGAGGTTCCTCGACGAAGTCATTACCTACGTCATAATTTGAATTATCTGCATCGCGCAAATAACGCAGCGATAAAAAATTGTAAGGATTATCGTAAGCATATTCGATAAAGTCTTCAAAATTAATTTTTATTACATAAAAACTCTGACACTTCCTTCCTTAAGGTAGGTTCCGAGGTTACCTTGAGTTTGATAGATGATTCCTTACCTCGACTGAGGCAAAATCTCGAGTCGAGGACGTTTATGTCAAGTCGAGGTGGAGTCGAGTAGAGTAAGTTTTGGAGGAACATCTTAGAATACGGGTGTAAAGACCATTGCCTTTTACCCCCCGTTCACACAGTGGATCCGTTTTAACGGATCCGTCGGTACTGGGTGTGTTGTTCACATCTGTGCCGACGGATCAGTTAACAGCTTTGCGCATCTGGCAGACAGGATACGATAAAAATAACGAACCCAGTCATTTTTACCGTAGTCAGAAGCCCGAAAGTGTGACAACCGGTCCAACCCTAGGATATCGGCATTGCCCTGTAACTGGGTTGCGGAGGTCTGATGGCAGTCGCTCCGTGTAAAATACTGGTATTCAGCCGCATCTGGTTAGACTGGAAGTTGACCACAACAGTTGGGGAAAAGGGGTGGGCAGAACATTCACGTAGATGTCCCGCGTCAAGTCGCACGGTATGTTGCTTTATTTGTACATATATGCATACATAAACTCACGCCTTTCCATGGGGGTAGGCAGAAACTATAGAACGCCACATGCTACGACCCTTACATACTCCTTTCGCTTCATCCACATTCATACATCTTGTCATACACGCACGCCGTGACAGTACTACGCACCTGTCCTTTGTGAAGAACATCATCAATAACATCGATGTGGTGATAGTGATACACTTACAATCATATCATATTACTGCCTATTGTCTGGTAGTATGAGTCTGTCATGCTGACTTAAATGTCTTGCTTATGGTGGCGTTGTTTATCCGGTCGTTGGGTTCCCTACAACATGGTTGAGCTGACCGATGCGGATATGCACGTCATGCTCGTGAACGGGTGCCGTCTATCGGGACTGGTCAGCCCTTAACTGCTATGGCAATCCTAGAAGGTATATTTTTCTATTTGTTACTCTTATGTGAGTTTATTTGTTACATTAACCTGCATTATTCTCATTCCATTTCTCACACTACTGTAATGGAATTGTAATGAACTACTATTTTGAAAAGAGTATTCATGGAGTTTCTTGCCGGCTCTTCTCCATAGAACCTACCTTTTGTAACCGTGCACCTAGTTTTGACGTTTTAAAAGTGGCTGAAATCTGGTCTATTTGAAATAAAAAACTTTGACTTGACTTTGACTTTGATGTATGTCCTTATAGGGCGTCTTCTACCGGCGTTTGCTCCATTTGTCCTTTAGTGAACCCAAGGCTATAAGATTAATCTACCATAGCTAATTCCAAACCCGGATCATACGACTACAAATATACATTGCGGTTTTTAACCTACATAGTTAAAAAACCCATTTAAAATAATAGGCCGGTAACATTTATCATCAGCGAAATATTTCGGTAAATCCCAAAGCGGATGATTCATTGATATACCTAATTTTCCTTATACGGATGTCTATATGTTGCAGGCAAGTTTTTAATTTAGACATTGAATAAAATATCAAATTATGATATTATACAAAATTTCTTATTCACATCAATTTTAAAATTTTACAGTACTATACAATACTCTTTATTGTACACAAAATAAACAAGAAACATTAGTATAAAAATAGAGATGTACAATGGGCGGTCTTATCGCACTAGGCGATTTCTTCCAGACAACCTTTGGATGGACATGAAGTGCAAGAAAAAAAAGAGAGGGGTAACAATAAATGAGGATACATTAAATTAAGTACTTTAAATAAACCTAAAAACACAAATAAATAAATATTATACACAATAAATATGAAATAAATATATATAGTGTAATGTGTATGTAATACATAATATAAACAGACAATAAATAACTATACATAATGATGCAAACTTAACTATATTGTTAGGTAGTGATCCTTAAAGAGTCTTTTGAAAGTGACCAAGGATTGCGCACGTCTAACTGTAACTGGCATGCAATTACATTTACTCAACAATGCTTATAATGTGGTCATTATTTTGACAACCTTCTTTGAGCAAAGTCGACGTTTCCGCGCTACTTGAATAGGTGCCAGCAAAGTTGTATGGAATTTCATTGCTGGTGAGTTTTAGCCACCAGCAATTTCCTTTGAAAATCCATTATTGTCGAGTTTTGTTTCAAAAATAGTCTGGTGCAAAAAGTTTTTATTCATAATTTGGCTGTATAAGTACAGGCAGCACGATCATTAACGACTCATTAAAAAAAAGGTTAAGCCCGGGGAAGAAACAAATCGTTACTTTAAATAAATTCTTACTATACTGAGCTGATTTTATTTAAATTACTCGCATTGTTTGAGTAAAGCACTATACAAGCCTTGGTCCGCAATGACTGCCCTGCTGGCCACGCTATGATGGCCTCGACCTTAGGTTAGCTACGCTCTCGGCCTTCAAGCTTGGGTATCATTGCAGCCCTTTCTGTCCACGCTATAAAGGCCTCGGCCTTCGGTCTCGGCCTTTATTCCAGCTTATCCATCAAGAGCTGCAATGCTGATCGCGCTGTGATGGCCTAGAGCTGCGCTACACTGCGCTTTCGGCCATCATCAGTGCTGCCAGCAACGCAGTCATTACAGACCGCGGCAGTAATGTACTATTACATTCATAAAGTGTGAATTATTGTAAACTATACTATCAGACCTTATTTCAAAACTATTAAGAATATTATGGAATACTATTATGAACTTTATGGATATTTGTGTCCGAAATAAAGCTAATCTATTCTAATATTGTTGTGTATGTGTATATTTGAGGCGATCAAATTATTATTAGCTGCTGTGAGTGTGTCACAAAGGAATCGCTCTTGATTTTGTTATTATAAATCGTCGTCTATTTATATTGTGAACAATGTAGAATACCGATCACGTAATACGAGCGGGACAGGAACGATACAGAATATTGACATCAAATTTTTATAGAGGCTCTCACGTTGCTATATTAGTTTACGATGTGTCAGAACCAAAGTCCCTAGCAAAATTGAATGAGTGGGTCGAGGAACTTCAAGTGTACTCCACCAAGAAGAACATAGTCTACTTAGTTGTCGGCAATAAGATTGACAAACATATCATTTTGGGGCCCAGTGCATAATATCAGCAAGCACATTGGGTCACCCGCACGACGACGCAACGACTATTCCCAAGGAGGGTTGATGTCAGGCAGGCGGCCGGTCATAAAACAATAAGCCAAAACCTCTAACAACATGGATTTACGAAATACATGTTGTGCCGACCCCACCTAATGTGGGATAAGGGCAGGAAGAAGAAGAAGATTTAATAATGTATCTAGTTGTATCAAGCTGATTTGGAAAGTGCATTGAATTATGTTATTTTTATTCATTTCCGACTTTGTTTTCGGACTAGAATTTTTTTAAGTAATTAATTTCATACATAATCTGCCAGTTACTGTCCTACTGCTGGGCACGGGCCTCTTCTCATAATGAGAAAACTAAAAGCTTTAGTCCACCATGCTGCCCTGGTGCGGGTTGTCGGACTACACACCATCGAGAACCTTATGGAGTCGGTGGAGCCCTCTCAGGTGTGCAGGTTTCCTCACGATGTTTTTCTTCACTGTTAACGCAAGTGATAATCGAATTCTAAACTCTCCCTCTAATCTAATTTTGACGACACGTTTGGTGCAGTGGTTGAGCGATCGGCTTCTGCGCTACGGGCGTGGGTCTGATTCCCGCCCGGAACAAATATTTGTATGGCCTACAGATAGTTGTTCCGGGTCTGGATGTTTGGGCGTGTGAAGATTTGTGTCTGTAAACGCACCCACGATACAGGAGAAATCCTAGTGTGAGGCAAAGTACATTTAAAAGAAAAAAAGAAACCGCACATGAATTCGAAAATTCGGGATCGAACTCTGACCCTCCTACATAGAAGGTAAAGCGTTCAACCGCTAGGCTAAAGTATTCTATGTAATAAGGCAATAGAAGAGTTATAATAAAATGTTTAAAAGCGGAACTAGGCATTATTTATAGCAACAGTTTTCAGAGTTTAACTGCGACATTCTTTATTATGTATTGTTAGATAATGGAGTAGCGTTGCGAGATTATAATCTTTCTTAATAGAGATAAAAATGAGCATTTTAACACAATTCTTATGACGATGTAGATACCATCTTATATACAGCGTGTTTTTTTGGAACTTGAAAGAATCTAATGCTAATTACATATTTAATCATCAAAATTATTAAAATATAGATTTAATTCATAATATCAGCAAGTAAATTGGGTTTCCCGCGCGATGGCGCAACGGTTGTTCCCACGGAGGGTTGATGTCAGGCAGGCGGCCGGTCATAAAACAATAAGCCAAAACCTCTAACAACATGGATTTACGAAATACATGTTGTGCCGACCCCACCTAGTGTGGGATAAGGGCAGGAAGAAGAAGAAGATTTAATTCGGATCAACTGACAGAACTTCATAAAGTTACCAGGTACCTATCATTCCTTAATGATAGGTACCTGGTAACTTTATGAATGCCTGCGCCCACTGGCGGCACGGCAGGGCAAAAGATTTTTTAAGCTCAAATAATTTTAAACCATGCTGACTCTTACCCTTTAGGAGTCTTATTTACCGTATGTTAAGCAAATATGAGCGCTAATAGTATTAACATAAGATTTAAAGTTATTTGAGCTTAAAAAATCCTTTGCCATTCCGTGCCGCCAGTGGGCGCAGGCCCATATAGAACAAATTCCAATAATAGGTATCTTGTTATGTCTCTTCTTCTTTTCGTGTGGTTAGTGACTAACCTGGTGTCAGAGTTTATGCCGCCCATGGGCCTCTGACTTGGCTTCACATGCCGTCGAGAAATATCTCTCAGGTATGCCGATTTCCTCACGATGTTTTCCTTCATCGTTTTTAAGCAAGTGATAATTATACAATACGCACATGAATCCGAAAAGTCAGAGGTGCGTGCTTTGGGTTCGAATGACTTGGCAGTCCAACGGTCACACCACTAGGCTATCACTCTTGTTATGTAATTAACCAAACTTTACATAATTACTTATTTGAAAAAAATATGTACCTACATATCGTCGGTCGGCAGTGAAAACCACGTATGTGTAAAATATGAATTTTTAAAAGAGATAGAAATAACTGTCTCCTGCAAAAAAATGGCCGATCAAATGTTAATACAAGTTTGTCATCGTACGTCATAGATAGTTTAGAAGTATTTGAATTGAAAGTTTGTTGAACTAGTACGTGTATGACGAGTTTATCAATCTAAAGAACAAATAAAACGCCTATGAAGAAAATTTTATTTACGAGGTTTTCACTGCCGAGTATCGATATATATATAATACGAACACTCCCTGTATACGAAGCTGTTAGTTTAATGTCACAAATGCTACGATTGTGATCGTGCACGTGTGGCTTAGTTATGAGTCTGTGATGATTATGACATTATGCGTCGTCATCTTGACCATCATCATCATATTAGGCCGTAAACGACCACTATTAACGATAGTAAGTCCACTATTGATGATAGTACGTCTACTATTGACGATAGTACGTCCACTTTTGACGATAGTACGTCTACTATTGACGATAGTACGTCCACTGTTGACAATAGTACGTCCACTATTGACGATAGTACGTCCAATGTAGACGATAGTGCATCCACTATTGAAGATCCCACTATTGACGATAGTACGTCCACTTCTGACGATAGTACTTCCACTGTTGACGATAGTAGGTACGTCCACTATTAAAGATAGTACGTCCACTATTGACGATAGTACGTCCACTGTAAACGTACACTGCTGGACATGTTATATTTCTTTTATTCCTGACTTGGTCGCGTTTGGCCCCAGTTTCACCTGATGGTAAGCGCAGACAGGGTCTAAGATGGAGCACACGAATACAAGGAACAGAGCGTGCCCCGGCTGTTCCACACTGCAAGGTGTAGAACTCACGCTGGCGCAAGGGCGCCTCTTCGACGCATTGTAGATACGTATAACACACACTTTATCGAACTTGATATTTTCGCGCTTACACAATTTAAGTTCAAAAGGATGGCTATTGAATCTTTAAAGTAGCTATCTAATACCTATTATCTCTAAATCACACTTGAGTACTTAACTTATTTTCAGTAATATTAATGCACGCATATAACTATTCTTTAATCATTATTTTGCGGATATTGGTGTGGGTTACACGTTTATTTAGTTTAAAACTTATTCTATCATACCTTGTGTAATGTGTAACTGTTAAATATCCCAATAAAGTAAAATAAAATAAAAATAGAGGGATTCCCCTATACCCCTCTGGCTCTGGCATACACACGATGGAACACAGTAAACTGCTTGGCGCCGGACTTTAATGTTCAGGTGGTAGCTAGCCAGGTGAACCGTATAGCTCCTACCACGTCGTGTGCTGGGTTTTGTATAATCTTACAACACGCGTCTATTCCCAGCGTGCGGTGAGGAAGTTTTATATTCTAACCCGTCCCCACACGAGGCAAAACCTCTTCTCGTTCTGAGAAGATACTCAGTCTGCCAGTAATAAGCAGATTATGAAAAAAAACTAATTGGGCAACCCATGCCCAGCAGTGGACGTGCTTCAACAGAAAACGGTCACAACTGTAATCGGTAGCTGGTAACACTGGAAAATGTTGATATAGGAAGGTAAACGTCAAGATGAATCAACCTACCCGAAGTTATAAAAACAGTGGTAATTCGACGGAGCAGAGTATTCCATGTTGAACAGCCGAAGAAGTCTGACCTTTTATATCTGATTAGCTTGTCCTTATTTTCTGATCTTATGTAAATTATTATATTAGTTGGAAGGAAAGCGTTTGTCTTGGTATGGGCATGTGATGAGGAGGGATGAAACACATGTGACTAAGAAAGTGATGAATATGAATGTTGATGAATGGAGGGAGAGAGGGAGACCTAAGAAAAGATGGATAGATTGTATGAGGGAGGATATGAAAGATAAGTGAGTAAATGATAATGAGACGGCTGACAGGGAAGAGTGGAAGACAAAAACATATTGCGCCGACCACAAGTAACTTGGGACCAGGGCAGGAAGATGATGATGTAATTTATTATATTGTGATATATTGTGAAATAGCTTTTGTAACTAACCGCAAACCCAAATATAAGTACTCTCAGTGGTGGAAAGTCTATGTTGGTTTCATTTACTTTATTTACCATGCTTGCAATCCTGACAGACCGATATTAGCTATAACTGTAATGATAGATTCACCCCTACAAGATTCTATTGTATATTTTACACAACAGTTATAAGGTCGTTGACATCTTTTGACAAAAACAATTTACAATCTTAATTACAATCGGCCATCTTTGTTTTCAGCACGCGGAGTAGAAAACGACCCACCTTTGTCATGCTAAATGTTACGTAGAATTGTCGGGTAATTAGAAAAACACGTCATTTAGACTGGTATAGTATGTTTTTTTTACATTGTCCGAGATAGTAAACAAACTAGCTTTTGCCCTGTACGTAAATCTATACTAATATTATAAAGCTGAAGAGTTTATTTGTTTGTTTGTTTGAACGCGCTAATCTCAGGAACTACTGGTTGGAATTGAAAAAATATTTTTGTGTTGGATCGTCCATTTATCAAGGAAGGTTATAGGCTATGTAACATCACGCTACGGCCAATAGGAGCGGAGCATAAATGAAAAATGTTGCAAAAACGGGAAAAATGTCCACCCGTGTGAAGCCGGGACGGGCCGCTAGTTTATAATAACTTTCCTAAGACACGTTCATATTTATGACTAATTGTACCCGCGGCTTTGCCTTCGAAAACAAGGTTATTGCTCATATCTACCGATAATGTGTACCCTATAACCTGACCCGCTCTATAACGGATGTGTCCAGTAGCACTGGCGTGAAGCTCAAACATACATACACTTCCAGGCGGGCAGCTACTAGGGTTGCCACCTTTTTTTTTGCAGTTATAGTACATTGGTAAGAAAAAAAATATTATTATGTTTAAAAACATATTTTTTATTGGTTTTTGCTGTTTGTATCAAATTAGTAGTGATGTGACACTGGGGAGTGGCGAAATCGATTTAGCACCAATCGATAAATTTCGTTTAACGGATAAATACTTATGACTAAACTTTTGAAAATCCCTAAAATTTTAAATCATGCTAAATAAAGTATTTTCGTGTACTTTATTGTTCTCATAAAGTATAGAGTACAATTACCTGAAATAACGTACAATACTTTATTATAAAGTACGGGTGGCAACCCTAGCAGCTACCTCACCTTGCCTGAACCTGACTACTCCATAGACCAGGGATGGTGAACCTTTACGTATCAATATGCCATTTTTCTAAAGAAATGTTTAATGAGATCATAGACGTGCCATCAAATAATTTTGAATTAGGGATCACTCGCGATCGCTCGTCATATAATACTTACTTCACCCTTTATTTCGTAGTGCTTAGTGAAATTTGTGATCAGTGACGTGCCCACAATATTGTGTGCCATTGGTTCACCATCCCTGCCCTAGACCATGATCACGACAAATCAATTCTAAGCTCTCTTGTTTACATTTTCGGACATCATATAAAAATCGCACTATAGTATAGTCAAGTATTTAGAACAACACACATTATACGTCTGTGAAAAAAAAAGCCCAAATACAAACAATGGCGCATTAATTCTACGTATAAAGATATTATTTCACACTTCGGTAATTGTGGGTATTACTAGGTATAATAAACTTGGGAAAATACTATGAATCATGTGTCCATTTCAATATACAGTAATCGTAAGGTTACTGTTATTTTTTATTTTTTTTTAAAACTTTGCCCCACACTAGAAAAGAAAGAAAAGAAAAGAAAATTATTTATTTTGGACTCACACAGGCAGTTACAAAAAAAAAACAATATTTACAAAAAAAAAGAAAGGAAGGATAAGAATTTATATTACCTGCACGAGGCCAAAAAGGGCTCCTATCTCAGCATAATGCTGCGACATTTAAAAAAAAAAACAAAATGTCGCAACGCTGGTTTTCAGATAGGACCCTAAGACCAGTTTTCACTAGGATTTCTCCTGTATCGTGGGTGAGTTTACAAACACCAATCTTCACATGCTCAAACACCCAGACCCGGAACAACTATCTGTAGGCCATACAAATATTTGTTCCGTGCGGGAATCGAACCCACGACCCGCAGCGCAGAAGTCAATCGCTTAGCCACTGCACCAACCGTGTCGTCAAACAAAACAAAGACTGGTTTTTGGACTTTCCGGCTTCTGACTACCCGTGACTAGGGTCGCCAGGTTCCGGCTTTTTACAGTCCTGTCCGGCCAAATAAATATCTACAAGTCCGGCCTGTCTAGGGTCACCAGATGAAAAAATCTAATCGGAGGGAAGGCCTGATTTCCATTGAAAAATCCTGAGATTTTTTACAGTTTGAGAATTTTCTCTAAAACTTACTTAACAATTTTAAAAAGTCGTAATATTAGGTCCTTACCTATGAAATTGGCGGTTTTTTCTCACAAATAGAGAACCTCGTCACTTCTATGATTTAAAATATATATCAATTGCTTGATATTATATCGAATAATGACCATCATAGACAACTTCTAATAGTAAAAAAACCTTATTACAGTTTCCTAAACATAAAAAATAACTTAAAAATGACTCCTCTTTTTGTTAGCAGAAATCACCACTATTTTTGTTTTAACTTGGCCAAAACTTATTTTTGTCGCATAATCTAAGTGGCATACATTATCTTAGCTTTTAAACATTAGTACATAAAAGTTTTAAAACATTAGTGTTCATAGTTGTTAAATAAATTAAGAAAATGTTAGTATGAAAAATGCAATTTCTTCAAAATTCTCCATACAAAACGCTGATTTCATAGGTAATAACCTAATATTATCGTTTTTACACACTGCGGATATTTACGTATATTTTGTAAGCTGTATTTTATGGAAAATTCTAAAAATCGTGAGATTTCATATGATTTTCAAAATCCAGCCGCAATCCTGAGAAGAGTCCAAAGATCCTGAAATCTCTAGACAAATCCTGAGATATGGTAACCCTAGGCCTGTCCGACTTTTGTTAAGCTTGTCGTCAACCCCGTCCCGTCAAGTTGCCGAACAAAAGGGCGCAAGCGAAATTCTTTTCTCTTTAAAAACTAGTGTGTCAGACTTTTAGAGCAATATGAATATGTCTTGTTAATATGAATCTGTGTCCAGCTTTTCTTTTTTAGAGGCACGGAAGGGTCTCGACGCGTAACGAACGGTCACCCATCCACAAACTGACCGTGGCAAGCGCAGCTTAACCTCGCAAAACTTATGATCGGCGTAGTTGTTATTTAGCTGAGCTCCTCTTCCTCTGGTTGTTGGTTAGACGACGAATTTAAGAATAAATACATTTTGGATTTATAATATCCTAAAACATTTTGGTTTTACGTCCACGGGTGGAGAAGGGGGTCTTATTGCTACCCCGTGTGGGGGGACGGGTTAGAATATAAAACTTCCTCACCGCACGCTGGGAATAAACGCGTGTTGTAAGATTATACAAAACACAGCACGCGACGTGGTAGGAGCTATACGGTCCGCCTGGCTAGGTACCACCTGAACATTAACGTACGGTGCCAAGCAGTTTACTGTGTGCCGTCGTGTGTATGTGAGAGCCAGAGGGGTATAGGGGAGTCCCTCTATATCTCTGTTACTTGTATTCGTGTGGTCCATCTTAGACCCTGTCTGCGCTTACCATCAGGTGAGACTAGGGCCAAACGCGACCAACTCAAGAATAAAAAAGAAAAAACCCCGGTTCCCCATCATCTATACAAGGTTAGTCAGAAAGGGGGTACTAAGCCGCGGGCCACTTAATGTATCACAGATGATTGTTTTAAAGAAAGAGTAAAAATTTCAAAATTCGCTCACTTTTTTTCCATGCAAATTGAATTTTATCTTTGTGTTTTTAAAAATTCTTAATTGCTGCTTTAGTTACGAATTCAGAAAATGGGGCTTCTAATCCGTGACCCCAAATATGACCTGAAATGTAAACACGTCTGATCATAGCTGAGGATAGATAGAATTTAGCGTATTTTTTATGAAATCTTTGAACAGCTATTTCTCTTAAACTAATGACTTTTGGGGAAAGTTGTAGAACAAAAGTTACCCATTATTATAAACGGTGTAAAAAGACCTTTAACGAAGCCGAAAGGCGCTTATTCTCCACGTCATTGCGAACATTTTTTTGTTCTGGACTATGCCTGGGAACCTTCTAGTTACGGAGATATTGGAGGTCAAAGATCCAACTTTTTCACAACTTTTAAAAAAAATACTAGTTTTGAAGGTTCCAAATGTACTTGAAATACCTCCATTACCCGTTTACTACTCATTGCATCTATCAGCACAGTGTTTTAAGCGCGTTACAATTAGCTTTACAGTAAAACGAAATTATACACCCAAAAAAAAGTCGTTTCCCAGCGATAATTATTTTTTGCGTAGAGTTACTTAGTTTGATGTACTGAATGCATGGTTGACGGCTTGGTGAAGGGTCTTTTTACACCTTGTAGGTACTTTAACCCCCTTTCGGCTTAGTATACCCCCTTTCCGACTAACCTTGTATTTTACCTATGTATATACAGGGAGATTTTGTAATTATGTCTTTGTCTAAGAAATGTCCCAACCTTGCATCTTTAATAATATAATCACGGTTTACGCCAGTTGATAAATAGAGGCCACATGATTTAATAACTTATGTGGAGAAAAACGCTAATGAACGACTATTGTTAATAAAAGATAGTTCACTATTTGTGGGGCACTTAAATAAGCGGGATCATGAGCGGTAGCGATCCTCCCTGGGCTTTTTAGGGTTCCCTGCCCAAAGGGTAAAACGGCAAACTATTACTAAGACTCCGCTGTCCGTCCCTCCGTCTGTCACCAGGATGCATCTCATGAACCGATGATGTATTTCTGTTGCCGCTATAACAACAAATACTAAAAAACAGAATAAAATAAATATTTAAGGGGGCTCCCATACAACAAACGTGATATTTTTGCTCAATATTGATAACGGCAACAGGTAGACGCTTGAAATATTCACAGAATTTTTAGTTATATATTCACTTTAAAAATAAACAATTAAATTAAAATAAAACAAATAATTAAGGGGGGCTCACACAACAAACGTGTTTTTTTTGCCGATTTTATAGATATTGGTACAGAACCCTTCGTGCGCGAGTCAGACTCGCACTTGGCCGGTTTTTTTATTTCTTGTCTTGGTATCGTTTGGCTCTAGTCTCACCTGATGGTAAGCGCAGACAGGGTCTAAGATGGAGCACACGAATACAAGGAACAGAGATATAGAGGGATTCATCTATACCCCTCTGGCTCTCACATACACACGACGGCACACAGTAAACTGCTTTGTGTGTGAGGGTGGTAGCTAGCCAGGCGGATAGCCGCGGTAACGGTCATCTTTTCTGACTCCGCAGTCACACCGTTAATTCAGCCCTCATCAAGCTGTCTCCCTCCCAGTCCTCTCGCAAGTAACGCCCTAAGCCGAGGTCCAAGTCCCATTAGGGGTCGTGCTTACTGCTGTTGTTGCTAGCTAGTCATGATGTTAGTAGTAGTAATAGTAGTTAACTTAGGTTAAATATTTTACTCTCGTCCCCATTGGTTGGAGACCCAGGTCTCGCCAATAACTGCCCGGTTACGTAGAAGGGTGAATATTCGAAATTTTTTAACATTATTTTAACAAATCATTCTTCTCCCGGGTTGTTAACGTTATAGTATGGTCAGATTGCTTTTATTCTTGTCTTATTGCTTGACGGCAGCGGTATAGTTTGAGTTTTCATTATCATAATTATAGTATTAAACATCTGCATTCTTAACTTTGGGATGATGCTAATGACGTTCTCAAATTTTGTTAATATTTTTCGAAGAATGCCCCAGAAACGGTCTGCAAGACCATCTACAAGCAGTCGAATAGAAAAAAAAATTGCTAGGCGGATCGTACGAATCCTACCACCAAGCAAAAACCTTCAAAACGTTAATATATACATAACATAATTAACCAGTGTTGAGCATTGGTTTTCGGACTATGTAGACAGGCACTAGCAATGTCGCCGTTCAATTGTACGCTTAAGCCCATTTCAATACGATTCTGACCAAAAGAAATCATAGCCATACACGCTTATTTTATTTATAGTAATAGTTAAAGATGGAGTAGTTAATTAAATGTTATGAGGTCGGCACTGCTTGATCTATACTAATATTATAAAGCTGAAGATTTTGTTTGTTTGTTTGAACGCGCTAATCTCGGGAACTACTGGTTGGAATTGAAAAAATATTTTTGTGTTGGATAGTCCATTTATCGAGGAAGGTTATAGGCTATATAACATCACGCTACGACCAATAGGAGCGGAGCATAAATGAAAAATGTTGCAAAAACGGGAAAAATGCCCACCCGTGCGAAGCCGGGACGGGCCGCTAGTTGCCTATATGCAATGCACGCCACTGTCATTAACCCATTACTGTCCCACTGCTGGGCACGGGCCTCTTCTCAGAATGAGAAGGGTTTAGGCCTTAATCCACCACGTTGGCCCTCAAAACATTCAGAAACTGTTTATTTATTACAGACCTCTTAATGCTAACAGAAAAATGCATGTGCAATAAGCTCTAATTATTATATTTGTTTGTTTGTTTGTTTCAAATCTTGCGACAAATTTTTCAACTTTCATTTCATTTATTTCAGTAACAATTTTTACATCGTATCGAAATTTTACACTAAATTATAGAATTAAGAATTAAAAGAATAACAATATAAATAATTAGTAAAACAGTAGCTAAATGAAAATATTATTTAATTAATATATTTTTTAAATGTTAATATTACATTGATTGCCTTTAAATTTACATTTTAACCTAATATATAAAATATAAAACTAAACTACAAACATACAAATCTAAAGTCAAAACTAACTACCTATATACAAAATTATTAAATACAAATTATTCAAAAATATCACTTAGGCGTCAAAATATTACTCCTCATCACAGCGTGCCCAGAAGACTGGCAGCGTTGCCACGCTGGATGGCAACGCTTATTCTTTGGTCAAAGAATAAGCCAGCCCTCTGGTCACGCGAAGCGTGGACCAACCTTTGGGCAATTTCTTTAAAGAAAAGATGTGTACTCGGACCCCATGGCCCGAGCGTTTCGACCCCAAACGGCTCAAAGTCATAGCAACCAATGAGGTTACTATATTTGCGCCGTTAGAGGGCCTCCGCGGCCGCAGCGACAGCGCCAGCACAGCCCGCCGAGCTAGGAAGATGGGATGGAGCAAGGGTGTCGACACAAGTTGCGTCCCATACCAATAGCAGATTAATTAATCAATAAAAGTATAACATTAGCAATTCCTCTGTTATAATAAGTTAAATGTCAAAATAAACAAATATAAAAACAAATAAATTACGATTCCACCATTACAAATGTCAGAGTATAATATAATGTCAATAAAAATAGTGATGTAAAAACAAATTAAATTAGATTCATCCATTACACAATGTCAAAAATAATAATTTCAAATTAAAAATATTGCTAATACCCATACAAATGTCAAAATAGTAGATTGTATCTTATGGAAGCAAAATAATATTTTTACGGCGAGGGCGCTTTTTTGAATCCAGAGCGAAGTGAGGGATTGTTGAGTAAAATCCCGAGCGTAGCGATTAGGTTAGCGGATTCAAAGTACGTCGCCCGAGCCAAAAATATATTTTGCGCCCGAGTGATACACTCTACTTTCCATCACCCACTGTGAGAAAATAAAAGGCGCCTCATATTTTATTTTAATATTATTATTTAATAAAACATAGAGTAACAACTAAATTGAAATTAAATAGTATCTAATAATAAAACAAGTAAAAACCTATATTTACATTTGAGACATTATCGCGACTATGGGCCGTCGTACCAGCCAGTCTTTATTCAAACAATATTTGCGTTCGATTTCTTTGGTGCTGAACACTAAGCCCTCGTACGCACGAGAGATTTTTCAACGCACGTTAAATAAGCGTTCTAATACAACAAATAGCAAGCCGTACCTACATCACGATAGCGCTTTTTTAACGCATCTTATATATTGCGCGCGTTGGACGCTTTTTCAAAAGCGTTCGAGCGAACGAGGGCTAAGATGTTCCAAATTCAAAAAGTGCGCGGCAAAGATAATTGCGGCGCACTTATAAAGAGGATTAAAAACTCATTATTGCCCTCTAAAAGTTTCGTAGAGAAAACACCACCTTTGGGTGCACTTAAAGGCGAAACAAGTCGTCCTTTTCGAATACATGGGATGAAAATACATATAAGTAATGTTAATAAAAATTGTATAATAGGTAATAATTAAAGTCTAGTTGTATGTGTCACAGAGAAACACATCAAGGGTGTAACAGCACTTTTCTATCAAAAAATATTATAACTGCAGCTTAAACTGATTAAGTTGTATATTGACTTAAAGTGTATAGTTTATTAAACAGTTTAATTGATTGATAACCTGCAGCATGACTCACTACTTTTAAATGAAGTTATATCTTATTTTTAACCGACTGCCAAAAAAGGAGGAGGTTCTCAATTCGGCTGTATGTTTTTTTTTTATTGTTTGTTACCTCGTTACACCCTCATTCATGAACCGATTTAAAAAATTCTTTTTTTGTTTCAAAGAGTATTCTTTCGAAATGGTCCCATTTAAATTTGGTGAAGATCTGATGAAGAACTTCGAAGATAGACAATGGAACTCTTCAATGACGAATAGTACGCATAATGTGATGATGTGATTATGTTACGAGCAGTGTCTTTAGTAGGTCCAACCATGTTTTAATTAAGGCCACTACAATGAAAAAAAAAAACATTTTAACAAAAAAACAAAACCGACTTCAAAAAAAACGAAGAAAAGAATAAAATAATTACCATGAATTAACAGTTTCAGTAGTCGGTGCTAATCCACGCTGAACCAAATTGAAGGCACCGACTTCTGCAACTGTTAATTCTATAATATGGTAATTATTTTATTCTTTTCTTCGTTTTTTTGAATTCGGTTTTATTTTTTAGTTAAAATGTTTTTTATGTAAGTCCTTACGCCTAGTAGCTTCCCGCTTTTAGTAACTACTTCTGCTTAACCGATTCTCCTGAAACTTCGCACGAAAATTCAATTCCCATGACGATACAACTCAACAAAATCCTGATGCTGCAGAGGTACTTCAAGATAAAACCGTATAACTTAAAAGATTAGGAGAATAATATTCGTGAGTTCATATTTGATGTAATTATGTCAACCGAGTGTAACGCACATGGCAACTATCGTAAGTATAATTATTATTTATCTTGTAATTTGGTCTAGTGGTGGCAAGCGCAACTGCTGATCATGAGGTCCTAGGTTCGACCCCCAGGTTGGGCAAAGTGTTATTGGGTTTTTCCGTGTGGAATTCCCAGTAGCAGCCCAGAGTTTGGACTTCTGCCCGGTTGATGGCAATAGGCCCGCCTCCAATTACATGGACCTTAAACATAATGGCGAAATGAGGGTGTTACTATACACATCTGCCCAACCGTTCGGGGAATACTGGCGTGATGTGTTATGTTTGTATATGAACACGGTGACAGCGAGGTCGGGTCGCATCAACCGCCGCTGTTGTCCACCACGCCGGACCCGCTACCCGCGGCCGCCATTCACCCCGCCCGCTTATCTCATAGCCCCACACAGTTAAAGATAACTTGATTAGTTAATTGACATAATTAAACTGCAATAATTACTTAGTTATTACAACTGATTGTAATGTTAAGAAATCTGTCTCGTATTATCTTTTGCTATTGTGGGGAGATAATTTATACATGATAATGATATGTCAAATTGACAGCCTTATCTGCATATTTACTAGCAATTGTGGTTTAAGGCTGAGCATCCACCAGAGCTGTGCTAAGCTGCGTAGCGAGGAATGTGTTTTGTAAGCACCAATAGAATCACTTCATTTACCTAGCTTCGCTCTGCGCAGCTCTGGTGGATATGGGCTTAGAGGCGCGAGGTTTTTGTTCATACAAAACGAGCAAGAAATGCCAGCGAGGGATGTGTTGCGAGGAATGTGTTACGAGGAATGTGTACCGCTCCCGCCACACCACCCTCTTATTCGAAAAGAGTCCGCTACCTATCCTCGCACCACTCATTTGTACACATTAACACATTACGCATTACACATTACGCATTCCTCGCACAGCCCTGGTGGAAAGGGTCACATAGTTTCACATCCTCGCTACACATTTTCGCACCGCACAATTTCCTCGCACAACTTTGGTGGATGTCCAGCCTAAGGGGCTCGTGGCTCGTAACAACCACGCCAATCATTGATTTGCAAGGTTAAGAGGTAACGCGGTCGGCATTCAGTCCATACAAACGTATTCCTCAGTTTCCTCCTTGGATAATGTCACTAGAGCAATTATTTTTCATCATATGATATATATCTACCACCACTATGTCCCTATGTTTTGTTTTTGTCAATAAATTAATTATTAAAAGAACTAGAAACGTTTAATTTTTACAAAAAATCGACCGGTTTTACCACCGTTTTCAGACATCTGGCAAACTTTGACGAATATAAAAAATAAAAGAAAAACATACAGACATAACTAAAGTCTTCCTTAAATTATTACAGAAAAATATAGATACTAAAATCGGTCCAGATTTGAAGAAGGAAACAGGGAAATATGAAAGTACGATTTCGCTAATATTGCACAGGAGAAATCAGTCCGAGATGCAGTTGTCCCTTTCGCGCTCAATTGGGAAGGTTTATATTCAAGTATTTTACACGGAGCGACTGCCATCAGACCTCTGCAACCCAGTTACTGGGCAATGCAGATATCCTAAGCTTAGACCGGTTATCAGATTTCGAGTTTCTAGCCATAATGACTGTCATAGGTATTCGTATGACACCCGGGACCGACTGGATAACGTGCTCTCCGAAGCACGGAGGGGTCTCGATGTGTAACGAACGGTGACCCATCCATTAACTGACTGTTGTTAATAAGTCACGTGTCCCAAAACCGATCGTGATCCCATAATCACATAATTGGTGTTAGCAGACACGCTACTGCCTCTTATCATAATACCTGGCGCCTCTTACGACACTCAGAGGCGAAAAGAGGCCGGCCTATTCTCGCCAGCCACAAAGATACATTGTTCATCATTCATCAGTGTTGAAAATGACCTTTGCTTAAAAAATGATGGTAGGTATTGTTATACGACGTACTACTGATGGTTATTTATTGAAATTGAACAAATATTACTCGTGACCTTTAGGTAGGAATGTACTGGTGGGGACAAAAGTGTTTTGGAGTTTAAAAATACTTTTTATTCCGAGTGATGATTTTTTTATTAAAATTATTGAACAAAATTATTACTTATTCGTGACCTTTTAGGCTTATTCTATTCATGTCTAAATACGCCTTTGGGCAGGAATGTACTGGTGAAGACAGGGACTTCTGATGTTTTGTCAAAATGGCACGAAGTAGATATCAAAATATTCCTGTCGCTGTGATATTTACGTTCAGTTACTTAAGTTCTATTAAAAGCCTCGGGGGATTTTTTAGATGGTAACCGCAAACGACATTGTGACGCTTTCAAATAATATTTAAGTTTAAATTTCATTTATTTTTCATTACATGTAGGCTCAAGCACTTGTTAAAGGTCAAACCACGTACTTAAGTGCGTATTCTAAGGTTGCAAGCAAGGTTCCAAATAGTTCGTCCTATGATGGGCCAGTAAGAAACTCTTACACTCTTTCAAAATAGTTTTGGTTGTCAGATTTGTGTCTGTAAACGCACGATACAAAAGAAATCCTAGAGTGAGGCAACGTTTTTTGGTAAAAAAAAAAAAGATTTTACAATGCAGAATGTAAACGAAATTATGTAATTCCTTCAAACCTCGTAATGTACTGCTGACATAGATTAACCCGGCCCGGGATACACTTGGATTCAATAAAATAAAAATTACAAAAAGTATACACGTGTTCTTATCGTTAACTCATTTTAGCGCCCCGAGTTAAATTAACACGCGGCGAGCGATTGCCGAGCAATTCACTCGGGGCGTTAAAATATCTCACGTTAAGGTACATGTGTACATTTCTTAATTATTTTTTTATTAATCCGTAAGTATTTCAAGGTTAATCTATGTCAGCAGTAAATCATGAGGTTTGAAGGAATTACATGATTCCGTTTACACTCTGTATACATACAAAGTTTCATTTCGATACGACAATTAGAAGTAGGTTAAAGTTGACTTTCAAGATTTTATTATATTGTTAGTTAGTTAGCTACAAGTGAAGCTAATATAAAGCGTGTAATAATAAATATTGTTCAGCCATACAAGTATTACGTAAGCAGAATTTTAGTAATTTTTGACTCACCCCTCCCCCTTGTCAGCAAAAGTAAGCAAAGCTACCCCCCCCCCTTCCTATGCTTACGTAAACATTGGTATATATTTTTATTAAACTGATCAGTCGTTCACAGTCCAAGCTGTACGCTTGTGGAATGCGTTGCCGATGTCAGTAAGACAAGCTCAGTCACTGGATTCTTTTAAAAAATTAGTTAAAGATCATTTCTTCTCTCAACACGTTTCTAATTCCTCATAAATTAGTACCTCATCATCAATCTACCTTGTTTTCCCTATCACATAATTATATAATATCATATATATATATTACCTACAATATTTATAAATGTATATATATACAAGGTTAGTCAGAAAGGGGGTACTAAGCCGCGGGCCACGTAAAGTATCACTGATGAATATTTTAAAGCAAATGTAAAAATTTCAAAATTCGATAATTTTTATTTGTATGCAAAAAGATTTTAATTTTAGTTTTTTCAAAAAAGTAACATACCTGTTTTAGTTATGAATTCAGAAAATTAATTTTCTAATCCGTGACCACAAATATGACCTAAATTGTAAAAACAGCTGATCATAGCTATGGACAGATAGATTTTAGCATATTTTTTACGAAATCTTTGAAAAGCTATTTCTCTTAAACTATCGAGTTTTGAGGAAAGTTGTAGAACAAAAGTTATCCCTTATTATGAGTACTTTAATACCCTTTCGGCTTAGTACCCCCTTTCCGACTAACCTTGTATATACCTATATGTAAGTATTATGTCTATGTATGGTGTGTAGTATATATTTTGCAGCAGTACACCATGGACTACCCTCTCTATCTTATTCATTGACTTCCTGTTCATCCAAAGGTTGTCTGGTAGATATCGCTATCAGCGATAAGACCGCCATTGTACCCTTTAATGTTTGTTATTGTATAAGAGCTGTGTTACAATTTTGGTGTACAATAAAGTATATTCTATTCTATTCTATCAGTTTTCTTTATCGTTATTCATGAGCAGCAGTTTTTAAATCTAGAAAAATAAGTAAATTAAATAAAAATTGCTGACGTAATCATCATCTAGACACCCCCCCGTCCCCCATGTCATCAAAAATAAGCTAAGCAAAGACCCCCTCACCCCGTTTCGTGCTTACGTAATACTTGAATGGCCCCAAATCACTTTTGGCCCCGACTGTATTATAAATTCCTCCCATTTTAAATATTAATGTAGTAGGTACTTTACCATAACGTGAAACGTCTTTATCTTATAAATTTACATAATAAATACTCTGAGTGGAATTGGACTGTCATTGCGCCAGCGCATAGCTTCGCTTTATATATTGACCTGACGCTATCGCATTTTGTGAAATAGTAGGTATTTGATAATGACAAATTAGTTTAAGAGCAGTGATAGCCTAGTGGTGTGACCGTCGGACTGTCATGTCATAGGTCTCGAGTTAGAACCCAAGGCACGCACCTCTGACTTTCCGGATTCATGTGCGTATTGTATAATTATCACTTGCTTAAAAACGGTGAGGAAAACATCGTAAGGAAACCGGCATGCCTGAGAGATATTTCTCGACGGCATGTGAAGCCAAGTCGGAGGCCCATGGGTGGCATAAACTGTGACACCAGGTTAGTCACTAACCACACGAAAAGAAGAAGAAGATAAATAGGTTCACCTCAATGATTAACATAACATCACGCCTGTATTCCCCGAAAGGTTAGGCAGAGGTGTATAGTAACACCCTCATTTCGCCGTTATGTTTAAGTCCCATGTAATAGAGGTCGAGTCTTTTGCCATCAGCCGGACACAAATCCAAACTTTGGCTGTTACTAAGGAATTCCATATGGAAAAATCCAATAACACTGCCCGGACTTGGGGATCGAACCCGGACCTCACGATCAGCAGTCGCGCTTGCCACCACCAGACCAACGAGGCAATTTAAAGTTGCCGTTAATCCCGCGCTGTCACTGTCACTTCGCCTTAAAGACACATCGAGACCCCTCCGTGCCTCGGAGAACACGTTAAACAGTCGGTCCCGGGTGTCATACGAATACCTATGACAGTCGTTACGGGAAGTCAGAAGCCCGAAAATCTGACAACCGGTCTAACCTTAGGATATCGGCATTGCCCAGTAACTGGGTTGTGGAGGTCTGATGGCAATCGCTCCGTGTAAAATACTGGTATTCAGCCGCATCTGGTTAGACTGGAAGCTGACCGCAACATAGTTGGGATAAGGATAGGCAGAAACAAGTTGTTCTATAGACTATGTAATAGGGTAGTTGACTACTATTAAAAATGTACAACAATTTAGTATTATTTTAAAGAAAGTATAGATACAAATTGATATGTGAAAAAATAAATAAAATCGATGAAAAAATAGAGGAGCTACACGCTTGCGAAGTTTGTAGAGGGGGCATTTTCTGTCCTTGTCGCGCGAAACGGATATTGTACGGAGTGGTGTCAAATAATTATGAAGTTTGCAAGGTATGACGTCATTGTGGCGTCATGTTGTCTCTGTCTAGTGAGCAATTTTCAATCGTTTATAACTTGGGCATTTTATTAAATATTTCAGTAGTTTTTTCACTGTTGCCTATCATTTTTGTAATAGTTTCGAGATTTCTAATAAAAAAATTATAGTCACATACCCCATTGTATTGTCAATATTGTTTTTCAAACAAGTCTGCTAATTAAAACGGAATCTTATTTATAAGCTGTCCACACAATTTTTTAATGATCGTTAAGTAATATTTTATTTAAACCCTTATGGCCAAACACTTCTCAATTTTAAACATAACATAACATTACGCCTGCATTCCCCGAAGAATTGGGCAGAGGGTAGTTACGAGTAGTCAGAATCACGAAAATCTGAGAACCGGTTTAATCTTAGGATATCGGCATTGCCTAGTAACTGGGTTGCCGAGGTCTGATGGCAGTCGTTCCGTGAAAAATACTGGTATTCAGCCGCATCTGGTTAGACTGGAAGCTGACCACAACATAGTTGGGAAAAGGCTAGGCAGAACGGAACTACCTACTTCTACTACAGTACAAGTATGACTAGCTTTGTCTGCCGGCAAGCAGCTTTGTTTGAAAATGATTAGTCTGATGGGTGACAGCGAAATCATAGGACACATGAGCTTTTCAACTTTTTTTAAGGTTTTCAACACATCAGCAAAGCTCTTGGTGTTGTACACGTATCTGAGAAGGTAATCAAATGCCATCAAGCAAGTCAGATTGTATCCCAACTCATTAACTAAATTATTATGATAATCATTCTCCGTTAATGATAATGAAAATGATTTATTAACCAAAAATCAGCACACAAAAATAAGTTGGTAGCAAAAGAATTTTAATCAAATTCATTAACAAAATTGATTTTTGCGAAAATAATAATACATTTATGTATTCAAATCTAGATTTCAATCGATTTAGAATCAAAGGATTTTACAAAACAATTTTCAATGATATTACGTAAAACTATGAATATATCTATACTAATATTATAAAGAGGAAAGATTTGTATTTTTGTATGTAACGAATAAACTTAAAAACTACTGGACCGATTTCAAAAATTCTTTTGCTGTTAGAAAGCTACATTATCACTGAGTAACATAGGCTATGGGCGGAGACGTGAGGACACAGCTAGTAACTAATATAACTAACTAGCTGTGTCCTCACGGCTCCGCCCACGAAAGAAGTTTTATTCCAGTAATAAATATAGCCTATGTTACTCAGTGATAATGTAGCTTTCTAACGGCAAAAGAATTTTTGAAATCGGTCCAGTAGTTTTTAAATTTATTCGTTACACATACAAAAATACAAATCTTTCCTCTTTATAATATCATAGTATAGATTGGTCCGAGACAGTTATTTTCCAATGTGTTTTTACGCAATTTTAGACTGATTACAAATAGTTTTACAACCAAATTACTCAACTAATTTTCTAACGCGGAGACGCTTGAAGCATGCGTCTTTCTCAATTTCCTGTTTTAACTATGGTAATATTATGATAATTATTGCTTGATAGCCGATAATAGGCGTCCCTTAATGACGTAAGAGGTGACTAATTACGCCTAAATAAAAAGAAATGACATCCTGTTTTTACAGAAGTCGTGTGCAAATTGTGTTGCCGATCGATAGGCGAATATCGATAGCAGTTCGATAGTCTATCGATAGTTCAACGATAGTATGACTATCGATATTATCGGTAGTATCGATACTATCGATAGCTAAGAAGGTGGCAATAGTATTGTCAGAGTGCAATACTATCGATATTATCGATACTATCGATAGTATCAAAGTTCTGAAACGCAATACTATCGAAATACAAGCCAATATCGATTCTGTATAACTGTCGATACTATCGATACTATTGAAGCTTTCAAAAAACAATACTATCGATAGTATCGATACGATTGATAGTATTGTCTTTAGGAGCTTCGATTGTATCGATATTATCGATACTATTGATGCATGTCAATAGTATTGACATGAACCATGCCATCGATAGTGTCGATACTATCAATAGTGTTATCGATGGAGTAGCAGTTTTTTTTTTAAACATTGCCCCACACTAGGATTTCTCCTGTATCATGGGTGCGTTTACAGACACAAATCTTCACATACACAAACGCCCAGACCCGGAACAACTATCTGTCGGCCATACAAATATTTGTTACGTGTGGGAATCGAACCCACGACCCGTAGCGCAGAAGCCAATCGCTCAGCCACTACACCAAACGTGTCGTCAATTTTCAATTTAAACTATCGAAAGTGAAACTATCGATTGTTCGGCAACACTGTGCAAAACATTGTGATTTACCTACAATAACTACGAGTACATCCAAACTCGATTGACATAATTAATTTGTCATTGCTTCGTTTTTAATTATTTTTACCTATTGTGGTATAGTAATTTTATTCTAGGTGCATCAACTTCAGATATAATTGTATAATTAATGTACCTATACAAAATATTGTAAGACATTTTAAAACAGTAACGGTGGAGTTTCTTGCCCATTCTTCTCCATACGAAACTACCTTTTGGAAGGGGCGACTAGAATCAATTCTATTTCTTTTTGTTGTTCATTTTTACTTTCAAAAGTGCCTTTTATGTGCCTAATTGAAATAAATACTTAGGCTTTGATGTGTACCTACTAGCTGTTCTCGCGGCTTTGCCTACGGAAACATGAGGTTACTGCTCATCACCCACACTCAATAGCGTGATAGTTTGTACCCTATAACCTGACCCGCTCTGTAACGGATGTGGCTGCCTTTCAACTGGCTCTGTCCAGTAGCACTGGCGTGAAGCTCAAACATACAAACAGACAAAAATTCTAAAAACGACATTTCTGTCATCAGTATCGTTCCTAGGATGCGTTGCGCTTACTTTTTACCTAAAATATTGAATGTACAGTTTTAGCATCGTTGCGATTTTATTATAATTACTAGCGGCCCGTCCCGGCTTAGCACGGGTGGACATTTTTCCCGTTTTTGCAACATTTTTAATTTATGCTCCGCTCCTATTGGTCGTAGCGTGTAGTTATATAGCCTATACCTAACCTTCCTCGATAAATGGACTATCCACACAAAAATATTTTTTCAATTGCAACCAGTAGTTCCTGAGATTAACGCGTTCAAACAAACAAACAAACACTTCAGCTTTATAATATTAGTATATATATACGTATCTTAGATATCGCAAGAAATGATCACGAGAACAATCACGGGCGATGTTGTATATCAGTCTCACCTTACGAAATAATCTAAAAACTAATTTGAAAAAATGCTAAACTATTTTCAATTTCATGTCATTTCAATAGACTAACCCCCATAGTCTGAATGACTGATATCATTAATCTGTGGACTGATCAATTTAATCTGTTGTTAAATCTTATGTCAGCGAATGAGATTAGTCGACCAAATACTAATAATCAAGACAGGTTCAGACAGGTCGAATCGCTTTCAGAATAGAATAGAATACAGGTTACCTGTAATACAGGTTTTTATAAAACCTATCTCAGGCACCAGTCTCTTACAAAGTTAGCTTCTTGTTCGTGCACAACTGTGAAGCTAGCATTAAGTATGTACATAACTTTTGTAGAGAAAAATAAACGTTACAGTTAAACGTTTAATCATTTATTCGCTAGAGATATGGTTTGACCAAATGAATTTTCAACAAATGACTTAATCAACAAAAGTTAAAACGTTTTTGTTGCTAGCACATAACATGTTCCACAAAATGTTACGGTTTTTGAATTATTCACAATTTTCCAAAATATCAAAAATCTAAGTTTTTTTTTGTTGAACACTTTCTTGTTTTTGATAAAAAAAGACTTATCAATGGGTAGAGTAACTATTCACGAGGAATCTGATGTAAAAAAAATACGACAAAAGGATTTTTTTTATTACAAGATAGTAAAAAATTTGATTTTTCGATATTTAGGAAAATTTTATATAACTTGGAAACAACGTGCTATTTTGGTAGGTACCGTAAAACCTGGCAACTTTGCCCTTGAGGTATGACTTTGCCCAGTTGTGTATTTTTTTTTAAATTTGATGCATAGCAAATTTGTCTATAGTTAGGAGTATTCTTTTGCCTGTGGTAGAAAATTGATTATTTTTCTGACAATACCAAGTGACGTAATGTCACCTATGTTACTTCCGTTGGCTGTCAGGAACCTTTAAAAGTTGGTATTGTTTTTAGCGGGCAAAAACCAGTCAAAAAACTTTATCAAAAAGTGATAGTTGCAGATACAGTAGGTAATTAATTTTTTTGCCACCGTTAATATGTATGAAATGAATAATATAGACTGGTATTTCACACAAAACATCTCATAAAATTGTAAAATATATTGATGGGCAAAGTCACATGCATGATTTTTGAGCATGGTTGACGACATTTCCCACCAATTTTTTTCCCGTAGGGTTGTCACCTGTAATTTTTAAATTTATTATAATTTTAAGAGGTACCTATGCACAAACTAACAGAACGCTAAAAGAGAAAAGCTTGTAAATGTTTTGGTGGCTTCTGATGAATAAGGTTGTCCAATGACCAAGTTGGACTAGAAAACGCTAGTTTTTAACAAATTGGAAGAAAATAAACCTGCTGTTACATATTTAATGGAACAATTCCCAGCAATACATGTGTAGAACTATTTATAAATAGGCATTCATCGAATTTGTTAGTTCGAACAGTATCTGCAACTGGTGACTGTCTTCCGACATATTGTGTAGATGTTTAGTCACATATTTTGTCTTTTGGCTACCTTAAAGTTAGTAATATATCGTAGCAATATAACTTAACTGGCAATATACCGTATATCTTCATTTTGTATCCATTATATACTTATTGAATTTATGATTATCTCAATAGAAATATTCCACATCAAAAACTTTTTCATTAAGTATTTAAATGTAGCATTTATTCAATGATGACAGCCCTTAGACATTGACCATTATGGTAAGAAAAATGTACTAGGAGGCTTTTTGACTTTGCCCACTCAATTTTGAAGGACAACGAATATGTTCATTCATCTCATAATTTGATACTATACTTTATGGCCCTGTATTTATATTCAGCCATTTTTAAAATAATGATACGGTTTATAGTATCTGAAATATTACAAGTTGGCAAAGTTGCCAAAAACCTGTGATTCTTTGCCCAACAATTATAATTGTGTTTTTTACACACACAAATTGATTTTTCTGGATATTTTCAATAATAAATATCGAGATATGAACATATAGTATTGTGTGGTACAAAAATAATATGAAATACATTAACGTTTTCGGAAATAACTCAACTAATGCAAAAATACTCTGATTTTTTGGGCAAAGTTGCCAGGTTTTACGGTATTGACCCAAGCTATCACACCCCGCAGTCTTCTTCTTCTTCTTCCTGCCCTTATCCCACACTAGGTGTGGTCGGCACAACATGTATTTCATAAATCCATGTTGTTAGAGGTTTTGGCTTATTGTTTTATGACCGGCCGCCTGCCTGACATCAACCCTCCTTGGGAATACTTATTGCGCTCTCGCGCGGGTGACCCAATGTGCTTGCTGATAATATGCACTGGGTCCCAAAATGATATGCTTGTCTTGAAAACTTCTCGTACTTGACACTACACACTACTATTCGACATCGTTTACAATAGAAATAAACGGCGAACTATAATAAGAAATCAAAAACATTAATAAAACACCCCCGCAGTATGTCGTACTATTTACTGGACACCCTGTGTACCTTGCACTTTCTGAGCAAAGTAGCTTATAAGTTAAACGGTTTTAATTTGAAGGGATCAGGGGAAGAACAACTTTTGTCACATTTTAAATTTTTTCAACTGGCGATGCTGTCTGAATGTTTATACCTGTCGCTATGTTCTGTCAAAAACAACAGGGCAGTAACATCCATAGTCTCCGAGCTTGTATGCTTTTAAAATATCGATACAGGGAAAAAACATCCATATCCGGACCGTTTAGGAAAAAAACAACCGTATGATCATCGAGATACATACATACATAAACTCACGCCTTTTTCCCATGGGGGTAGGCAGAAACTATAGAACGCCACATGCTACGACCCTTACATACCCCTTTCGCTTCATCCACATTCATACATCTTGTCATACACGCACGCCGGTTGAGAGTACTACGCACCTGACCTTTGTGAAGAACATCACCAATAACATCGATGTATGTCCTTCTAGGATGTCCTCTACCGGCGTTCCCATTAACATCCGCCTTATAAATTTCTTTTGTTAATCGCCGTTCACACATTCTCTCAACATGGCCAAACCACCTAAGCATACCTACTCCTTTCAATTTTTGTCACTACATCATCTTTTAAACCGCAACTTTGTCTAATCTCTTCATTTCTCAATCATCAAGATCTTATCGTTTATTTAGTAATATCTCAGTTCGTTTCATTAGGTGACAAAAGTGGTTCTTCCCCTGATCCCTTCATTTGCAGTACCCCCTTTTTATCGTTAGAAAATCCTCATGGATGTCCCTCGCCCGGGGAAGGCGAGGGTGTCTGCCGGACTCTTACCGGCTAAAAACCAACGGTGTTCCTCGTCCTGACCGTTCGGCCGGGGTCGCAGGATTCGCAAAAGCATGCATCGCAACCAATTTGAAGTAACTCTGCAGCATCAGGATTTGAAGATTGAAGGTTGAAATTATTATAATGTTGTATTGCAATTGAAGTCCGCCGCGGCGTAGGTGGCGTAACGATCTAGACGTGTTTGTGGGGTTAGCATGGTTAGAAACGGCACAAAATAAAGTAGGTACTTTGGGAGGCAAAAGGGGAGGCTTTTGCTCAGCAGTGGGACATATACCAGTGTCGTTACTATACCATCAGAGGCCCGTGGCAAATTCATTGGATGGGGCCCCAGTAAAAATCGTCACGTTGTAATTTAATTTTCATAAATCACTGAAGTAGTTACCCAACAGAATTACAAATTTATAATTTTTAGTTAATTCTGTTAAAAATGTTAGCTTACTTTTGAGCTCGCGTCCTCTCGGACCGGGGGCCCCGTCGGGCCGGGGGCCCGTGGCCCGTGGCATATTGCCAGCCCTGCCACCTTATAGTTACGCCACTGAACATTACATGTGCGAAGTTTTAAGAGAATCGGTTAAGCAGAAGTATCTATATATATTGAATCAAACAAACAAAAACAAATATCATCCGAAGTGAAGTTAATTTAAAATGATGCTTATAGCGCCATCTGTCGGGCAGTAGCAGAGTGAAACGTATGCAGGTGAGGTTGACGTTTGTAAAAACTGTCACGCTTGCCTCTTCTTAGTTGCGCAACTCCCCGCTAGATGTCTCTGTCCGGTTTAAATTCAAGATCGTTGTTTTCGTGAAAATTCCATATCAGCTAAACTGAACTCAATAATAATAGGCCAACCACTCTGCTGCACACGTGGTTGTAAAAGGCGGCTAAGGCATCATGTCAATAGGATGGGCAGCAGCGTTAGTCTTATGCTGAGTGGAAACCAGTACTCGTACTGGTTACGTAGGTACTACTCCAAGACGGCACAAGTCTTCTGGTAATTTTGTATTTACACGCGTGACAACGCAAAATATCCCTTCAATGTCGGGACTATTCGCGGTCAATTCGGTACCCAGTAAAACTTGGCATTTTAAAGCGGCGGTGCTTGCGAAGACAAAACGCGATAATACTTGAAATTCAATACATTTTATTTATTTATTTCACAACATATACCTAGGTACAATTGTCATTACAGACTTTTACCCAATTCAGCAATTCAGTTACATAGAAGACAAATAATTAAGCGTCACCCTCTCGAATTCCGCCAAAGAGCAAGTAAAAAAACATTTTTTACAAAAAATTTAAACCGACTTCAAAAAAGAATAAAATAATTACCATATAAAATTAACAGTTTCAGAAGTCGGTGCTGATCCACGCTGAACCAAATTGAAGGCACCGACTTCTGAAACTGTTAATTTTATATAGTAGGTAACAATTATTTTATTCTTTTTTGAAGTCGGTTTAAATTTTTTGTAAAAAATGTTTTTATTTTTTTCATTTTAGTGGCCTTAATTAAAACTTGGTTGGACCTACTAAAGACGCTGCTCGTAACATAATCACATCATCACAATATGCCTACTGTTCGTCATTGAGGAGTTCCATTGTCTATCTCCGAAGTTCTTCATCAGATCTTCACCAAATTTAAATGGGACCAACTTCGAAGTATACCCTGTCCATTAAAAAAATAATCATCAAAATCGGTTCACAACAGGCGAAAATATCAATGAAGAAACTAAAAAAAAAATACATACAGACGAACATAGTACCTCCTCCTTTTTGGAAGTCGGTTAAAAATATCAAACCGTTGCGAGATGGAATTAAGTACTGGTGTTGCTCGAACGACCGGTGCGAATTTTATAATGTTCGTACGGGCTACCGGGACCTCAAAGAGCCTCTCCCTCGGTAACGTGGGGAAATCCTCATGGACTATCCCCCGTCTGGGGAAGACGGGGGGGTGTGCCGGACTTTTACCGGCTAAAACCACCACGGTGTCCCTCTTTCTGACCTAAGGCCGGGGTCGCGGGATTCGCTGTTGCATGCACCGCGACCCCGGCAGGTCTTGGCCCACCAGCTTCTTCTGGTGGACCTCTCCAGTGGTGGGGCAATTATTCCCCTGCCCCACTTCCTTCGAGAGACGCGCGCGGAACACGGCGCCGTCCTCCCTGGGCCTGTTACTAGTCGGGCGACGGGTGCCCTAACCGGCCGCCCGCAGGCCACTCACTAGGGTGGCCGGAGATCGTCACGCGCCCTCCGGCGCCCGGTGCGTCTAGCTCGAGAAGGGAGAGAAGAAGCGGCCTCCCTCTCCCTCTCCGCTACCTCCTTGGTCACCATCACCTCCTCGCAAAAGGAGGCGATGGCTTCCCACGCAGTCTCGCTCCCGACCATGGACAGAACCACGGCCGGAAGCGAGAGGTCACCGCCGACCGCCGCGACCCCCCAAGCCGGACACGCCTGCAGCGTGTGCAGCGCCGTGTCCTCGGGGCAGTCGCAGTGGTGACAACCGGGCGTCTGTTCCCGGCCTGTACGACACAGGTACTTCCCGAAACAGCCGTGTCCCGAGAGTACCTGCGTCAGCCGGAAGCTGAGGGCGCCGTGACGCCTCTCCAGCTCCCTCGGCCCCTGACGCAACCTAGTGTTAGGAGCGAGCAGCCCCAATGATCGCAATATTTGTGGATTATTTCGCATACCACGGAACACAAGAAATACATATTTAACTAAAGCGAAGTTTCGCCTAACCTCCAGCTTAGCAGCTTTTCATTTAATTCCCTACTTTTTCGCGTGCCATATTATACTGGGCGAAGTATATTCACGCTGGGTCTGTAAAAGTAGGTGTCAAAGACACTGGGTCATCATCATCATGTCCCTGCCCTTATCCCACACTAGGTGGGGTCGGCACAACATGTATTACGTAAATCCATGTTGTTACAGGTATTGGCTTATTGTTTTATGACCGGCCGCCTGCCTGACATCAACCCTCCTTAGGAATACTCGTTGCACCGTCGCGCGGGTGACCCAATGTGTTTGCTGATATTATGCACTGGGTCCCAAAATGATATGCTTATCCATCTTATTGCCGACAACTAAGCAGACTATGTTCTTCTTGGTGGAGTATACTTGAAGTTCCTCCCAAAGACCACCAGAGACATTGGGTAATAAAAAACATTTAATTCATATGAATAATAATTTATTATTTTGTCTTTTATACAAACGTTACAAAATAATATAAATGCTTTTACAATCACTGTATGCTACATCTTATTGCAATAACTTACTTGTATTGTATTGTAGCGATACAATTTTTCTCGATACAAATAAAGAAATCTTCACCACCGGTTACTGAGAGGCTGATCTATTTAATCTGTGGTCTAGTTTCATATTAACGAATGTGATCGGTCGAACCAATCATATGACTTGACATGATATTTGACAGCTGATTCATTTTGAAAGAGACCCTTGTCTCTGAGTTTGTTTCGGCTTTTCTCCTCAGAGCTAGTCAGATAGGAATTGACGGCGCCGAAAACATTACATTGACTTGTAAAAGTGTCTATAACAGATTCATTTACAGAAATAAAAATCATTTATCATTTAATTTTTGCGTTGGTCAACCTTTTGGTAACCAGGGATCGATTTCGTCTATAATCGGCAGTATCCTAGCGAGTAAGATGTTAATTGTTGGTCATGAGTTCGAACCCTGTACAAGCAAGTTTTAACCGAATTCGAAAAAAGGAGGAGGTTCTCAAATCGACTGTATGTTTTCTTTTTTTGTAAAACTTTGATGGTTTTACTGAAAGTAGTGCTTATAATATTTTCTGAAAACGTCGTATCCATCCAAAGAGAATGCGATATAAATTCATAGTTGCTTACATCAATAGTACCTAGTAATGCTTAGCTGTTTCAACGAAAACATAAATTGCTTCTAATAAATTAATGTGTACGACGTCATTTTTGTAAAAAAAAAAACGCGTTCAACATTACTAATAGACACCAGATGGCGCCACTGCAAATGTAGACCTGTCAAAATTTTGTTTTGTACAGTCAGTAACAGGAGTCGCTGAATGAACACGATTAAATGACAATATTAAGTATATTGTAATTTAATTATCTTTACAACATACCATAAATTACTGGCTAATGTATTAAATATTGATATTTTTATTGAGTACTAGCGGCCCGTCCCGGCGTAACATTTTTCATTTATGCTCCGCTCCTATTGGTCGTAGCGTGATGTTATATAGCCTATAACCTTCCTCGATAAACGGACTATCCAACACAAAAATAATTTTTCAATTCCAACCAGTAGTTCCTGAGTTTAGTGCGTTCAAACAAACTCTTCAGCTTTATAATATTATAGTATAGATTTAGATTGAGTATTTGACATCGATAGGTCTACATAACAACAGCACCATACAATGCTGCCATTGATATAAAATTTAAAATGCTTGTGCGAGGAATGAATTCACTATGTTAGTAGAAAGTCTACAATATTGTCTTTTAAAAATATTTATGTACCTACTTATACATGGTGTAAAACGAAATAATGTAATTCCTTCAAACCTCGTGATGTACTGCTGACATAGATAAACCCTGCACGGGATACATTTGAATTCAATAAAAAAAAAATTACAAGAAGTAAACATGTGTTCTTAACGTGACGCATTTTAGCGCCCCGGGCGGTTTGCGCGGCTATCGCTCGCCGTGCGGTCATTTAACTCGGGGCGCTAAAATGCCTCACGTTAAGAGCACATGTTTACTTCTTATTTATTTTTTTATCGAATCCAAATGTATCGTGTGCAGAGTTAATCTATGTCAGCAGTACGTCATCAGGTTTGAAGGAATTACATGATTTCCACCCTGTGGATATAAAAACCATTCAAGTACCATTTTGTGCTAGCAGAGAGCTTCGCAGAACTAGTTGGAACTTACATAATCGCAGGACACGCTTTTTTCCGAGTTAATATAAAAAGTACCCCATATTTCTAAAGTATCGCTAGTGTCGCCATCTACAATAGAGTATTTGACTACTATTAAAAATGTAACGTCACATAACTTGGCAAGAGAAGAGAATTCCTCTCCTTTCTATCTTTCTTCTAGACAGCCATGTTTAAAAATAAATTATGGCAATAATCATAGAATAAATGACAAGCAATATAAGTGTATTTTTTTTTTGTTTTTTTTTGTTGTAGGCCTCGTACACAAAACTGCGATGCGACGTCGCATCGTAGAAATATACGAGCTCGCACGACGCATCGCAAGAACTTACGAATTGATTCGCGTAATTGATTTTTACCTATATTTTCTTATCAGTAACAGCAGTGTGGAAATCTTTTTACGCAAATTTATTCTACCTAGTATAAAATACGTTCAATACGGTTGACGATCGTCGAGGGATTGGTCATCCGAACCTTGGAAGGAAGATGCCTGCACGAAATCGCATCGCAGCAATTTGCGTCGCAGTTTTCTGCGTTGCGAATTCGCATCGCGCCGACTCGCAGTTTTGTGTACAAGCCCTAAGTGTACATGCGCAAACTTACTCCCACTACGGCAAAACCTTGACAAGTTACGTGCCGACATTTGCTGTCCCTGTCGCACGAAACGGATATTGTACGGAGTGATGTCAAGTTACTGTGAAGTTTTAAAGTATGACGTCATTGTGGTAGTATTGTTGTCTCTGTCTAGTGAACAATTTTCAATCGTTTGTAACTTGGACATTTTATTAAATATTGAATTGATTTTTTCACTGCTGCTTCATCAGTTTTGGAAAAGTTTCCAGATTTTTTAATAAAAAAATAATAGTCAAATACCCTATTATTATAATAACATACATCTTGTAAACTACACTAATTATTAATTAATAACAAGCTTTGGTTTAATGTACGTTACAATATGTTATATATATATATATTAAAATTATATTTTATTTACGGAAGGCTCCATATAAAAATAAAATAGCGCGAATGATTGCGAAAATCTGTCTTAGATTCCAAATATCCGGTCCTTTGCAATTCTCCTAGGATTATTATAGGAACTTTGGACCTCCTAGAGTCCTTACCGTTGAGATATTGTCGCTTGAATATTCTAAAAAGCCTTCCGTAGAAAAAATACCTATTCATATGAAAAAATTTTTACAAAATAGTTTATTATGACAAAAGCACACCTTTATAGCAATAATAAATATATTATTATATGAAATTAAATTTAATAATGGCAAGATATTCTTGTCGTGTAGATATCAAATCTTAAAAGACTGTCCTTCAGACTCTTGCACCCTTATTCTAAGACGTTCCTCCAAAACTTACTCGACTCGACTCCACCTCGACTTGACATAAACGTCCTCGACTCGAGATTTTTCCTCAGTCGAGGTAAGGAATCATCTGTCAAACTCAAGGTACCTCGGAACCTACCTTAAGGAAGGAAGTGTCAAAGTTCGTATGTAATAAAAATGAATTTTGAAGACTGTCGAATATGCTTACGATAATCCTTACAATTATTTATCGCGGCGTTATTTGCGCGATGTAGATAATTCAAATTATGACGTAATGACTCCGTCGAGGAACCTCAAAGTTCACTCGAAATTGCGAATAAGAATACAATTTTGAAGGTGGTTTCGAGGCCTGAGTCGAGTAAGTTTTGGAGGAATGTCTTAGAATATGGGTGTTAGAGCCTGTCCAGATGAGGCCAACGCAATACACACATTAAAATTGAATACAATGTCTTAATAAAAATAAATTATAGGTATATTGGAATACATCTTGGAATAATTATGACGTGAACCACATCATATTGACGGGAATACACGTCATTTGCACACGGTGACGTTTAAACACGTCACTTTGACAGCATGACGAGAATACACGTCATTTTAAAACTACGACAATATAGTCAATTCTCTATAGCGTATTATTTAATTTAATATACGCATATAACAGACATTTTTACATTGTTATGTCGTTATTATGCGTCTACGTACATAAAACTACATTTTTATATAAAATTCTTTGTATCAAAATGCAAAATTAGTTATAAATAGAATAAGCAGAGAATTTGAATAATGTTGGATTTAAATAGCACTGATAGCTAAGCGGTTGAACGCTTGCCTTCCATGCATGAGGGTCTGAGTTCGATCCCGGCCCGTACACTGACTTTTCTTGACTTGCGTTAACGGTGAAGGAAAAACATCGTGAGGAAACCTGCACACCTGAGAGGGCTCCATAAAGTTCTCGATGGTGTGTGTAGTCTGCCAACCCGCACCAGGCCAGTGTGGTGGACTAAGGGCTAGCCCCGGATCTACATTTTTCAAAGAGGGGTGCAGAGTACCGACGTGCCGCCCTCTAGGCAAAATGTGTCAACAAATAAAATAGGTAACTAGGTACTAAGACTTTTTTTAAATTGTTAACTAGCGACCCGCCCCGGCTTCGCACGGGTGCAATGTAGATACTAATGTGGGGCATATAAACCTTCCTCTTGAATCACTCTATCTATTGCTGAAAACTGCATTAAAATCCGTTGCGTAGTTAAAAAGATCTAAGCGTACAGACAGCGGGAGCGACTTTGTTTTATACTATGTAAAGATTGTAAAGGTTTATTTATTCACATGTAACTGGGTTCAGCATAGTACAGACAGCGAGACTGACTGGTGGCGGGTCGCCCATTAATCTTCGTCGGGGCAAGTGCCCCCCCCCCCCCCCCCCCCCCACCACCCCCCCGAGATCCAGGCCTGCTAAGGCTTAAGCCTTTCACATTCTAAGAAGAGGCCAGTGCCCAGCAGTGGGCTGATTATGTAAAATTGCAAATTTTTGACATTGTAGTAAAATACAATTCTCTGCTTACACTACTTAACAATAGCGTGAAGATACAATTTAATACTTTAATATACAAATCTAGACATTTTTACAGTCTATTAATTATGGAACTGCCTCGGTCTGGTGGTGGCAAGCGCGACTGCTGATCGTGAGGTCTTGGGTTCGATCTCCAGGTCGGGCAAAGTGTTATTGGGTTTTTCCGCGTGAAGTGCCTCTGTGCGCGGTTGATGGCAATAGACTCGCCTACACTGGGTGTAAAAATGCCCTTAACGAAGCCGAAGTCTACGCATACTGTACATCAAACTAAGTAACATACAGCAAAAATAATTGCTGGGAAACGACTTTAATTTTTTGGTATTAAAAAACATCTTTTAACTGTAGCGCGCAATGTAAGCGCGCGCGCAGCAGACTGTGCCTACATCTCGAAAAAATTGATAATGTTTGTATAGAAGAATGTTTAGTAACATAACATTTAAACTTAGTTTTTGTGAAAAACGTTCAAAAATATGGTGACTTTGACCTTCAATATCTCCATAACCAGTCGGTTCCCAGGTATGGCCCAATACCAAAAAATCATCGTAATGATGGGAAGAATACGTGGCTCTCGGCTTCGTTATGGGTATTTTTACACCCGATATTTCTGAATGTCATTACATTGTTACACCGTCCAGTAGCGACGCTTAGTGTTGCCGATCGATAGGCGAATATCGATAGCAGTACGATAGTCTATCGATAGTTCAACTATAGTATGACTATCGATACTATCGGTAGTATCGATACTATCGATAGCTAAGAAGGTGGCAATAGTACTGTCAGAGTGCAATACTATCTAAATACAAGCCACTATCGATTCTGTATAAATGTCGATAGTATCGATACTATTCATAATATCGATACTATCGGTAATATCGATACTATAGAAGCTTTCAAAAAACAATACTATCGATAGTATCGATACGATTGATAGTATTATCTTTAGGAGCTTCGACAGTATCGACATTATCGATACTATTGATAGTATTATCTTTAGGAGCTTCGACAGTATCGACATTATCGATACTATTGATGCATGTCAACAGTATTGACGTGAACCATGTTATCGATAGTATCGATACTATCGATAGTGTCGATACTATCGATAGTCCTATCAATGGAGTAGCGGATTTTCAATTTAAACTATCGGTAGTGAAACTATCCATTGTTCGGCAACACTAGCGACGCTGTCATCTCACAGCTAAGTTGGTCCCACAAGCAACGCTCACCACTATTATGCCATATACCTCCCCCCTACTACTGCACGTCACAATCTACTTCTTGAGCTTGTCTTTCAGCCAGTCTGCGGTGAGCTCGTCCAACTCCCTTACTTCTAGTAAGCGCGGGGCTCCAACTGTGTTCGCTAGGGCTCTTTGCGTGCCCGCGTACATCACCTGGAAATATTGAAGATAAATTATTTTTATTTCTGTAAATAAATCTGTTACAGACACTTTTACAAGTCAATGTAATGTTTTTTCAATGGACTGTGTCGTTGGTTAAGTGGTGGCAAGCGCGACTGCCGATCGTGAGGTCCTGGATTCAATCCCCGGGTCGGGCAAAGTGTTATTGGGTTTTTCGGTGTGGAACTCCTCAGTAGCAGTCCGGAGTTTGGATATGTGCCCGGTTGATGGCAATAGGCTCGCCCCCTATTACATGGGACTTAAACATAACGGCGAAATTAGGGTACTATACACCTCTGCCGAACCCTTCGGGGAATATAGGGTGTGATGTTATGTAATGTTTTTCTTTAACACTAGATGGCGCCGGCATTTCCTATCTGACTAGCTCTGAGAAGAAAAGCCATAAAGTCCATTGTGGTATAAAAACTATGCGAGTGTAACAATGTAGGGCAACGTCTGGAATGGCCTTTTGAGGAAAGTACCATAGCAGGTTTGAGTTGACCTGTCCTAACTGACGGCACGCATGCATCAGTCATCATGTAGCTCAGATTATTAGTAAGGCGGTTATAATAAAATTATTCGTTTTATATCCATATTGTTTACATTTTTAAATCTTTCTATAAAAAATATAAAAACACATTTAAAAATATAAAAAATTGTAGCCCACCGGCATCGGGAACAGTGTCCAAGCTACCGGTGGTCAGGGCCTCAGAGAGAGGAACCTCCTAACAATACGCGCCGTGTGCAGAAGTACGGCGCACTGTATCAGGCCCTTGACTCAGCCGCCCAACGAGAGCCTCATCAGATGTTGGTCGAGGCTCTTGGCTATTAAGCCATTGGCAGTAACGACTATCGGCACAACGACTGCTGAGTCAACCTCCCACATGTCGACAACCTCGAGTGCCAAGTCTTGATACTTAATTTCTTTATCTTTCTCGGCTTTCACGAGGTTCTCGTCATGTGGGACAGTGAAAAAAATTATTTATAAGTTTATTTACATACCTGTAACTCCATGTGTGCGTCTCTTGGCGTGTAGAATATGAAGCACATAGGGAACGACACCCGCCCATCGTCATGTTCCAGTTTATAACTGAAAATGTACAAATATATTGTTAAAAACTTACCAATTCAAACAAATTGCGGACATTCTTAAAGAAGGCTCGGTTGGTAGCACCCTAAACCGACGAGCATACACGAGAAGGTTAATGAATGTAGATGAAGTGAAAAGGGTGTGTCAGGATCGTTGTAGGTGGAAATCTAGTCTCTGCTTACCCCGATGGGAAACCGGCGTGATTGTATGTATGTAAAAACTTACAGTCGTCTGTACTCTAAAGACACAACCAGATTAACCTCGCAAATCGTATTATCCACGCGGTTGGTAATTAGCCATGAGCTCCTCATTAATTGGTCCCTTAGTAATTCTAAGGGTTAATTATGTAGGATGACAGCGAATACAACATTACATTCAATTACTTTTTGAATTGAGCTTATTGAAGGACTCCAATAAGTCTAATTTTAGCAGTAGTAGAGCTTCTTGTACCGGTTCTCGTCCGGGGAAGTACTACATACATACATACATACATAAACTCACGCCTTTTCCCATGGGGGTAGGCAGAAACTATAGAACGCCACATGCTACGACTCTTACATACCCCTTTCGCTTCATCCACATTCATACATCTTGTCATACACGCACGCCGGTTGAGAGTACTACGCACCTGACCTTTGTGAAGAAAATCACCAATAACATCGATGTATGTCCTTCTAGGGCGTCCTCTACCATCTCCACTGACATCCGCCTTATAAATTCCTTTTGTTAATCGCCGTTCACTCATTCTCTCAACATGACCAAACCACCTAAGCATACTCCTTTCAATGTTTGTCACTAAGCATTGCTGTGTGCCAGTTTGAAGGGATGTGTGCCGGTGACATTACAGACATATGAGACTGCAACATTGTCTCTAAGGTTGGCATCGAATTAGAAATCCTCTTTCTAGGCGGCGGTAAACAATTTTTATAAGGTGGGCCGTCACCTATTTTCTCATGACATTGCATTAAATAATACTACCTTGTAGACTAGTGGTCGCAAGCGCGACTGCTGAGCATGGGGTGTTGGGTTCGATCCCCAGATCGGGCAAAGTGATACTGGATTTATCCATGCAGAATTCCTCAATAGAAGCCAGTTTGGATTTGTGCCCAGTTAATGACAATAGGCACGCCCCCTATTACATGGGACTTAAACATAACTGGCGAAACGAGGGTGTACTAAAAACACCTCTGCCGAACCCTTCGGGGAATACAGGCGTGACGTTATGTTATGTTTATCCATAATCTCACTCAAGCTGACAACACGTTTGGTGCAGTGGCTGAGCGATCGGCTTCTGCGCTACGGGTCGTGGGTTCGATTCCTGCACGGAACAAATATTTGTATGGCCTACAGATAGTTGTTCCGGGTCTGGATGTTTGTGCGTGTGAAGATTTGTGTTTGTAAACGCACCCACGATACAGGAGAAATCCTAGAGTGGGGCCACGTATTTAAAAAAAAAAAAAAAAAGCTCTTAGGCCGGACGACAAACGCTGAACTCGGCACACCCCAAACACTCCATACAACCATGGACCATGGTTTTTGGTTTGATTTTCTCCATTTGGGCTTCACCACAGTCGGGTAGAAGGGCCCCGACGGATTTGGATACAGGGCCCGTCCAGGGCAAGCTACATCACTGCCAGAGATGCAGGAGTATCCTCACCTGTACACAATAAACCGTGGCTGGTGAGACGGCAGGATGTCCTGCAGTTCTTCCAGCTCCACATTCTCCAACTCCTCATCCACCTCCAGGGTTTGTTTCTCTCTGTTCACCTGGAATTTATGGAAGGTAGGGAATAATAAATTTACAGCTATTAGTAGGGCTGATATGTCATCTACAGCATATACAAGGATAGTCGGAAAGGGGTACTAAGCCGAAAAGGTGTTAAAGTACCCATAATAAGGGATAACTTTTGTTCTACAACTTTCCCTAAAAGTCAAATAGTTCAAAGATTTCATAAAAAATACGCTAAATTCTATCTATCCTCAGCTATGATCAGACGTGTTTACATTTAACGTCATATTTGGTGTCACGGATTAGAAACTCCATCTTCTGAATTCATAACTAAAGCAGGGATGAAGAATTTTTGAAAAAACTAAGATAAAAATAACTTTAAATGGTTTTTTTTTATCGAATTTTTAAATTTTAACACTCTGTAAAACAATCATCAGTGATATATTAAGTGGCCCGCGGCTTAGTACCCCCTTTCCGACTAACCTTGTATATAGCAGTGATATCCTAGTAGTGTGAACGTCTGACAGTCAAGTCATAGGTCTCAAGCTCGAACCCAAGGCACGCATCTCTGACTTTTCGGATTCATGTGCATGTTGAATAAAATTATCACTTTCTTAAAAACAGTGAAGCAGAACACCGTGAGGAAACCGGCATGCCTGAGAGATATTTCTCGATGGCATGTGAAGCCAAGTCAGAGGCCCATGGGCGGCATAAACTCTGACATCAGGTTAGTCACTAACCATACGAAAATAAGAAGTCATCTATGAAGCAGTGATAGCCTAGGTGAACGCTTGCCTTCCATGCAGGAACCTGAGTTCGATCCCGTTCCAAGTACGACCAACCTCTGACTTTTCGAATTCATGTATGGATCAAAATTTGATAATCACTTGTGTTATTGGTGAAGGAAAAACATCGTGAGGAAACCTGCACACCTGAAAGGGCTCCATGAAGTTCTCAATGGTGTGTGTAGTCTGCCAACCCGCACCAGGCCAGCGTGGTGGAATAAGGCCTAAACCCTTCTCATTCTGAGAAGTCGCCCATGCCCAGCAATGGGCTGATTATGTATATGTAAATAGGGGTATGGTTGACGCCTATGTTCAGCAGTGGACTGCAATAGGCTCAGTTGATTGATTGATTGAGACTCAATAGTATATAGCAGGAGTTGCCAAATGGCGGACTGCGGTCCGCATCCGGACCGCCGACCCATTTTGTGCGGACCGCGAGAACACAGCAACTTGCATTACAGAGTACATCATTTAATAAAAATGTATCCCCCGCATTATCTTTGTTATTATTTTTTTTTTCTATAAAATGTTGTGTGGACCGCGATGGTCATTTCATTTCTTAAAACGGACCCCGAGCGAAATTAATTGGTGACCCCTGGTTATAGCAATGTCTGAGAATCAGTCAATAGTTATATTTGCAGGAAACATTGTATGGTTACATGATGTTATACTATAAAATCTGTACATTGTGCTGCATGCCTCACTGTAATATCGGTAATTATCAATTTTTTGCCTAGTTGGTTTAGTGGTGGCAAGCGCGACTGCTGATTGTGAGGTCCTGGGTTCGATCTCCAGGTCGGGCAGTGTTATCGGGTGTTTCCATGCGGAATTCCTCAGTGGAAGCCAGAGTTTGGATTTGTGCCCGGTTGATGGCAATAGACGAGTCTACTAGATGGGACTTAAATATAGCGGCGGAATGAGAGTGTTACTATACTTAACTGCTATGGCAATCATAGAAGACATATTTTTCTATTTGTTACTCTTATGTGAGTTTATTTGTTACATTAACCTGCATTATTCTCATTCTATTTTTCACACTACTGTAATGGAATTGTAATGACTACTACTACTACTACTACTATTTTAAAAAGAGTATTCATGGAGTTTCTTGCCGGCTCTTCTCCATAGAACCTACCTTTTGGAACCGTGCACCTAGTCGTGACGTTTTAAAAGTGCCTGAAATCTGGTCTATTTGAAATAAAAAACTTTGACTTTGACTTTGACATTTTTGCTTAACCTTTTGGGGAATACAGGCGTGATGTTATGTTATTTCAATGATCAGCAGTCATCAGGCCCAGACTGGCCATACGGGCAAATCGAGCAAATGCCCGATGGGCCGGATGCTCGGTGGGCCGGTGTGGCCTGATGGGACAGTCACACAGTCGGAGAAATGGAAAGAGTGAGGGAAACGTCAAAAAAAAAGGGGTCTTCCAACTATCGCTTGAAAAAGAAGCCGCAAATTGTTTGTGTTTGTAAATGCATCTAAGATACAGGAGAAATAGCGGGGGGAGCGTCATTAAAAACAAAAAAGAAATCGTCATCCGTCTAATCGCTTGGGAATTAATTTTTTTTGCCAGCACTGGCCGACCGTCTCTCAAATGCCCGGGCCGATTTCAGGTCCCAGTCGTGCTTACCAACAAGACCAAGGAAAATTGGAATATTTTTAATAATAACTACATAACGACGCTCGGCAGTGAAAACCTCGTAAATCAAATTTTCTTCAAAAGCGTTTTATTTGTTATACTCGTCATACACGTACTAGTTCAACAAACTTTCAATTCAAATACTTCTAAGCTATCTATGACGTACGATGACAAACTTGTATTAACATTTGATCGGCCATTTTTTTTGCAGGAGACAGTTATTTCTTCCTCTTTTAAAATGTATTTTACACATACGTGGTTTTCACTGCCGACCGACAATAACAGAACTGAAGCAAGGACAATGTCCACAGAATATTGAAATATATGACCACAATTAGATAAAGATGTTTATAAATAAATCCAACTTAGTATAAACCTTGTGGTTTCTGTAATAATATATTTAGCTCACTATAAATAAGGTCTTCCCCCTACCATTTTCCCCACTATGTTGTGGTCAGCTTCCAGTCTAACCAGCTGCGGCTGAATACCAATATTTTACATGGAGAAACTGACATCAAACTTCTGCAACCCAGTTATGTGGCAATGCTGATATTCTAAGGTTAGACCGGTTGTCAGACTTTCAGGCTTCTGACTACCCGTAATAACTGTCATAGATATTTGTATATGTAATACTATGTATTTTATTAGCGTTGAGATAGAACCCAGTCTGAACCACAGACTTTTCAAATTCCTGTGCAGATCAGAATTAGATTATTACTTGCGTTAACTCTTCATTCACTTCAACACTTAATCTTAAAAGGCTTCAAGAAGTTCTTAATGTTGTGTGTAGTCTCCCAACCCATAAACCAAAGCATGGTGGGCTAAGGCCTTCGGGCCCTGGTACAGTAGATTAATGGACTGATTATGGATATCGTCAGTCGGCAGTGAAAACCACCATGTGTAAAATACAATTTTTTAAAAGAGATAGAACAAACTTTCTCCTGATAAAAAATGGGCGATCAAATGTTAATACAAGTTTGTCATCATACGCCATAGATAGCTTAGAAATATTTGAATTTAAAGTTTCTTGAACTAGTACGTGTATGACGAGTTTATCAATCTAAAGAACAAATAAAACGCTTTTGAAAAAGATTTAATTTACAATGTTTTCACTGCCGCGCATGATATGGGTCATGTTTGTGGACGTCAGCTTAGAAAGAAAGAAAGAAAAAGTATTTATTTTATCGCCCAAGCGGACGCACACGTATGCTTAAAAATTAAAAATATAAAAATTCTTAAAATTATAAACTTAAAACTACAACAGAAATGTGTACTTAAATTTAAACATATTATTATAATTACCTGGTAACCCAACCCACCTTAGGGGGTGGTTGCATCCTATGTCACCACCCTACATCTGCCACTGAGTCCAAATTTACCAATTGAAATATAACAAGGCAATATTATCCATTCGCAATAAGACTAGAGCCCTCATGTGAATGAATGTGATTGGTCAACCAAAACCAAAATACTACCAACCAATCACATTACTTGAGATGAGATTTGACAACTGATTAGTTCATTTTTGCATCCCTTTCTGAAGCCAGGGGTGAGAGAGACTAGTCTGGCGCCCATGTGCTTGTTTGGTCCCCGGGGTGGTCACGGCGCGTGCCATGTGTTCTGGTGCGCCGGTGATGTGGGGTGCTCCCCGCGCCTCTCAAGGGGTCGTGGGGTGGGGTCCCACAGTGGAGAGGTCCACCAACTCTTGGTGGACCAAGACCTGCCGGGGTTGCGGTGCATACTTAGGCGAATCCCGCGACCCCGGCCGACGGTCAAAAGGAGGAACACCGTGGGTTATAAGCCGGTAAGAGTCCGGCAGTCCCCCTTGCCTTCTCCGGGCGAGGGCCATCCATGAGGATTTTCCCACAATAAAAAAAGGAGCGTGAGAGACAATACCATCAACAACAGAGATTATGCAGCCCATAATGGTATTATAGCCCTGATATATTTGAAGTAAGCGGTAAAAGCCTACATTATAACTTCAGCAGTGTATTTGGTTACTGTGTGTGTGACTAGGTATTTATTTTATTGCCAATTTAAATATGAATCATTTAAACTCATATAGTAATAAGAAAATCCTGTTCAACTAGGTACTCTAATACCACTAACATGACGTAAGTACGATAGGAGATACGGCCGAGTGAGTCAGACGCAATGAAGCCGATCAGAGCCAATTTATTCAATGCAATTACGGAAAAATTACAGTCTAACACCTATTTTATTTGGAGAAGATATACAAACTTTTTGGTAAACTTTAATAGGAATAATAATTCAAAAAGAGTAACAAAATATACATTGAAAATACCTTCAATATCAGCGCAGAATTCGATGTGTGTTTTTGAAATCTGAACTTCTTTAACACCTCTTTCACGTCGTCGGTGATGTCGCAAACATTCACGTTGTGTGCTGACATGATAATTAACGGAGTTTAATATAAAAATAAACAATAAATAGCTGAAATCCCGTAGATTGTTTACGTCGTCGTCAACAGTTTGACAAAATTGTCATCAATTAACTACTGTCAATTGTCAAAGTGTGAAGTGAGTGACGTCAACGCCCTTGACTAAGATAGTGGTGGGATGTATTCGTTAGATTTTAGTAAGTCGGTCGATTTACAAAGAACCTAATCTAATATTTTGTTAACATATTACTTTTAAAAATTATTTCCGGAGCGGAGCTCGGTTGATCTCTGGCTTTTTTCCATAATTTCTTGTTTGGTTAATTGGGTAACGCAGGACCAATAGAACACAACCAAGTGAGTGATTGGCTGACCCTCAACCGTTGCTGAGAGTGTGCATTGTCATTTGCTGTGTGTACTGTTGCTGCAGCGCATTTAGATCCTCCTAGCCTTTTTTCCCATTTACGTTTTGGGGTCAGCTTCCAGTCTAAACAGATGCGGCTGAATACCAGTATTTTACAAGTAGCGAGTGCCATCAGACCTCCGCAACCCAATTAGTGGGCAATTCCGATCTCCTAAGGTTAAACCGTGCAGTGTACTTAGATATTCTATACCTACATATACACTGTACGTACCTTACTACTATTCTTTGGCCATTTGTAGCGATTTTTGGCTATACCCTACGCTGCACTGTACTACAACACTTACAACAGCTACAACTAAAGATACAAACATTTTAGAAACTAAACTTAACTACGGAAACTTAACTTGTTAACCAACCAATTAGTTAACTTAACTAGGTGTTTATCAGCTAATAAATTAAACACGATAATTTCCACTGCAATAATTATGAAAAGCTATAACCTTAAATTGGAAGTAAACGATGCAAACAATAACTAACACTTTACACACATAGGCTGAGTTGCACCAACTAACTATAACCGTAACCATACCAAAATTTCTGTCAAATTAGTACAAATTTGACATAAATATGGTAAGTTAACAGTTATAGTTAGTTGGTGCAACTGAGCCTTAATTTCTAATTACAAACTACCCAACTACTACAACTATTAAAGTTACATTCAAATACCTGAAATGATAAAGTGGGTATATTATTTTATTTTCTTATTTATTTTTAGTTAACTTTTAGGACTTCATTTAATTAAAAAGATAATTAGTTTATAATTATTCTAGCTACTGACATTATTGCATATTTGTTACGTAATTTTTTCGCTATAAAGTTAGTATTAAGAACGCAAACGTCAACGTGACATATGACATATTGAAAATTAAAAGTGGTTTTCCTACTATTGTATTGTCCGTAAAGACATTTTTTATGTTAAAAATGTCAATAAACAAGTTAGAAAAATAACTTTTAATAAATTTTAAGTGAATCTGCTTCTTCCGTTTTGTGTTTTATATAAATTTACCTATAACTTTTGTGTGAAAACATGTTAAATCGTCAATTATTTGTCCATGATAAAAAGTAGTTTATAATTTTATCGGTTTTCTGCAATAGTGTACGTTTAGGCGGCCTAAATAAAGGTCAACAGCGTTGTGGAGGATTCTGCGGCGCTTGTAAGTATTGTTAACCACTTGTAACTAATGATAATATGATACAAACATCGTGTTATTATTCATAACATAACAACATATTTGTCGAATAGTTCTCGTCTATCGTGTGCAACTTTCACATTGTTTAAACTTGATATTTTTATTGTAATTTTTTTCCTGTTCACGTCCGGTCAGATGGTCAGTGGACGAGTTTATCAGTAGATATTGTGCTTGCAATTTGCAATTCTTACGGATTACGCAATTTGAGTGGATTAACTGGTATTAATGATAAGAAATCTAATACTAATATAATTCCTTTGTCATTTTTTCTGTCACCTTTGGAATTAGTGACCTAAATTTAGCAATTAGAGATTATTAGACCTTGGTTTATCAGTAAAAGTTGCAAATACCTGATTATTAGTGTGGATATAAGTATTATCTTGTTGGTCTAGTGGTCGCAATCCTGACTGCTGAGCATGGGGTCCTGGGTTCGATCCCCAGGTCGGTCAAAATGATATTGGGCTTTTCCATTAGGAATGTCTCAGTAGCAGCCTGGGATCTGTGCCTGGTTGATGGCAATTGGCTCGCCCCCTATTACAAGGGACTTAAACATAACTGGCGAAACGAGGGTGTACTAAAAACACCTCTGCCGAACCCTTTGGGGAATACAAGGTGTTATGTTATATAAGTATTTCATTTATGTGACTGGTCACGGGAACTACTTGTGACCCACGGATGCTCCTCAAGCTGAAGAGCAAAATTTACAAATCCATTATAAGACCTGTCGTTCTGTACGGATCGGAGTTTGGGCTGTGAAGAAGACGGATGAAAGAAGATTGCACGTGGCAGAGATGAGAATGATGATATGGATGTGTAGAGTGACACAAACGGATAAAGTAAGAAATAAGTATATTAGAGAGAGTTTGAAAGTGGCACCAGTGACAGAGAAGTTGAAAGGAGATCATTTGTCTTGGTATGGGCATGTGATGAGGAGGAATGCAATGTGTGACTAAGAGAGTGATGAATATGAATGTTGATGGATGAAGGGAGAGGGAGAGCAAAGAAAACACACAATCCATCCATATTTCTTGCAAATGCAGTAGGTGCGATTAATATAATGCAACAAACAATGCAAACCTATACAACACGTGTTTCGCTCCTTCACGGAGCATCCTCGCATTTTGACTCATTGACCGCTTGGATGCGAAAGTGATGCCTCATGGAGGAGCAAAACACATGTTGTATCGCTTTGGGTTGTATGTTGCACTATATTAATCGCACCTTCTACATTTGCATATATTTGCGGGCGGGAGGGCGGTGCTGCATACTGCATTCAGGCTTGATCAAGTGTTTGGCGGAGTTAACACTAAATATTGTTATTGTATATTTTTATTTCATGGAGTTCTGCAAAGTAACGCCTAATGCCATTATTTATCAGTTACATAACATAAAACATAACATCACGCCCTTTTTCCCTGAAGGAATGGGCAGAGGTGTATAGTAACACCCTCATTTCGCCGTTATGTTTAAGTCCCATGTAATACGCCGTACCTATTGCCATCAACCGGACAGAAATCCAAACTCCGGGCTGCTACTGAGGAATTCCACACGGAAAAACACACAATAACACTTTGCCCGACCTGGGGATCGAACCCAGGACCTCACGATCAGCAATCGCGCTTGCCACCGATAGACCAAAGAGACAGTTCAATTATTTATCAGTTACTGACTTCATATTCAAGCCTACCTTGTCGGTCTAGTGGTCACCAGCACGACTGCTGAGCATAGAGTCTTGGGTTCAATCCCCAGGTCGGGCAGTGTTATTGCGCTTTTCCATTACAAATTTCTCAGTAGCAACCCGGAGTCTAAACTTGTGACAGATTAATGGCAATAGGCTCGGCCCCTATTACATGGGAGTTAAACATAACTGGCGAAATGAGGGTGTACTAAAAACACCTCTGCTGAACCCTTCTGGGAATATATGGCGTGATTTTATGTTATATTCAAGGTAAGTCAGTGTTGACCTGCTATTGGCATTGGGTAAACATAATTATTATCAAGGCGGTTAGCAACTAACTGAATATGTTATGTAAACAGCGTGAGTCAGTTCTCGACGCCAGTAGCTGACTCAATGTAAATGCTCCTTTAGATTACAATAATATTGAGATCTAATAACAATCATCTTATGATTGTTACTTTTAATTATGTCATTTAGGCCGTAATTAATAAACACCTTTCATTTGAGAGATCCCTCTTAACCCGCCACTTGTGACGTGAATTTGGCTTAAACCTTTGGCGACGCCGGTCCCACAGACCGGGTTTTTCAACCTAAGATTTTCCTAATAATCAATACTCCATGCTACTTTTACTTGGTCAAATATTAAGAAGACATGTTTTTTTAACAATAAAACAAAGATGTAATCATAAATCGCATCTAGTTTATTAATCTTTACACTTATGTACTAAGAACACTACAAATCACCATGGTTTTTGCTAATGCTTATTTTAAAATATCAGAACTGATAACAATAATATTTTTATACAGCTAAATCAGACTTTGTCTGTCTTATGACACTAGGAACTATAAAAAAACCAACAGAAAAGGTTATCCTTCCAATCAAAAAAACAAAACGGAACACTCCTTCAAAATTACTCTTCTTCAAGAGCCAAGCAGCTAGTGCATGTAGGCACTACATGCTCTAAACACAAATATTTCTTGCATTCTTGACGATTTTTATGATACGTCCTCATCAGATACCAATTCCTTTCTTGTAGAAGAGCTTCGAGACGGCGGCTTTCACGTTCGTAAGATATGGTAAAACAAAGTTTAGGAAATTTGGCGAGAAATACGTATTGAGTGTGATATCGATAAAATTATGCAAAAAGGTTACTGATTACAGAATAATAATGATCACAATAATCATACTATCAAAATAAAACCAAAATCAAATAGATAGGCTTATCAAAAAGTTTTTTTTTTTAATAATATACCATGACTATTTGTGGCCCTGGTCTCACAGACCGGGTTGGAGCCAAAACTCCGAGATGTGCGTCCGCGTCGACAGCGCGGGGTGGACCAACGGTGGGGGACGCGTAATTAGGAATGTACTCGAAATCACAACTCAATTCGATGGCGGGTAAAAAAGTTATTCGATTTTTTCGAATCACCCGGCCTCACAGACATATAGGTCACAATTGGCGGGGTAAGAGGAAACGCGGGCTGCAAAATATTAATAATTTGAATAGGTTTTTGCGATCTGTTTCCGTCCCACCCCTCCCGCAAACCTTCCCAATTGAGCGCGAAAGAGACACCTGCATCTCGGACTGATTTCTCCTGTGCAATATTAGCGAAATCGTACTTTCGTATTTCCCTGTTTCCTTCTTCAAATCTGAACCAATTTTAATATGTTTTTCTGTAATCATTTAAGAAAGACTTTGGTTATGTCTGTATGTTTTTCTTTTATTTTTTATATTCGTCAAATTGTTTGCCAGATGTTTGAAAACGGTAGTAAAACCGGTCGATTTTTGTAAAGGTTAAAAGTTTCTAGTTCTTTTAATAATTAGTTTTTTGACAAAAACAAAACATACATAGTGGTGGTAGATATACATATATCATATGGTAAAAAATATTTGCTCTAGTGATATTATCCAAGGAGGAAACTGAGGCCTACGTTTGTATGGACTAAATGCCTACTGCATTTCCTTTTAAGGCTTGGTCAGACTAAGAGCGTGGCTGGGTGTGACACTCACGTCGCGTGTTCTTGGCGTGAGAATTACGACGCCACACCATGTCAAGCTTCGCGTGGCTGTCTCTGTGTGTCGTCTTCCATACATTGTCATAGTTACTCGCACGCCAAGTGCATGCCATGTGGATATCCAACCAGCAACGCTCCCGACTTGAGACTATAAAAAAAAAGTTGCCTCGTTAGTCTACTGGTGGCAAGCGCGACTGCTGATCGTGAGGCCCTAGATTCGATCCCTGTATCCCCCTTGGGGGTTGGCCAGAGGTGTTTAGTAACACCCTCATTTCGCCGTTATGTTGTCCCATGTAATACGGCGAGCCAATTGCCATCAACCGGATACAAATACAAACTCCGGGCTGTTACTGAGGAATTCCACACGGAAAAACCCAATAAAGTAATACAAGGTGTAAAAGACCCTTCACGAAGCCGTCAACCATGCATTCAGTACCTACATCAAACTAAGTAACCCTACGTAAAAAATGTCGCTGGGAAACGACTATTTTTTTGGGTGAAAAATTTCGTTTAACTGTAAAGCTCAATGTAACGCACTCAAAACACTGTGCTGATAGATGCAATGAGTAGTAAACGGGTAATGAAGGTATTTCAAGTACATTTGCAACCTTAAAAATAGTATTTAAAAAAAAGTTGGAACTTTGACCTCCAATATCTCCGTAACTAGAAGGTTCCCAGGCATAGTCCAGAACAAAAAAAAAAATCGCAATGACGTGGAGAATAAGTGCCTTTCGGCTTCGTTAAGGGTCTATTTACACCGTTTATTTACTTTTAATACAAAAAATTTAAAGGAGTATGCTTAGGTGGTTTGGACATGTAGAGAATCAGTGAACGGCGATTAACAAAAGGAATTTATAAGGCGGATGTCAGTGGAAACTGTAGAGGACGCCCTAGAAGGATATACATCGATGTTATTGGTGATGTTCTTCACAAAGGTCAGGTGCGTAGTACTCTCAACCGGCGTGCGTGTATGACAACATGTATGAACGTGGATGAAGCGAAAGGGGTATGTAAGGGTCGTAGCATGTGGCGTTTTATAGTTTCTGCCTACCCCCGTGGGAAAAAGGCGTGAGTATATGTATGAAATACAGTTATGCACAGTAGTGATAGGCTAGCAGGTGAACGTTTGCCTTCCATGCAAGAGGGTCTGAGTTCGATCCCGGCCCGTACCTCTGACTTTTCGAATTCACGTGCGGATCAGAATTTGATTATCACTTGCGTTAATGGTAAAGGAAAACATCGTGAGGACACCTGCACACCTGAGAGGGCTCCATAAAGTTATCGATGTTGTGTGTAGTCTGCCAACCCGCACCAGGACAGCGTGGTGGGCTAAGGCCTAAGGCTGGACATCCACCAGAGCTGTGCGAGGAAAATGTGCGGTGCGAAAATGTGTAGCAAGGATGTGAAACGGTGTGACCTTTTCCACCAGAGCTGTGTGAGGAATGGATAATGTGTACAAATGAGCGCTGTGAGGATAGGTAGCGAACTCCGTGGCGGGAGTGGTACACATTCCTCGTAACACATTCCTCGCAACACATTCCTCGCAACACATTCCTCGCAACACATCCCTCGCAACACATCCCTCGCTCGCATTTCTCGCTTGTTTTGTATGAACAAAAACCTCACTCCACTAAGCCCATATCCACCAGAGCTGCGCAGAGCGAAGCTAGGTAAATGAAGTGATTCTATTGGTGCTTACAAAACACATTCCTCGCTACGCAGCTTAGCACAGCTGTGGTGGATGCTCAGCCTAAACCCTGCTCATTCTGAGAAGAGGCCCGTGCCCAGCAGTGGGACAGTGATGGGCAAGTTATGTATGTTTTAATACAGTTATAATAATAATAGTTATTCTTTGTTTCAGATTCAGTGTTTTATAATGGACTGGACTAACTGTGGAGTTTTGTGATATTAACATTGAGTTAGTATAAAAAACCACCATGGCTGCCTCATGTAAGTATCCTATTCTACTATCATTGTGCCCTTTTTTATCTTTGGAAAATCCTCATGGATATCCCTCGCCCGGGGAAGGCGAGGGGGTCTGCCGGACTCTTACCGGCTAAAAACCAGCAGTGTCCCTCCTTCTGACCTAAGGCCGGAGCCACGGGATTCGCTATTGCATGCACTGCAACCCCGGCAGGTCTCGGTCCACCAGCATCTTCTGGTGGACCTCTCCTGTGGTGGGGCAATTTCTCCCCTGCCCCACTTCCTTCTGAGAGTGGGGCCATTCAAGTATTACGTAAGCACGAAAGGGGGGTGAGGGGGTCTTTGCTTAGCTTATTTTTGATGAAAAGGGGGACGGGGGTGTCTACCTAGATGATGATTACGTCAGCAATTTTTATTTATATAGGTACTTATTTTTCTAGACTTAAAAACTGCTGCTCATGAATAACAATAAAGAAACCTGATCAGTTTAAAAAATATACCAATGTTTACGTAAGCATAGGAGGGGGGGGTAAAAGCTTTGCTTACTTTTGCTGACAAGGGGGAGGGGTGGGTCAAAAATTACTAAAATTTTGCTTACGTAATACTTGAATGGCCAGAGTCGCGCGCGGAACACGGCGCGCCATCCTCCCGGGCCTGTTACTGGTCGGGCGACGGGTCCCTTAACCCGCCGCCCGCAGGCCACTCACTAGGACTATTATTCTGCCCTGCCAGCTTTGGGCTTCCTGTAGTAGAGTTCCTTGCGAAAGACGTCGTCCAGAGAAGTACATGGGTGTACGCAGGACTTTGTCCAGGGTCGGGCAACCTCAGGACAGTAAATGACAGTCTTTTCAATTATTCTGGATGTGCAGAATGGGATTATGGGGCAATGTTGCCACATAACCTTATTTTTGAGGTCCAATTAAGTATAGACGGAGTCGGGCATTGGTCTGCCTATTTTGGGTAATTGTTCTGTGGACATGGGTGGCGAGTTGACTGAATCTAAACCTTTTACCTATGCTTTTCTGTGTTAGTGCGAGGTTGGGGCATCTATCCCGCCCTTAATACGCTTATGAGAAGTACTACCATCATCATTGATGTAAGGCAAGTCATAGGTCTCGAGTTCGAACCCAAGGCACGCTCCTCTGACTTTTCGGATTCATGTGCGTATTGTATAATTATTATCACTTGCTTAAAAATGGTGAAGGAAAACATCGTGAGGAAACCGGCATGCCTGGATATTTCTCGACGCCATGTGAAGCCAAGTCAGAGGACACCAGGTTAGTTGCTAACCACACGAAAAGAAGAAGAAGATCATTGATGTAGCGTGTATTTCTCCCCCCCCCCCCCGCCGCCCCTCCAACCCTATTTTCACAACTAAGCCAAAAATCAGTGAAAGCTCTGTGATACTCTGTTGCTGTGTTGATCGCAAAAGGATTCAAAATAAAACGTCTTTCTATAATCATCAATCTTGCAATTCTGTTTTGAAAAACTTCCACTTGTCCCATTGACTTCAAATTTTGCGTAAATAAGTACCTATGTAGTCCCGATGACAATGCAGTTATCTGATGACTATGACCTGACGCTGCAGCCAGGTGCCCCTAAATCTGATCCGCCCGGGACTGCACCCTTTACCCCCCCCCCCCCCACGCTACACCACTGACCCCCACACGTTTGGTGCAGTGGCTGAGCGATTGGCTTCTGCGCTACGGGTCGTGGGTTCGATTCCCCCACGGAACAAATATTTGTATGGCCTACAGATAGTTGTTCCGGGTTTGGGTATATGTGCATGTGAAGATTTGTGTCTGTAAACGCACCCACGATACAGGAGAAACCCTAGTGTGGGGCAGTTTTTTTTATAAAAAAAAATTACTATATGTACCGGCTCAGAGCATTGCTGTGTTCCGGTGAAATAACAGGCACATGAGATTTTACAACAATACTCTTCCTTGTCGAAGTCGGTTAAAAATACGTATTTATTTACTTTGATATTGCAAGACCTTCAATTCGTAGTGGGCGGATATAATGTATTCAGAATACAATTATATGTTTATATGTTTTATTTATACGTATATAGAAAGAGACGAGAACAGAGTACCTTAACCTCGATAGAAAGGGACGGAAATAGAGAACTCTACTAACTTAATGGCGGATTCACACTAAACTGACGGGTCGTGTTGTGACGCATCAGAAGGTGCATCCAACTCTATCAGGTTCATATATTTTTATAACTTACTAGCGATCCGCCCCGGCTTCACACGGGTGCAATGTAGATACTAATGTGGGGCATATAAACCTTCCTCTTGAATCACTCTATCTATTGCTGAAAACTGCATTAAAATCCGTTGCGTAGTTTAAAAGATCTAAGCGTACAGACAGCGGGAGCGACTTTGTTTTATACTATGTAAAGGTGTATGGAGACGTGCACGCTATTCAGACTTCATTTTATTTTATTCTGGTCTTTGTCGTGTTAGGCCCTAGTCTCACCTGATGGTAAGCGCAAACAGGATCTAAGATGGAGCACACGAATCCAAGCAAAAGAGATATAAAGGGATTACCCTATACCCCTCTGGCTCTCACATACACACGACGGAACACAGTAAACTGCTTGGCGCCGGACTTTAATGTTCAGGTGGTAGCTAGCCAGGCGGACCGTATAGCTCCTACCACGTCGCGTGCTGTTTTATATAATCTTACAACACGCGTCTATTTCCAGCGTGCGGTGAGGAAGTTTTATATCCTAATCTGTCCCCACACGGGGTAAAATATCTCAGTCGCGACTCGTCTACTGGGGTTGCGGTGCATACCTCTGCGAATCCCGCGACTCCGGCCAACGATCAGCTGGAGGAACACCGTGGGTTTTTAGTGTCGTAGGTCGGGGTCACCTCTTCAGCAACATGGCACAGCACGTTGCAAATTCGACCGGTCAATTAGCAGAGGCACATCTCTCCTGGTTGACGCTAGTAGCCAGCCACTTCTCACCGTTCACAGTTCCGACTCATCGTGAACGATGCGACATCCGGTTCTGACTCACTGGAACCCTCACCTGGCAATGGCAAGCATCTCAAGATGCAACGACTGCTGACTCCTGCTGACTCATCACAACAATCGACCTCCAGTCTTGGGGGGGAGTGATGTGGCGGCATCTATCACGTCACATGCAAACTACGCAGTACGACGAATGTCTAGCAGACTACAGCGACAACAATGACAGCTGTCAAATGAAACGTCACAAATCCTGCATCGCGATATCAAGATCTGACATGGAGTTAGCATAAACGGTGTAAAAAGACCCTTAACGAAGCCGAAAAGCACTTATTCTCCACGTCATTGCGATCATTTTTTTATTCTGGTTTATGCCTGGGAACCTTCTAGTTACGGAGATATTGGAGGTCAAAGTTCCAACTTTTTCACAACTTTTTTTAAAATACTAGTTTTGAAGGTTGCAAATGTACTTGAAATACCTCCATTACCCGTTTACTACTCATTGCATCTATCAGCACAGTGTTTTGAGTGCGTTACATTGAGAGCTTTACAGTAAAACGAAATATTACACCCAAAAAATAAAAAGTAGTTTCCCAGCGTCAATTTTCGCGCAGGGTTACTTAGTTTGATGTACTGAATGCATAGTTGACGGCTTCATGAAGGGTCTTTTTACACCTTGTATATACAACTTCCCAACATCAACCATTGGGCAGTAGCCCGCTAGGCATAAGACCCGCCTTCCTTTTCGTTGGAGGAACACCATTCCTCGTTCTTCCACAGTCGCGACTTGTCTACTGGGGTTGCGGTTGGGGTTGGGTACCTCTGCGACCCCCCCGGTGGGTTCCCGCATTGTCGTTGCGGGGGGGCTCAGTAGCCGTGGCGTAGATCCCCACGGTGAAGCGATGAGGAACCCGAGGAGGGGCTGCTCGTCGGGGCTTGGGCCTGGAAGCCCTTGACGTAGCGGCCAAGTAGGTTGCGGTGTTGCCTGGGCAACATCGCAACTGAGGTGGGCCGCGATGTCTCATGGGAGGTATCGCGGCTGAAGGGTGGAGGCCGCGGCGGGAGAGGAGTGCCGGTATTGCGGTGCGCCGCTCTCCCTACCTTCCGCGGCCTTGACGGAGTCGCCACGGCCAGATGGCGAACGCGGTGGGGCCGCAGGGGGAGAGGAGTGTCGGTATGTCGTTGGCCGCTCTCCCTATCCTTTGCGGCCGAAAAGTGGTAGGCGACGGGGCCACTAACCTGACCCGTCGCAGGGGGACCAAGGGTGCCCAGACACGGGGTAGTCTGGCGCCCATGTGCTTGTTTGGTCCCCGGGGTGGTCACGGCGTGCCATGTGTTCTGGTGCGCCGGTGATGTGGGGTGCTCCCCGCGCCTCTCAGGAGGTCGTGGGGCGGGGCCCCACAGTGGAGAGGTCCACCAGCAGCCGGTGGTCCAAGACCTGCCGGGGTTGCGGTGCATGCTTAGGCGAATCCCGCGACCCTGGCCGACGGTCACGGGGAGGAACACCGTGGGTTTTTAGCCGGTAAGAGTCCGGCAGACCCCCTCGCCTACCCCGGGCGAGGGACTTCCATGAGGATTTCACCACGAAAAAAAAATGAAAAAAAATGGGTACCTCTGCGAATCCCGCGACTCCGGCTAACGATCAGCTGGAGAAACACCGTGGGTTTTTAGCCGGTAAGAGTACGGCATAGCCCTTCGCCTTCCACGGGCAGAGGGGCGAAGGGTATACAGGACGATTTTAACAAGATGAAAAAAACGCAATGCGTATGTCTGTGTGAACCCGGTTTTATTATTTTGATTGAACACAACAAATATTATTTATACCTACATCATAATTATGTGCACATATAAATAAAGCGATTGTCTTATCATATTGAAAACAGATGTTCGCAGAACACCCGATTAGCGCAGTGAGGAAATTATTGATTTTGTGCGCTAAGGATTTCAAGGTTCCTACAAGTAACAAACAATTAAACTGCACTTTTCATATACCGATTTAAAGTGGACATCCACCAGAGCTGTGCGAAGAAAATGTGCGGTGCGCAAATGTGTAGCGAGGATGTGAAACGGTGTGACCCTTTCCACCAGAGCTGTGCGAGGAATGTGTAACGCGTAATGTGTTAATGTGTACAAATGAGCGGTGCGAGGATAGGTAGCGGACTCAGTTCGAATATGAGGGTGGTGTGGCAGGAGCGGTACACATTCCTCGTAACACATTCCTCGCAACACATCTCTCGCTCGCATTTCTCGCTTGTTTTTTATGAACAAAAACCTCGCTATGCTAAGCCCATATCCACCAGAGCTGCGCAGAACGAAGCTAGGTAAATGAAGTGATTCTATTGGTGCTTACAAAACACATTCCTCGCTACGCAGCTTAGCACAGCTTTGGTGGATGCTCAGCCTTATACGGTAGAGCTGAGACATTTAGTACTGAAGACCTATCACGAATGCTGTCGAGTTAATGTTAATCGGCACGGTCCCGGGTGTCGTACGAATACCCATGACAGTCGTTACGGGTAGTCAGAAGCCCGAAAATCTGACACCCGGTATAACCTTAGGATATCGGCATGGCCCAGTAACTGTATTGCGGAGGTCTGATGACAGTCGCTCCGTGTAAAGTACTGGTATTCAGCCGCATCTGGTTAGACTGTAAGCTGACCACAACATAGTTGGGAAAATACTAGAAAGTACAACAAATACTCGTTTCGCACATATTCTTCTTCTCCCTGCCCTTATCCCACACTAGGTGTGGTCGGCACAACATGTATTTCATAAATCCATGTTGTTAGAGGTTTTGGCTTATTGTTTTTTGACCGGCCGCCTGCCTGACATCAACCCTCCTTGGGAAACATCAAGTCAGTTAGTAGTAGTTAGTTTCCCGTTTCGCTCATACTATTTAATTAAATTGAAAACTTTATTCATATCTATGTATGATACAAAATTGTGCATGTCGGAAAAAAATAAACCGAAATGCTATAGGACAGTTGTATTTTCGATTCAAAATTCGCTTACATTAGCGAACATACACACATAAATATATGTGAGTTTACATTACCTACTCTAAAATTTAATTTATGAGAGTTAGTTTACTCCGCTAATGATAGATTGAGAAATGATGAGATTAGACAAAGTTGCGGTTTAAAAGATGATGTAGTGACAAAAATTGAAAGGAGTATGCTTAGGTGGTTTGGTCATGTTGAGAGAATGAGTGAACGGCGATTAACAAAAGGAATTTATAAGGCGGATGTTAGTGGAAACGGTAGAGAACGCCCTAGAAGGACATACATCGATGTTATTGGTGATGTTCTTCACAAAGGACAGGTGCGTAGTACTCTCAACCGGCGTGCGTGTATGACAAGATGTATGAATGTGGATGAAGCGAAAGGGGTATGTAAGGGTCGTAGCATGTGGCGTTCTATAGTTTCCGCCTTTTTTTTTTTTTTTTTTTTTTTTTTTTCGTTGGAAAATCCTCATGGATGTCCCTCGCCCGGTGAAGGCGAGGGGGTCTGCGCCGGACTGTTACCGGCTAAAAACCAACGGTGCTCCTTCTCCTGACCGTTCGGCCAGGGTCGCGGGATTCGCAAAGCATGCACCGCAACCCCGGCAGGTCCCGGTCCGCCAACCCTCGGCGGACCTCTCCTCCTGAGAAGCGCGCACGGAACACAGCGCGCCGCCTTCTCGGGCCTGTTACTGGTCGGGCGGCGGGTCCCCTAACCCACCGCCCGCAGGCCACACACTAGGCTGGCTGGAGATCGTCGCGTACGCGCGCCCTCCGGCGCCCGGTGCGTCTGGCGCGGGAAGGGAGGAGAGCACACCGCTCCCTCTCCCTCTCCGCTTCCTCCTTAGTCGCCATCACCCCCTCGCAAAAGGAGGCGATGGCTTCCCACGCACTCTCGCTTCCGACCATGGACACAACCACGGCCGGAAGCGAGAGGTCACCGCCGACCACCGCGACTAGTTCGCGGCGCTGCGATCCCCAAGCTGGACCCGCCTACCCCCATGGGAAAAAGGCGTGAGTTTATGTATGTTTGTTTACTCCGCTGCTATTGACGGGCCTCTTCTCAGTATGAGAAAGGTTTAGGCCTTAGTCCACCACGCTGTCTTGGTGCGGGTTGCCAGACTACACACACCATCGAGAACTTTATGGAGCCCTCTCAGGTGTGCAGGTTTCCTCACGATGTTTTTCCTTCACCGTTAACGCAAGTGATGATCAAATTCTGATCCGCACATGAATTTGAAAAGTCAGGCGTACGGGCTGGGATTGAACACATACTCTTTCATGGAAGGATAGCGGTCAACCGCTACGCTATCACTGCTTGTGTGTTAAATAATTTAATAATGATTATTTGTTGCAGATGAAACTACTGAGATGCTGGAGAAGCTGGCGCCGTAAGTAACATTTGACATTTCACATCTGATTAGCAATCCGCATGACGCGAATTATACAAACACTAGCTGTTACCTCACGGCTCCGCCCGTAGCCTATGTTACTCAGTGATAATGTAGCTTTCTAACGACAAAAGAATTTTTGAAATCGGTCCAGTAGTTTTTAAGTTTATTCGTTACATACAAAAATACAAATCTTTCCTTTTTATAATATTAGTATAGATAACATAACACCACGCCGTGTATTCCCCGGAGGGTTCGGCAGAGGTGTTTTAGTACACCCTCGTTTCGCCAGTTATGTTTAAGTCCCATGTTAATAGGGGGCGAGTCTATTGCCATTAACCGGGCACAAATCCGGACTAAGGGCTGCTACTGAGAAATTCCTAATGGAAAAACGCAATAACACTTTGCCCGACCTGGCAATCGAACCCAGAACCCTATGCTCAGCAGTCGCGCTTGCGACTACTAGACCAACAAGGTATAATTAGCAAAAATATTTATTAATTGAATTGCCTCGTTGATCAAGTGGTGGCAAGCGCGACTGCTGATCGTGAGGTCTTGGGTTCGATCCCCAGGTCGGGCAAAGTGTTATTGGGTTTTTCCATTATAAATTTCTCAGTAGCGGCCCGGAGTCTGTATTTGTGCCCGGTTTTTGGCAATAGGCTCGTCACCTACTACATGGAACTTAAAAGATAACGGCGAAATGAGGGTTTATACACCTCTGGCCAACCCTTCGGGGAATACAGGCGTGATATTATTTATTAATTCTTATTGAATGGCGAGGGATTTTTTGTTTATTAACAATCGCGTGGATCATATGATTTGCAAGGTTAAGCTGTGGTTGCCGAGGTCAGTCCGTGGATGTGTGACTATTTGTTACACATCGAGAGCCTCCGTGCCTTGGAGAGCACGTTAAACAGTCGGTCCCGGGTGTCATACGAATACCTGCGACAGTCGTCGGTAGTCAGAAGCCCGAAAGTCACAACTGGTCTAACTTTAAGATATTGGCATTGCCCTATAAATGGATTATGGAGGTCTGATGGCAGTCGCTTTGTGTAATACTGGTATTCAGCCGCATCTGGTTAGACTGGAAGCTGACCACAACGTGATTGGGAAAAGGCTAGGGAGAACATTAATTACCTAATTATTATTTTACAAACTTTTAACTTAATCTGCTACGTTCGTATGTGTTAGTAAGAGTTTAGGCCTTAGACCACCACGCTGGCCTGGTGCGGGTTGGCACACTACACACACCACCGAGAACTTAATGGAGCCCTCTCCGGTGTGCAGGTTTCCTCACGATGTTTTCCTTCGCCGTTAACGTGCATAGAACCCAGCTTGGAACATTCGACATAACCCATGATATACATCCATAAATTCACGCGTTTTTCTCATGGGGGTAGGCAGAAACTATAGAACGCCACATGTTACGATCCTTACGTACTCCTTTCGCTTCATCCACATTCATTCATCTTGTCATACACGCACGCCGGTTGAGAGTACTACGCACCTGTCCTTTGTGAATGATACTAAATAAACCGCCCGCTTACTTCCTCACCTCTCCGCCGACGCCTACCAAGTACATACGGCTACCAATGCTGCTATTATGGTAATAAATTGACGTTAACAGATGCACAGTTATAAAAAAACCAGGTTATACTATACTAGCGACCCGCCCCGGCTTCGCACCGGTTCAATGTAGATACTAATGTGGGGCATATAAACCTTCCTCTAGAATCACTCTATCTATTGCTGAAAACTGCATTAAAATCCGTTGCGTAGTTTAAAAGATCTAAGCGTACAGACAGCGGGAGCGACTTTGTTTTATATTAGGTAAAGATATTGTCAGTGCTGCTAGTCGTAATTAGATAGAAAATATTACTCAATTTACAAAGATATTAAATACAAGGTTAGTCGGAAAGGGGGTACTAAGCCGCGGGCCACTTAATGTATCACTGATGATTGTTTTAAAGAAAGTGTTAAAATATCAAAATTCCATAAATAAAATATCCATGCACAATTATATTTATTTTAGTTTTTTCAAAAATCTTCGTCCCTGCTTTAGTTTAGAATTCAGAAAATGGAGCTACTAATCCGTGACCCCAAATATGACCTAAAATGTAAACACAGCTGATCATAGCTGAGGATAGATAGAATTTAGCGTATTTTTTATGATATCTTTGAACAGCTATTTCTCTTAAAATAATGACTTCTGGAAAGTTGTAGAACAAAAGTTATCCATAATAGCGGCCCGTCACGGCTTCGCACGGGTGGACATTTTTCCCGTTTTTGCAACATTTTTCATTTATGCTCCGCTCCTATTGGTCGTAGCGTGATGTTATATAGCCTATAACCTTCCTCGATAAATGGACTATCCAACACAAAAAAAAAAATTCAATTCCAACCAGTAGTTCCTGAGATTAGCGCGTTCAAACAAACACACTCTTCAGCTTTATAATATTAGTATAGATTATGGGTACTTTAACACCCTTTCAGCTTAGTATCACCTTTCCGACTAACCTTGTTTAAATAGCTACCAGTATTGAATGTCTTTGTTAATTTATATGTATACCTGTACTGATTTATTGCACTCAATAATGTTTATCATATGATAGCTAAATGGGCCGGAACAATCTTATTCTTTAGACAGATAATAAAATAAATCGACTATCGTAGACACATAGCAACACCTATCTTAGTCTATATTACGTAACCCTCGTATCTATACCCAGGGTCATAGCTGAAGTGCATTAAAAAGGCCACCATATTTGAGTACTTACGTGACGTCAGTACGTGACGACCTACCAACCTTGCTGACTGGATAATCTGCACACCACGGCATGAGCTAGAGCCTATAGATTCTGGGAGCCCCAGAACCTATAAAACTGCCGACACAAACCAAAAAAACCTCGCCCTGATCCACCGTGCTCACCCGCCGCAGCCGCGGAGCTGGTCGTCCTTTCTGACTCCGCAGTCACACCGTTAATTCAGCCCTCATCAAGCTGTCTCCCTCCCAGTCCTCTCGCAAGCAACGCCCTAAGCCAAGGTTCAAGTACCCCTAGGGGACGCCCTTAGTGGCGTTGTTGCTATCTAGTCATGATGTTAGTACTAGACGTAGTAATAGTAGTTAGCTTAGGTTAAGTATTTTACTCTCGTCGGGATTGGTTGGAGACCCTTCAGGTCTCGTCAATAACTGCCCGGTCACGTAGAAACGGTCCGCAAGACCATCTACAAGCAGTCGAATAGGAAAAAAAAATCCTCGGAAAATTTGTCTGAAAACGGGATTTAAAAAAAATGAAATTTTCATTTTTATGCAGCTATAAATTTTCGTGCCAAGTCATACACGTGTATAATTATTCTACATAGAACGGACGGACGTCTTTTTGAGAACCTCCCCGGACGCCCTTGTACGCCTTCCCAAACCCGGAAGGACGGCAGTCCTACCCCAGGGCAGCAAGTAATCGAGCCATTTATCAAGGCCCTTGTCTATTGGTTCAGGGCCCCGTACGCTCGGGGGCCTCTGCCCCACTGTTGTAGTTAATAGCCCTGTCTGTACTAAAGGGGTAGTCAGAGATGTCAAGAGTCTAAGCAACTGCATTTGAAAAAATACTAGGTAGGTAGATGTTAACTAAAAAAAAATGTTCTGTATTGTGTAGTTCGCTAACCCACACCAGGCCAAAGTGACAGACTAAGGTCTATACCCTTCTCATTTTGGAGGCCCGTGCCTAGTAGGACAGTATTGTATTATGCCTGCAACAAACCGCCTGATGCAATTTTATTAGCAGTATAACGTAGCGCAAAAACTTGATATGTAAATAATGTAAGGCGTTTTTTTTTTGTATTATCTTTACATAGTATAAAACAAAGTCGCTCCCGCTGTCTGTATGCTTAGATCTTTTAAACTACGCAACGGATTTAATGCAGTTTTCAGCAATAGATAGAGTGATTAAAGAGGAAAGTTTATATGCCCCACATTAGTATCTACATTGCACCCGTGCGAAGCCGGGACGGGTCGCTATTCTTTTATAAATTGCGGATCAGAATTTGATTATCATCATCATTGGGCTCTTGGGTAATTCACAACCGTGTGGATCATACAATTTGCGAGGCTAAGCTGCGCTTACCGCGGTCATGTGGTTGGGTGACCGTTGCTTACTCATCGAGACCCCTCCGTGCTTCAGAGAGCACCTTAAACAGCCGGTCCCGGGTGTCATACGAATATTTATGATAATCGTTACGGGATAATCTGACAACCGGTCTAACCTTAGGATATCGGTATTGCCCAGTAACTGGGTTGCGGAGGTATGATGGCAGTCGCTCCGTGTAAAATACTGGTATTCAGCAGCTTCTGGTTAGACTGGAAGCTGACCACAACGTAGTTGGGAAAAGGCTAGGTAGAACAATTTGATTATCACTTGCGTTAACGGTGAAGGAAAACATCGTGAGGAAACCTGCACACCTGAGAGGGGTCCAAATAGTTCTCGATGGTGTGTGTAGTCTGCCAACCTGGCCAGTGTGGTGGACTAAGGCTTAAACCCTTCTCATTCTGAGAAGACGCCCGTGCTCAGCAGTGGGACAGTAATGGACTGATGCTCACGCTAAATTACGTGAAATGGTAAGCAAAGGACTGCCTTGTTGGTCTTGTGGTCGCAAGCGCGACTACTGAGCTTGAGGTCCTGGGTTCCCCAGGTGGCGCAGTGTTATTGGGTTTTTCCATTAGGAATTTCCCGCCCACTATTCTATGTGACTTAAACATAACTGGCGAAACTAGGGTGTACTAAAAACACTTCTGCCGAACCCTTCGGGGAATAGAAGGCGTGATATTCTGTAATTTATGTGGTAAGAAAACCTGTGGTACCTTTGATTTATGTGTAGACTTTTACTAATTACTATGTAATTACGTTAATAGATTAGGTGACTGATACAATGGATTAATTTAATCGATTTTATTAATTCTAGATTCGTATAGAGAGATACAGCAGTGATAGCCTAGTGGTGTGACCTCCGGACTGCCAAGTCATAGGTCTCGAGATAGAACAAAAGGCACACACCTCTGACTTTTCGGATTCATGTGCGTATTGTATAATTATCACTTGCTTTAAATCGGTGAAGGAAAACATCGTGAGGAAACCGGCATGCCTGAGAGATATTTCTCGACGGCATGTGAAGCCAAGTCAGAGGCCCATGGGCGGCATAAACTGTGACACCAGGTTAGTCACTAACCACACGAAAAGAAGATAGAGAGATTGTATTATCTATTCGTCTATTTATCGCTAAAGTGGCTGTCGAAATTGAGGCCCAAATTCCTATAAGAAACCAGAAATAGTAGAGCTCCTCGTGAATGAGTTCGTCTGGGGAAGTAATATACAAGGTTAGTCGGAAAGGGGGTACTAAGCCGAAAGGGTATTAAAGTACCCATAATAATGGATAACATTTGTTCTACAACTTTCCCCAAAAGTCAATAGTTCAAGAGAAATAACTGTTCAAAAATTTCATAAAAAATACGCTAAATTCTATCTATCCTCAGCTATGATCAGACGTGTTTACATTTTACGTCATATTTGGGGTCACAGATTAGAAACTCCATTGTCTGAATTCATAACTAAAGCAGGGATGAATAATTTTTGAAAAAACTAAAATGAAATAATTTTTCGTGGATTTTTTTTTATCGAATTTTTAACTTTTCACACTTTCTTTAAAACAATCATCAGTGATACATAAAGTGGCCCGCGGCTTAGTACCCCCTTTCCGACTAACCTTGTATATGGGCGTAGCCATAATTTTGTCCAAGGTGAGGCAAACTCAGTCAGACAGTAAATATTTGTCTTTTCAATAAATCTGGAAGTGCAGAATGGGATTATGGGGCATTCTTGCCCCGTAACCTTATTTTTGAGGTCCAAATAAGTATAGATAGTACTACTTACCATACACGGCGTTAACCAAACTAAGCCTAGAATTTAAATAATCGTTTTGCTTACCAATAGTAAATACTACTTTCTACCATTCGTAATTGGTAGCTACCAATTAACAATGGTAAATGGTAAACTTACTGTTGGTTATCGATAACGAAATTATTCGTTTTTTCAACTGTTAGTCAAGGGTTATTTAAAAGATGTTTTTATTATTATTTATTATGTACTACTTACCATACACGGCGTTAACCAAACTAATCCTACAATTAAACGAATCGTTTTCCTTACCAATGGTAAGTAGTATTTTCTACCATTCGTAGTTGGTGGCTACCAATTACCAATGGTAGACAGTACTCACGATTCGTTTTTTAGCAAAGAAACCGGCTCAAATGAACTGTTAGTCAAGGGTTATTTAAACGTGTTTTTCATTATTTATGCACTTACATACGTTCTGTGTATCGTTTACTCACAGATCCGTGTACCAAGTTGTTTGCTGAATTAAATCTTATCTTTGTCATTGAAGCAAACGGCTTGGATAGACTTGTTGTATGTAAACACGCTTGATTGTGAACTTTATTTCAAAGTAATAAAGTTAGTATTGTCTTGACACACTGCTGTGAGCCGTGATACTATGATCTAAGTAGCGTAATCGGTTTAGAGATGTGCTGTTATCGATAATAAAATATCGATGTTTGTCTATTTCTGAAGTAGTTTACCGAATTGGGTAGTTCACTTCGTAATTACATCATCATCATATGAGCCTGTAAACGTCCACTGCTGTTTAGAAAAGCACTACAACGAACGATTGTGAAAAAATATTTCTATAAAACCAATTTTGGATAATAATGTTGTACACGGGCCTCTTCTCAGAATGAGAAGAGTTTAGGTCTTAGTCTACCACGCTGGCTTGGTACGGGTTGGAGGACTGTCCATGCCTCTGTAGTATGTGACGTCACCTACGGGTAAAGAGGAGATCGATAGGAGAGGATAGATTGAGTAGGTATTGTTGGATAGATTGGACTAGGTATTGATAGCTAAGACAGTATATATGGTGTTTGTATTGTTTGTTACTTAGATTTATGATGCATGATAATTTGTGGTAACCCGTGCACCATAGACTAAATAGTAGCTACTAACTGTTATCTATGATAATAGCCATAGATTGTGTGGATTGCTGTATTTTTATTTTTAACTTTTTTGTGTTTGTTTTACCACGTTGTTATAAATGTTTAAATTTAAGTGTAAGTTAATTTTAAGAAATATTATATATTTAATTTTAAGTATGCGTGTGCGTCCGCTTGGGCGAAAAATAAATACTTTTTCTTTCTTTCTATAAAGACTAGGTATTGATAGCTAAGACAATATAAAATACTACTGAATTACTTAAAGAATGGAATTAGAAAAAGCGGCGTTACTATCGCTGATATTTGCATATCACTCGCGCACATTCGTAAGCCAAACGCAAAAATAGTTGTAATGATAAAAATTCGAATTAAATAAAGTAAAAAGGTCAATAACCCCAAATAAGTAGAACTGGTAAACGGTGTAATGCCATTTATATAAATAAAATGATTAAAAAAAAGTTTAACTTACAAATGTACCGTAATGTAGCATACTTTTACTAAATCCACTGATGGTATTAATAAACTGATATATTTTACGTTCATACATAACGGGTCAGATAACATTTATTCCTTATAAAATACTGTTATTAAAAAAAAAACCTCATAAACCTAAATTACAGACCTTAGTGACTCTTTAAGGTCTCTCTTAAAACTCTTTTTAGTTAAGTCATAGGTCTTGAATTCGAAGCCAAGACACGCACCTCTTACTTTTCGGATTCATGTGCATATTGTATAATTATCTCTTGCTTAAAAACGGTGAAGGAAAACATCGTGAGGAAACCGGCATGCCTGAGAGATATTTCGCGACGGCATGTGAAGCCAAGTCAGAGGCCCATGGGCGGCATAAACTGTGACACCAGGTTAGTCACTAACCACACGAAAAGAAGAAGAAGTGACACTTTCCTTAAAAAGCCATTCCAGACGTTGCCCTACATTGTTCCACTTACATAGTTTTTATACCACAATGTCTGGACTTTAAAAGAGACCTTGATCTCTGAGTTTGTTTCGGGTTTTCTTCTCAGAGCTAGGCAGATAGGAAACGCCGGCGCCATCTAGTCTTAAAAATACATTATATGGACTTGTAAAAGTGTCTGTAACAGATTTATTTGTTCTATCTAGCTTTTTCACAACTATGTTAAGGTCAGTTTCCAGTCTAACCAGATGTAGCTGAATACCAGTATTTTACACGGAGCGACTGTCATCAGATCTCCGTAACCTAGTTACTGGGCAACGCCAATACCCTAAGGTTAGACCGGTGGTCAGACTGTTTGTAACAGATTTATTTATAGAAATAAAAATCATTTATCAAGTGCACGGTTTCAATTTGTCGTTTCATATGGAGAAGAAGAGGCAAGAATTCTATGGTTAAGGCTGATTTACACGAGGATAGTTTCTTGAAGCAAGAATCGTTCTGCCTTTGTTTTTCTCTACGACAAAAACAGAGATAGCATGAGACTTGCTTCAAGAAACTTGCTCCGTGTAAATGAGCCTTTACTCTTTTAAAATCAACTACTTAAGTTTAATTATGTATTCGTATGTTAAGACCAAACAGTACCCTACCTTCACAACTCATTCAAAATCTCCAAAATCTACTAACAAGAGTATCTGATGAGGCTCTCGTTGGGCGGCTGGATCAAGGGCCTGATACAGAAAGCGGTACTTCTGCACACGGCGCGTATTGTTAGGAAGTTCCTCTCTCTGAGGCCCTGACCACCGGTAGTTTGGACCCTGTCCCCGATGCAGGCTCCTATTTTTTATATTTTTAAATGTTTTTTTTTATTATATAGAAATATTTAAAAAAGTAATTTATATGTATACAGGGCGTAAACTAATTAGTGTAATTCCTTAAAACCTCGTGGTGTACTGGTAACACAGATTGATCCAATAGGGATGTTTTCAGTGTTAGCAAAAAAACAAAACAAAAAAAAAACATTATGTTCTTAATTAATGTTTCAGAAACAGAATCAGATCTTTATTTGCTTTGAATGTAGGTACAGGTATATGATGTACATAAATTAATGAGATCCGCTACCGTCTACCTTAATTGTGTATCAACTCAAAATGAAACTTTTTTCAGAATCGACAGAAAACTGATTATTTACTTCCTGTTATAGATTACAATTGAAGTGAATGAAATGAATTACGTGCGAAGATTTATGTTTGTAAACGCACCCATGATACAGGAGAAATCCTAGTGTGCCGCAACGTTTTAAAAAAATAAAATAACAGAGTTATCTCAAATTGATCAAATTATAAGTTGATACAGTATTAATTTAGCAGTGCGATATATTAAAATATTAATAAAATCAAAACAATGTCAACAAAACAAAACAGAAATTAAAGTGAAGTCAATTAATTAATTGAAGCTAATCTGAGTGTTTAGCGCCCCGACTTAACTGACTGCTCAGAGCGATATCATCCTAGTCGTGCCCACCAGCTGCGTCGTTTTTTTTTCCGAAAATTACTTTAAGGCCCCGAGCCAGGGCATACAAACTAAGGATGTACCAGCTGCGTCGCCGGGCTTCCATTAATTTATGCGTAGAATCGAAATTGTCATTTACATAGGTAATAAAAAATATAAAAAAACTTTTTATTTTTTATTAAGCAAAATCTCATATGGGATTAATCTATACCAGTAACAGATCATGTGGTTTTAAGTAATTACACGAATTCGTTACACCCTGTAATCTATACTAATATTATAAAGCTGAAGAGTTTGTTTGTTTGTTTGAACGAGCTAATCTCAGGAACAACTGGTTGGAATTGAAAAAATATTTTTATGTTAGATAGTCAATTTATCGAGGAAGGTTATAGGCTACATAACATCACGCTACGACCAATAGGAGCGGAGCATAAATGAAAAATGTTACAAAATCGGGAAAAATGTCCACCCGTGCGAAGCCGGGACGGGCCGCTAGTTAATGAATAAAGGAAATAATACCATAGCCTGTAATTATCCCTGCAGAGTTAAAACAGTGTACCTTAAGTGGTAATAGAGCTCCTTGTGAAGCAGTTCATCTAGGGTGGAAGTACTACCACCATACCTATATCTGCCGCCAAGTATCATTGCTGTTCCGGTTTGAAGGGTATGGATGCCGGTGAAATTACAGGCACAAGATTTTCCAACTTTGTCTCTAAGGTTGTCAACGCATTAGCAATCCTCTTGGTGTAAAAAAAAAGACAAACAAACAAACCGACATGTAAAAGTGATTTTTAAATATCCAATTTGCGGAATAAATAATTTCATTTCATTCTGTTGTAAGCAAGCCATTAGCTTGTGTGCCAATGATAAGAAAAAAAAACATAATTCTTTTGACTCCAAAAAAATAATGCAAACAGACACGATAATAGTTCGCCTTTTCCCATCACTAGAGTTCTTCCATTGAGGTATCTCGTCGCCTCTACGGCAGTGCACGCGCGCGCCCGCGATCTACCAGTCGCGATGTATGGCGAAAGTTGCCGAACCCACCCGAATCGTATCGGACTACTTTCGAAATTCAAAATGCTCTGATTTTTCCGGTAATTCTGCCAGTGTTGTGTTTATTGTTTTTCGAAACATCGGTGCGTGCTGTGTTCTTTTTTCGAAAAATATTCGAATTTTGTTTTTTATAGAAACTTGTTTATTTTTTTCTGAGATGTACCTACTCTGTTTCAAGTTTTTTTGTTTCTTACCTGAGAGTGCTAAGTTATACTTAGTTGTATATAAAAAAGTGGTTTTATAAGTTTAAGTAATCAAGTTTCTACGTAATTCAGGCTACAATGCTTGACTTTAAGTGAAAGTTATTGTGATTGGTTCAGATTGGATGCGGTAACTGACGAAGTTACAACTCGGTAGAACGCTCTGATTTCGCTATATTAATTATGTGTTATTTTTACCACGAAATTGGAAAAATAAAGCGAATAATCGGAAATTATACGCCTGTTATGCTCATTATTTTTATATGTTTTTATTGATACGTACACATGGTATACATAATTATCTAAACACAAATACATATATAACATCACGCCTATTCCCCGAAGGGTTGGGCAGAGGTGTATAGTAACACTTTCGCCGTTATGTTTAAGTCCCATGTAATAGACGGCGAGCCTATTGCCATTAACCGGGCACAAAGTTTGGGCTGCTACTGAGGATTTCCACTCTGAAAAACTCAATAACACCTTGTCCGACCTGGGGATCGAACCCACCACTATACCAACGAAGAATAATTATCTAAAGTCTGGCTTAAATAAATTTGAGGAAAACGTAAACAATACTGAAGTGATTTATTAAAAAAAATATGAGAAATAGGTACCCAAAACGTTGGTTTTATTGTCCAGTACGTAATTCTTTTTTTTCTTCTCGTTTGAAAATCCTCATGGGTGTCCCTCGCCCGAGGAAGGCGAGGGGGTCTGCCGGACTCTTACCGGCTAAAAACCAACGGTGTTCCTTCTCCTGACCGTTCGGCCGGGGTCGCGGGATTCGCAAAAGCATGCACCGCAACCCCATTATCCAGTACCTACTTTATAAAATCGCACAGACAATACCAAGTTAGAAGTGCATAGCATTTTTGAATTTTTTCAAGCGTTAGGAATTTAACTTTTAAAATTTAACAACAATTGGCTGATTCCAATAATATACGGAGCGTTATTGGTTATAATTGAGACTTCTATCTTTTCCAATAATGTAGCAAATACCTCATGACTTTACATAGTAGACCCTTCCATATGGAAGTAGCTATCACAGGTAAAATTAGCTTACGAGTCTATTTATTGTTTGGCAATAAAAATAGCTACCATTGGTAACTAAAACGATTCGTTTTTATTTATAGGAACCAGGCATTAATCATATAGTTACCAGCCTAGCCTCCTAACTGTTGTTGTCGGTTTCCAGTCTAACTAGATACGGCTGAATACTAACATATTAGGTCCCCACCTATGAAATCAGCGTTTTGTGTGAAGAATTATAAAGAAGTTGCATTTTTCATTCTAACATTTTCTTACTATGAACACTAATGTTTTAAAACTTTTATGCACTAATGTTTAAAAACTAAGATAACGTACCTATGCCACTTAGATTATACGACAAAAATATGTTTTGGCTAAGTTAAAACAAAAATAGTGGTGATTTCTGCTAACAAAAAGAGGAGTCATATTTAAGGTATTTTTTATGTTTAGAAAACTATAAGTAAGAAGGTTTTTTTTACATTTCGTAGTTGTCTATGATGGTCATTATTCGATATAATATCAAGCAATTGATGAATATTTTAAATCATAGAAGTGACGAGGTTCTCAATTTGTGGAAAAAAAAACGCCAACTTCATAGGTGGGGACCTAATATTACATGGAGCGACTGGCATTGTACTTCTAAACATTATTACTGGTAGGTACTGTTATTATTACAGAATGTTGTTACAATCAGTAATGAAATAAACAATATTAATTCATATAAGAATCAATAACAATCAAACGTGTGACCTGATACTAATTAGATCATCATCTGCCTAACCTTCCAGTCTAACCAGATGTGGCTGAATACCAGTATTTGATTTAGAGTAGTTTGTAACACGTTATCCTTGAATTTAAATTGTACAAGTCAAGGATATGTGTTATTATGGTTGAGAGACCGTCTAACTGCAATCAAATTGTTATATCCCGCTTGTAGTTACAGAAGGAGTAGGCAGAATTGTGTTCTATACCCACAGTTGGTCAATAAGTATTGATTTATTTATTTATACTTCTATGCACTATGGTGGTACATAAGGCGGACTAAATGCTATAAGGCATTCTCTACCAGTCAACCTCAGGGTTAAAAAGAAAAGCATCGAAATAGGTACATGAAAAAGATGAGTTGACAATTTTGGACTGAATATATTAGGAATTCAAAAGATAAATATCAAATACATATATACACAATAAAATATATAGATATTACAATATATATATATCAATTACAAAACGTTATGAAAATCTTCATGCAATTATGACGAAGACTAAATTAGATGATTCGGAGTGCAGCGACTTCAAGTAGTGTTCCCTAACTTTGCGTATGAACGAGAATTTACTTTTTTAATATCAAGGGGGATTTCACGTGGGACTAACCTTTGCTTTTTACTAAGTTTAACTATAAATATAGACTCTTATTGATAATTGTATGGAGTTAAACTAATTTAAAATGTGTTCCATATTGGAACTGTACAAAAGACATCATGTTTTTGCATTAGAAAAATGAGAGCATCAATTTATCTCCATTACGTAAATAACAGCATGGGATGCCGCAAGGGAGCATTTTGGGTTCAATACCAATATTAAAATGTGTCTTCTTGTTTATGTTGCACAATGCTTTCAATGGGGTATATGACTATAGTTTTATTGTTAGAAATCTCGAGATTGTTAACAAAAATGATGAGCAACAGTGAGAAAACCAATGAAATATTTTATAAAATGCCCAAGTTATAAATGATTGAAAATTGTTCACTAGACAGAGACAACTACCACCATAATGACGTCATGCCTGAAGAACTTCATAGTTACTTGACATTATTCCGTAGAATATCCTCCACAAACTTCGCAAGCGTATAGCTCCTCTATTTTTTCATAGATTTTATTTATGTTTGCACATATCGAGTTCTATCTATACTTTCTTTAAAATAATACTAAACTGTACATTTTTAACATAACATAACGCCTATATTCCCCGAAGGGTTAGGCAGAGGTGTATTAGTAACACCCTCATTTCGCCGTTATGTTTACTGTCCCATGTAGTACAAAGCGAGCCTGTTGCCATCAACCGGGCACAAATCCAGACTCCGAGCTGCGACTGAAGAATTCCATACGGAAAAACCCAATAACACTTTGCCTGACCTGGGGATCGAACCCAGAACCCCATGCTCAGCAGTCGCGATTGCGACCACTAGACCGACAAGGCAGGTTCCCTTCCCTTAACCTTAATTTATTATGCTTTTTGAGATGGTCGCTTTTGGCCCTAGTCTCACCTGATGGTAAGCGCAGACAGGGTCTAAGATGGAGCACACGAATCCTAGGAACAGACATATAGAGGGATTCCCCTATACCACTCTGGCTCTGTCCTCACGACGGAACACACATACAAAACACACAATAATACACTTCTCAGTGGGGTATTGAAATTAGCCAAGTTAAACATAACTAGCCCACTACTGTCTCACTGCTGGGTACGGGCCTCTTCTCAGAATGAGAAGGGTTTAGGCCTTAGTCCACCACGCTGGCCTAGTGCGGGTTGGCAGACTACACACACCATCGTGAACTTTATGGAGCCTCAAGTGTGCAGGTTTCCTCACGATGTTTTCCTTCACCGTTAACGCAAGTGATAATCAAATTCTGATCCGCACATGAATTCGAAAAGTCAGTGGTGCGGGCTGGGGATCGTACTCAGACCCTCCTGCATGGAAGGCAAGCGTTCAACCGCTAGGCTCTTCTTATCGTGTGGTTAGTGACTAACCTGGTGTCACAGTTAATGCCGCCCATGGGCCTCTGAATTGGCTTCACATGCCGTCGAGAAATATCTCTCAGGCATGCCGGTTTCCTCACGATGTTTTCCTTCACCGTTTTTAAGCAAGTGATAATTATACAATACGCACATGAATCCGAAAAGTCAGAGGTGCGTGCCTTGGGTTCGAGCTCGATACCATGACTTGGCAGTCCGACGCGGACGATCACACCGGTAGGCTATCACTGCTAAACACATTTAAAAAAGCCAAGTTAAATACATTTAAAAAAAATATCCTTGCAATCTGTCATTCAGCATTTTACACCTTGACATAAAAAAAAAACGATGTTATCAAAAAGCTAATTAAAGAAATTACGATCTTAGTGATAATGCTACTAATTAATATTCACGTTTTTACATAGAAACAGATGTTTTTACATTTTATTAATCTTAACCTTCAAAAGAGGGGCTCATGGCTAAGGGGCCATTCAAGTATTACGTAAGCACGAAAGGGGAGTGAGGAGGTCTTTGCTTACCTTATTTTTGATGACATGGTGGACAGGGGTGTCTAGATGATGATTACGTCAGCAATTTTTATTTATTTACTTATTTTTCTAGACTTAAAAACTGCTGCTCATGAATAAAGAAACCTGATCAGTTATAAAAATATATATATACCAATGTTTACGTAAGCGTAGGAAGGGGGGTAAAAGCTTTGCTTACTTTTGCTGACAAGGGGGAGGGGTGGGTCAAAAATTACTAAAGTTCTGCTTACGTAATTCTAGAATGGCCCCTGACAGTCGTTATAGGTAGTCGGAAGCCCGAAAGCTATGATAACCGATATAACCTTAGGATATCCACAACTTAAACTTTATAAGAGTGCCCGGGTTTTATAAACAAAAGACGAATCTTTTTAACCGACTTCAAAAAGGAGGAGGTTCTATATTCGATAAGTTTTTTTTTATGTATGTACACCGATTACGCTGAGATTTATGATCCGATTTACGTGATTCTTTGTTAGTTTGATGCGGAATAGTTGCCATTTGGTCCCATAAAAATTTAACATAGTTTGGCCCAGTAGTTTTCATTTTATGAACATTTATATTTTTTTATGATCATTTTAGTTTACGTGGACGATGTAATTATTCTACCTGATGTAATCTAGAAAAATCCTACTGTAGTTTACAGAACAACATATTACAGACACTAAAAAGTAAAAAATAAAAAAAAAAACTACGTTTAAAAAAACCGACTTCAAAAACTAAAAAGTATAAAATAACTTAATAAAGTTACAGTTTCAGAAGACGGTGCCTTCAATTTGGTTCAGCGTGGATTAGCACCGACTTCTGAATATTAAGTTATTTTATACTTTTTAGTTTTTTTGAAGTCGGTTTTTTTAAACGTAGTTTTTTTTTGTTTACCAATGGTAGCATTTTTTATTGCCAAACTGGGAATATAAATAGATTCGTAAGCTAATTTTACCTGTGATAGCTACTTCCATATGGAAGGTCTACTATGTAAAGCTATGAGGTCTTTGCTTCATTATTGGTAAAGATACAAGAGTCTCAATTTTATCCAATAACGCTCCGTTAATTATAGGGATCAGCCAGTAGTCGACGTCCAGTCTAACCAGATGTGGCTAAATATCAGATATTTTACTCGGAGTTACTGTCTCCAGACCTTGTTTTCTTTCGGTTTCTTATTACAATAAAAAATACCTCTTTTATTTTCTTCAAATTTTATTGTGCCTGCAAACTGTTTGTGAGGGATAAGGAAAACAGCAGGATGCCATAAATAGTAGAAAATAGGAGACCGAAAGAAAATATGCGTGCAAAAGTAACCGTGAAAAAATATAACAGTACAAAGTGTGGCAACAATGCTTCGGGGTGGCGCGACCGTCGCGCTACACAACCTTCCTGGGCCGCCCATCGTCACACATCTATACTAATATTATAAAGCTGAAGAGTTTGTTTGTTTGAACGCGATAATCTCAGGAACTACTGGTTGGAATTGAAAAAATATTTTTGTGTTGGATAGTCCATTTATCAAGGAAGTTTATAGGCTATATAACATCACGCTACGACCAATAGGAGCCAACACTGTTGTAATCTCTGCCTATCCCATCCATCACCAACGTTTGGATGCCCTATAGACGGGACCAGTGTGTGGAGCTGGGTAAAGAGTTAATGCTGATAGACATCAACCCAAATAGATTGGGCAATACTTACCGGTAAACAGCCGATTACAATAATAATTTTATTGCAAAATTAAGTCGCCATAACAATTATTTATTTCCTAGAAACGATAACTTTTGAAGTCGCCGCTTTTATAGGTAATCGATTATAACTTTATAACTCTATAATGATTTGTGTTGTTTATAAAAATAAATTACCGCCGAGACATGTTGAGGAAACGCTGGCGAGACGATTTGGACGACTTTCCTAGGGATTGGCTGAATCAGGCAATGAATAGAGAGTTGTGGAATATAGGGGAAACTTTTGCCCAGCAGTGGGACACTACAACTAATTCAAAAAAATCGCGTCCATCTGTCTGTCTGTTTAGGATAGGTGCAGTTTCAAAAACTTTACCGTTTTTCGAAAACTATACGCAAAAAAAAACTGTTTTGCGCAAACTAATAACTAGTGCAAATAATGGCGGCGCCACTAGTCGTAGATCATAAAATTTCTAATTCAAACTTTAAATAGTCTTATTCATCTATAGTAATATTATAAAGCTGAAGAGTTTGTTTGTTTGAACGCGCTAATCTCAGGAACTACTGGTTGGAATTGAAATTTTAACATCACGCTACGACCAATAGGAACGGAGCATAAATGAAAAATTTTGCAAAAACTGGAAAAATGTCCACCCGTGCGAAGCCGGGACGGGCCGCTATTTTAAATATGTGGATAATGTTGTGAATAGTGTGTTTGTTACCTAAGTTCTAACCTATGTTTACTTGGGTGAATCTTCGAAATTTTTTAACATTTTTTAACAAATCATTCTTCTCCCAGGTTGTTAACGTTATAGTATTGTCAGATTATTTTTATTCTTGTCTTATTGCTTGACGGCAGCGGTATAGTTTCAGTTTTCATTATCATAATTATAGTATTAAACATCTGCATTCTTAACTTTGGGATGATGCTAATGACGTTCTCAATTTTTGTTAATATTTTTCGAAGAATGCCCCACTTATTATTACACTGCTGTTTGATGTCCCTAAATAAATAAATCACCTTTACCATCATCAGACTCATTTATTGCTTAATAAAACACTGACGTACACAGCACTGACAAAAAATAATTCCTAGACTTTTTCCAGACATACGTATTTCCCAACCACGTTCATTCATATAGTCAGCGTCATGAGCATCAGTCATAAGTTAGGTTTTTCTGAACAAGAACCTGTTTAGAATCATACTTAGGGTTAGCGCACACTGACGGAGCTGCGGCGACGACCAGTTCACTGGTCGTAAGGCACCGCGACTACCGCGAGTAGGCTCGCACCAGTAAATAAGAATAGAAGCAAATTAAGTTAAAAACGGTATTCGCCTATTACATTTTTGTATTAGGAATCTCAAAACTACTACAAAAATGATAAGCAATAGTGAAAAAGCAATAAAATATCGTACAATATCCGTTTCGTGCGACAAGGACAGAAAATGCCTCCTCCACAAACTTCGCAAGCGTGTAACTTCTATTGTTTTATCGATTCAATTCTTCTTCCTGCCCTTATCCCACACTAGATGGGGTCGGCACAACATGTATTTCATAAATCCATGTTGTTTTATCGATTCAATTATTTTTTTCATATACCGCGTTATTTCCATGCTATCTTTAAAATAGTACTCTTAGGGTCCAAACACAAAACCGCGAATCGACACGATGCGAATTCGCAACGCAGAAAACTGCGACGCGAATTGTTGCGATGCGATTTCGTGCGGCAAGGCGTCTTCCTTCCAAGATTCGGGTGACCATACCCTCGACGATCGTTAACCGAACTGAATGTATTTTGAACTACGTAGTGACATGGATCGTAAAAAGATTTGCGCACTGCTGTTATTGATAAGAAGATATTCGCAAGTTCTTGCTATTCGTCGCGCGAGCTCGTATATTTCTACGATGCGACGTCGCATCGCAGTTTTGTGTTTGGACCCTAATTGTTATATATTTTTAATAGTAGTCAAATGCACCATTTCAGTTGTAACTAAATTAGTCGCTTCGCTGCCACTCCATCGGTGTACGCTAACCCTTAAGTTTACATTAATATAATATAGTATTTTCCTTAAGTTTATTAATAACGTCCGGATGCATTAAGTATTATATCACGTTGAAGTATATACCTACATTAATATCCAAATATTAGCTAGAATTTTTTATTACGCTAGTCGACGTCTGCAATCCACTTTTAAACTGGACACGCTCGTAGCAAGTCGACTTCTCCAAGTTTTACAAACTAACCGAGCACTTGCGCAATAAAATGGAATCACTTGCGCAATTGATTGATTTAGCTTGAAGGACCAAAAACTAAGACCGCAGGTACCTCTTAGAGCGAACGCACGTTAAACTTAAGTGCGCACACAGTAAGACAAAAATTTGCGCTAAAAAAGCGGTGCGCTGTACAGTGTACGGCGTCTACACGACAGCGACTTGCATGCGCAAACGGCTTGTGGAAACATTTGCGCAAACGGCTTGTGCAAATGTTTGCGCAAACGGTATTGTCGTTATTATAAATGACACAGCACGGTGAACGTTTTGTTGCCGTCTTAACGTTTATGCTTACTTGCGCATATGATCCACCAGTTATTGGTACCTTACTTTTATTGATGTCGTTTTAATTTTATTATAAATATTATCCACGGTTTCTGAAAAGTTAATCAATTTTAATATGCTGTCAAAGAAGGTGATTTGTCGACCAAAATACTAAAAACCACTTGACTTTCAAAACTTGACCATGTTGTATTTAAGGGCCAACCCACATCTGACTAAATATACGTCGCCGTCGCCGATCTTCCGCCGGTACACATAATTCCATACAAACATCTCATACCGTACACATTTGACCGAAGATGCGTTACTAAAATTCCTCGAGTAAATTACGCGACGGAAGATTGGTGACGTGTCCATGGGCGTAGCCAGAATTTTGCCGAGGGTGGGGTAAACTCAGTCAGACAGTAAATATTTGTCTTTTCAATAAATCTGGAAGTGCAGAAGCCAATTTGCCGCATAACCTTATTTTAGAGGTTCAAAAACGTATAGACAGAGTCGGGCATTGGTCTGACTATTTTGGGTAATTGTTCTGTGGACGTGGGTGACTGAATCTAAACAATTTACCTATTCTTTCCTGTGCCCCTGGCAAGCATCCCATCTGCCCCACCCGGAATACGCCTATTGACGTATCTTCCGTCAGATGTGGCTTGCCCCTAACTCAAAAAATCGGGTTCTTGGAAGTATGAGGAAAAATTAAGAAAAAAACTCTTTTTTTTTCAAACCAACTGATGAAATATTATCCATTAACATTTATCTTTGTTTTAAAACAAATTTAGGACATATTAATGTATTATTTGCTTCAATAGAGAACACGTCATATGTTCATATTTTAATTATAATGACAATTATATTGAAACAATACCATTTTGAAGTATACAGACAATTTGGAAGTCAATTATTGTGTACATTTGATTGATAAATTACATTCATTACGTTGGATGAGGAAATTTTTTAAATTAATTTCTTCTAGAATAATATAATAATATCAGCCGTGGTTAATTACTAACCGCGCAGATCATACGATTTGCGAGGTTAAGCTGCGGTTGCCGTGGTCAGTTTTTAGATGAGTGACCGTTCGTTACACATCGAAACCCCTCCGTGCCTCGGAGAGCACGTTAAACAGTCGGTCCCGAGTGTCATACGAATACCTATGACAGTTGATACGGGTAGTCAGAAGCCCGAAAGTCTGACAACCGGTCTAACCTTAGGATATCGGCAATACCCAGTTACTGGGTTGCGGAGGTCTGATGGCAGTCGCTCCGTGTTAAATACTGGTATTCAGCCGCGTCTGGTTAGACTGGAAGCTGACCACAACATAGTTGGGAAAATGCTAGGCAGATAGCTTGTAACTGCCCCACTGCAGGACAAAGCCCTCTTCTTATACACAGAAGGAAAGAGCATTGATCACCAGGCTTGCTCACAGCATGTTGGTGATATCAGACCAATAAGTCCAGGTTTCCTCACGATGTTCTCCTCCACTGTATGTCAGTGGTGTCTTAGATAAACTTTGAAGGTACATATGACATTGATGAAGTCATATTGGTACCAGTGGCGTGCATTGCATATAAGCAATCAAGCAGTGCCTACCTCATAAGATTTAATAACCTACTCCATCTTTAACTATTAGGTACTATAAATAAAATAAGCGTGTATGGCTATGATTTCTTTTGGTCAGAATCGTATTGAAATGGGCTTAAGCGTACAATTGATAGGCGACATCGCTAGTGCTTGCCTACTTAGTCCGAAAACCAATGCCCGTTTTTGAATCGGGTCGGTAACCTTTGGGATTCCACGAAATTTTGATGACTTTTCAATTCAACTTTTGAGTCCAATACCCAAATTGAAGACGAGCAAAGGCATCGTCGCAGCAAGTATGCTGGCATTGTGAGCACAACAAATTGACGAATATTTGGTTCTTCGATATGGATCCAACTTGCTAGTCTACCATAAACTGACGGTTAGCAGCGTTATTGGTGCGGAAGTACCTACAGAAGATCAATGGGCAGCAGCCATCTATAGGACTCTTCTGCTTTTCGTGTGGTTAGTGCATCATGGGCCTCTGACGTGGCTACACATGCCGTCGAGAAATATCTCTCAGGCATGCCGGTTTCCTCACGATGTTTTCCTTCACCGTTTGATAATTATACGCACATGAATCCTAAAAGTCAGAGGTGCGTGCCTTTCGAACTCCAGATCTATGACTTGGCAGTCCGACGGTCACACCAATAGGCAATCACTGCTGTATCTGTAGGTGTTAAGGCAGATAAAAGCCAGCAGCTAGATCCAATGTCGCTGGACTCCAGCACCGGATTGGAAACAGATCATTAGTATTCAAATAAAGCACTGCATGCTGAACCGGGACTGGATTGAAACATGTTTACCCTGGCATCGGTCCAATGATAATCCAGCATTACAATCGAACGACGCTGGATTCAGTTACTGGTGACTTAAACATAACATCACGCATGTATTCCCCGAAGGGTTGGGCAGAGGTGTATAGTAACACCCTCATTTCGGCGTTACGTTTAAGTTCCATGTAATAGGAGGCGTGCTTATTGCCATCAATCAAGCCCAAACTCCGGGCTACTACTGAGGAATTGCACACGGAACAACCTAATAACGGTGTGCCTGAACTGGTGATCGAACTTAATACTTTACGATCAGCGGTTGCGCTTGCCACCACTAGACCAACGAGGCAGTTACTGGTGACTGGTCACTGTTTATCCGCCTTTACTCCATGATAAGCTACTCTTCACAATCCACTAATGGACATTGGTGTCGCCCGATTAATGGCAGTAGGCTTGCCCCCTATTACATCGGACTTAAACATAGCTGGCGAAACGAACCCTATACTAAAAAAAAGCAACTCTGCCGTAACCTTCGGGGAATATATGGCGTGATGTTTTGTACTAGGTACATTATATACGATTACAATGCACTTGCCAGTTACAAAGTGCACAACTCAAATGCAAATTGTCAAATTTGAAATATTGATGAATTTTTTGCGATGTCCTCTAATTTAATTGAGGGCGATGTGGGTAACTGAAGGTACAATTTAAATGTCCAAAGTCTAGAATATTTTGAGTTGACCGTAATCACCTTTCAATGAACGCAGAAGTGTCCTTCTCAAAAAAATTGTATACAGGGTGTCCTGTAATTAATGGATAACCTTGAAATGGAGTATAGCAGGAAAAATGGCCTTTAAAAAAAATCCCAAGTGGTACCCAAGACCTGTTACTATTGCTGTCTGCCCATCCCTTCGGGGATACAGGCGTGATGTTATGTAAATTAAATGCTCATCAAATCCAATCAATTGCCCAACTAACCACCAAAACGGAATTACGAAACACACCAAAAACACTGCCATATAATTTACCAATACCTCAACCATATCAAATAAATATAAAATGAATAATGTCAGACGTATCAAGTAATGTTTGTACTAATAATCTTTTAGATATCAGAGCCAGTACACCGTCTCCAGTCTAACTAGACACGCGGCGAAAAAGTGAACTAAATTAAATTGTACTGAATTTTACGTTTCCCTTTGCAATCAGCGCCGCCATGATGTTTCAAGTTATAGTGGCCGTTTTATATTCAGTTATCTACGCTATCAGATAGATTAAATTATAAGTATTTACTGCGTAAAGTAAGTAGTGTAAAAATATTGACGGCGTAGATGGAATATATTTGTAAAGTAATAGTTTGTTATGACGTGAGAACTTATATTTCGTTATCGTAAGTTTTTCAAGTTACACGCTTAAACTTATTTGCGCAAATTCTAATTTGCATGTAGGTACGTTAAGAGGGCAAAACGGAATACCGCGTAAAAAAATTGCGCAAACGCATCATTTGCGCAAATTAAACGTTTGCGCAAAATAATATTGCGCATGCAAGCATGTACGTTAAGACTGTAAAACAGTATACTGAGCAACGCCGTTTACACCAACAATACCGTTTGCGCATGCAAGTCGATCTCGCGTGGAAGTCGTACACTGCACCGTATATTTTGCGCAAACAGTTTGCCGTAACCGGACCACACATATGCCATTAAGTGGCACTGACATTTTGTCTTCTCCATCTTATGTTACATACATACATAAATAAACTCACACCTTTTTCCCATGGGGGTAGGTGGAAACTAGAGAACACCACATGCTACGACCCTCACATACTACTCCTTTCGCTTCATCCACATTCATATATCTTGTCATACACGCACGCCGGTTGAGAGTACTACGCACCTGACCTTTGTGGAGAACATCACCAATAACATCTATGTATGTCCTTCTAGGGCGTCCTCTACCGTTTCCACTGACATCCGCCTTATAAATTCCTTTTGTTAATCGCCGTTCACTCATTCTCTCAACATGACCAAACCACCTAAGCATACTCCTTTAATTTTTTGTCACCACATACATAATATGATGTTCTGCCTAGCCTTTTCCCAACTACGTTGTGGTCAGCTTGCAGTCTAACCAGATGCGGCTGAATAGTATTTTACACGGAGCGACTGCCATCAGTACTCCGCAACCCAGTTACTGAGCAATGCCGATATCCTAAAGTTAGACCGGTTGTCAGACTTTCGGGCTTCTGACCTTCCGTAACGACTGTCATAGGTATTCCTATGATACCCGGGACCGACTATTTAACGTGCTCTCCGAGGCACGGAGGGTTCTCGATGTTTAAAGACCGGTCACCCATCCACAGACTGACCGCGGCAACCGCAGCTTAACCTCGCAAATCGTATGATCAGCGCGGTTGGTAATTAGCCACGAGCACTACATATATATACAAGGTTAGTCGGAAAGGGGGTACTAAGCCGAAAGGGTGTTAAAGTACCTATAATAAGGGATAACTTTTGTTCTACAACTTTCCCCAAACCTCGATAGTTTAAGAGAAATAGCTTTTCAAAGATTTCGTAAAAAATATGCTAAAATCTATCTGTCCATAGCTAGGATCAGCTGTGTTTACAATTTACGCCATAATTGGGGTCACGGCTTAGTAAATTAATTTTCTGGATTCATAACTAAAGCAGTTATATATTTTTTTTTAAAAAACTAATGTAGAAGTCTTTTTGCATGCAAATAAAAATGATCGAATTTTGAAATTTTAACACTTGCTTTAAAATAGTCATCAGTGATACTTTAAGTGGCCCGCGGCTTAGTAACCCCTTTCCGACTAACCTTATACATATAGGCTGAAAAACACATTACCCTCCTTTGTGTTGCGCAGTCGGGTAAGAACTAGATCAACACACATACAATTAAATTAAATATTAACGCTGACCAAGTACGTTATGACTACTTTTGCTTATATTTATTAGACATTGACTATTGTTAGGACAATGTATTTGATTTTAATTGTCATGTGGAGTTGTTAGAATGTTGTTTAATCATCTACATGATCGATATGAGGCATGATACGAGTATCATAACATGATATGACTAACTGCCGGACTTATGGAGTGTCCTGCGTAAGCGACAAACGCGACGCGATGCGATACGGCGCGGCGACGCGATCAAAACAACGGCATTCCCTACTGGCGGCCTGTGTAGCGAGACGCAACGTAACGCGTATTTGTTCCATGTCGTGTCGCGTCGCATCGCATCGCCTCGCGTTTGTCGCCGTGCAGGACACCCCGTAAGCGACAAACGCGACGCGGTGCGACGCGACGCGACACGACGTGGAACAAATACGCGTTACGTCGCGTCTCGCTATATAGGCCGCTAGTAGGGAATGCCGTTGTCTTGATCGCGTTTATCGCGTTCGTCGCTGACGCAGGACACCTCGTAAGAGACGTTATGAAGCAGTGATAGCCTAGTGATGTGACCGTCTGACTGCCAAGTCATAGGTCTCGAGTACAAACCCAAGGCACGCACCTCTGACTTTTCGGATTCATGTGCGTATTGTATAATTATCACTTGCTTAAAAACGGTGAAGGAAAATATCGTGAGGAAACCTGCCTAAGAGATATTTCTCGACGGCATGTGAAGCCAAGTCAGAGGCCCATGGGCGGCATAAACTGTGACACCAGGTTAGTCACTAACCACACGAAAAGAAGAAGAGATGTTTACCGGTTGCTTAGAAGACTTTAATAGATATTTCCTGTAATATTGTAGGTTAGAAAACAATCATAAAGTGTATAACATAACATCACGCCTGCATTCCCCGAAGGGTTGGGCAGAGGTGTATAGTAACACCCTCATTTCGCCGTTGTTATCCCATGTAACAGGGGGCGAGCCTATTGCCATCAACCGGGCACAAATCCAAAGTCCGGGCTGCTACTAAGGAATTCCACACGGAAAACCCCAATAACACTTTGCCTGAACTGGGGATCGAACCCAGGACATCACGATCAGCAGTCGCGCTTGCCACCACTAGAGCAACGAGGCGGTTTGGAAATTTGATATTTATTTTTATCAGGATAGTGGTTCTATCAACTCTATGTCAGTACAGTCTAATTGAGGTAAATAAGCGCCCGATTGTCCAATCACTACTTATAATGTGATATTACTAGCTCAAGGCTAATTACCAACCGCGCGGAGGTCAAGCTGCACTCGCTGCGGTCAGTCTGCGGATGGGTGACCGTTCACATCGAGACCCCTCCGTGCCTCGGAGAGCACGTTAAACAGTCGGTCCCGGGTGTCATACGAATACCTACGACAGTCCTTATGGGTAGGCAGAAAGTCTGACAACTGGTTTAACTTTAGGATATCGTCATTGCCCAGTAACTGGGTTGCGTATGTCTGTATGTCTGTAACGAGACTCAAATAAATTATTTTCTTTCTTTCTTTCTTTCTCCGTGTAAAATACTGGTATTCAGCCGCATCTGGTTAGACTGGAAGCTGACCACAACGTAGTTGGGAAAAGGTTAGAACGAACATGGTCTTCAACTCCAAGTACGTACGGTTTAAGGGCATGTCGCAATCTATTTTGCTTTATCGTAGTAGCAATACATAAGTACTTAACTGGTATTCCCTTGACCTAGAGTACAACTGACCCAGTTTTGTCCACACGTTAAAGAGTTAGATAGATTGCCTCTATGGTTTAGTGGCAGAGTCAACTCCGTTTATCTCTACATAGTATAAAATTGAAAAAACCGACTTCAAACACTAAAAAGTATAAAATAACTTAATATAAAATTAACAGTTTCAGAAGTCGGTGCTAATCCACGCTGAACCAAATTGAAGGCACCGACTTCTGAAACTGTTAATTTTATATTAATTTATTTTATACTTTTTAGTTTTTGAAGTCGGTTTTTTTAAACGTAGTTTTTTTTTTTACTTTTTAGTGTCTGTAATAGGTTGTTCTGTAAACTACAGTAGGATTTTTCTAGATTACATCAGGTAGAATAATTACATCGTCCAGGTAAACTAAAATGTTGATAATAAAATAAAAATGTTCATAAAATGAAAACTACCGGACCAAACGATGTTAAATTTTTATGGGACCAAATGACAACTATTCCGCATCAAACTAAAGAAGAATCACGTAAATCGGATCATAAATCTCAGCGTAATCGGTGTACATACATAAAAAAAAAACTTATCGAATATAGAACCTCCTCCTTTTTGAAGTCGGTTAACAAAGTCGCTCCCGCTGTCTGTACGCTTAGATCTTTTAAACTACGCAACGGATTTTAATGCAGTTTTCAGCAATAGATAGAGTGATTCAAGAGGAAGGTTTATATGCCCCACATTAGTATCTACATTGCACCCGTGCGAAGCCGGGGCGGGTCGCTAGTTCCGAATAAACCATATCATAACATCACGCCTGTATTCCCCAAAGGGTTGGGCAGAGGTGTATACTCTTCTTCTTTTCGTGTGGTTAGTGACTAACCTGGTGTCAGAGTTTACGGGCCTCTGACTTGGCTTCACATGCCGTCGAGAAATATCTCTCAGGCATGCCGGTTTCCTCACGATGTTTTCCTTCACCGTTTTAAAGCAAGTGATAATTATAGAATACGCACATGAATCCGAATAGTCAGAGGTGCGTGCCTTGAGTTCGAACTCGAGACCTATAACTTGGCAGTCCGACGGTCACACCACTAGGCTATCTCTGCTACTAGGTGTATAGTGACACCCTCATTTCGCCAGTTATGTTTAAGTCCCATGTAATAGGGGGCGAGCCTATTGTCATTAATCGGGCACAAATCTACACTCCGGCGCTGCTACTGAGGAATTCCACTCGGAAATACCCAATAACACTACCCGATCTGGGGACCGAAGCCAGGACCTCACTATCAGCACGTCATTATATTTATTATTACATTATTTATCTATTAAGCCCTATAAGTTTGTCCATTGTAAATAACTAAACGATACCACTATAAGAAACAAACAATTCTGAGTATTACATCTATCTCTGTCTAACGCATTGCTGTCTCTGTCCCGCGCAGAACTTTCACTGCACGCAAGGTTCTCTGTAGGATATTACCACAGCAAGCAAGTACATTATGTACGTATGTTACATCAAGTTATGTATAGTTATGTTGGTTAAGCTTTTTATTAAGTTTTGGTAGAATTTTGTTATGGGTAAGGGCTGAGCCACATCTGACGGAAGATACCTACCGCGCCGATCTACTGTCGCGTATTTCTTTAATCTTTTTTTTTAAGCTTCGCTCCTCACTAGTATTTCTCCTGTATCGTGGGGTGGGTGCGTTTACAGACACAAATCTTCACATGCACAAACGCCCAGAACCAGATCAACTATTTGTAGGCCATACAAATATATGATCCGTGAGGGAATCGAACCCACGACCCGTAGCGCAGAAGCCAATCGGTCAGCCACTGCACCAAACGTGTCGTCTATTTACTCGAGGAATTACCAGATTACGAGTTTTTAATTTAAACTACTTACCGAGTACATAATTCACTGTACCGCTAAACCTTCGTGTTATCTTGATAAACTCACAAACGAATAATTAATTAAATACTTACCAAGATATAATTATTCTGCCTAACTTTTTCCCAACTATGTTGAGGTCACCTCCCAGCCTAACCAGATGCGGCTGAATACCAATATTTTACACGGAGCGACTGCCATCAGTACTCCGCAACCCAGTTACTGAGCAATGCCGATATCCTAAAGTTAGACCGGTTGTCAAACTTTCGGGCTTCTGACTACCCGTAACGACTGTGACTGTTCCCTGATCCACCGTGCTCACCCGCCGCAGCCGTGGAGCTGGTCATCCTTTCTGACTCCGCAGTCACACCGTTAATTCACCCCTCATCAAGCTGTCTCCCCCCAGTCCTCTCGCAAGCAACGCCCTAAGCCGAGGTTCGAGTCCCCCCTAGAGGACGCCCTTAGTGGTGTTGTTGCTATATAGTCATGATGTTAGTATAGTAGACGTAGTAGTACCTAGTAGTTAGCTTAGGTTAAGTATTTTACTGTCGTCCCCATTGGTTGGAGACCCTTCAGGTCTCGCCAATAACTGCCCGGTTACGTAGAAACGGTCCGCTAGACCATCTACAAGCAGTCGAATTGAAAAAAAAAACAGTGACCGACTGTTTAACGTGTTCACCGAGGCACGGTGGGGTCTCGACGTGAACGGTCACCCATCCACAGACTGACCGCGGCAAGCGTAGCTTAACCTCGCAAATCTTACGCGCGGTTCGTAAATAACTACGAGCCCGTAAATAACAAGATAATAACCCAGATATAATTAATAACTAATCTTTTAATTGCCATTCTTATCAATGCAATTTACATGCGATTATAATGTACAGACCGTTATCTTAAAAACATGCTTTGTACGTAAACTGAAGTATGACATGTGATCAACACGCTTTATTACACCGCCGTGATCAGAGCGATCAGTAATAGTAGGGCGTGATGATCAGCAGGAAGCATCTGCGCATTACTGTCCCACTGCACGGGCTTCATCTCGAAGGGTTTAGGCCTTAGTCCACCACGCTGGCCTGGTGTGGGTTGGCGGACTACACACACCATCGAGAACATTATGGAGCCCTCTCAGGTGTGCAGGTTTCCTCACGATGTTTAAGTACCTTCACCGTTAACGTTAGTGGTAATCAAATTCATGAATTCGAAGAGTCAGAGGTTCAGGCCGAGTTCGAACTCAGATCTTTCTGCATAGAAGGTAATCGTTCAACCGCTAGACTATAACTGCTACGATCAATTATTAAATCCGGTTTATTGGCAAATCTTTTACAATGCAAAAAACAAAAATATTAAACAATAATCCTTTATCCTATACAACGCCATCTAGTTATGAATTTAGGTATTAAAAAAATTACATCCATTAGTATATCGGACCTTTGGTTGGAGACCCTTCAGGTCTCGCCAATAACTGCCCGGTTACGTAGAAATGGTCCGCAAAATGAACTATAAGTAAGTAAGTAAAATTTTATTTATTTAAACATGGTGTAAGATACAGAAAAGTTCTAACATGTTCAGCCGCGTAACGTGGCGTACAAATTGGTAGGAAGAGATGGTGCATAAACCGTGATAATATTCATCAAAATTACATTATAGAAATTACGTAGGCATTATTATTCATTAAAGATTAGGTATCATTACAATTCAGCAAGTATATTTTTTAGATAAAATTAAATGTCAAAGTAGTCATTGAATAAATTAGTCAATAAAAATATGAATTACTGTCATTAAAATTTCAATTCCAAATTACAATTATTCCACAAAAATACAATAGATCACAATAACATGTCAATAATAAAAACTTTTTTACAGAAAATTTAAACCGACTTTAAAAAGAATAAAATAATTACCATATAAAATTAACAGTTTCAGAAGTCGGTGCTGATCCACGCTGAACCAAATTGAAGGCACCGACTTCTGAAACTGTTAATTTTATATGGTAATTATTTTATTCTTTTTGAAGTCGGTTTAAATTTTTTGTAAAAAAGTTTTTATTTTTTTCTTTTTAGTGGCCTTAATTAAAACTTGGTTGGACCTACTAAAGACGCTGCTCGTAAAATAATCACATCATCACAATATGCGTAGGTACTGTTCGTCATTGAGGAGTTCCATTGTCTATCTCCGAAGTTCTTCATCAGATTTTCACCAAATTTAAATGGGACCAACTTCGAAGTATACCCCATCCATTAAAAAAAGAATCATCAAAATCGGTTCACAATTGGCGAAAATATCGATGAACATACACAAAAAAAAAAAAAACATACAGACGAACATAGTAACCTCCTCCTTTTTGGAAGTCGGTTAAAAATACAACATCGTCATTTATAAAAAAATGGAGAAAAATTTGCAGTGGAATAGAAAAAAAGAACACATATCGGACCAACACGAGAGTATTCCACACCAAATAAAAAATAAATACACAATTCAGTCCCCAAACCTTCGAGAAATCGGTGTACATACATAAAAAAACATACGCGTCGCATATCGACGGTTAACTACCAAGACCTCCTAACTGACATTTTTTGACAAACTGCTTTTTTACTAATTCTGCAGCAATTGCCGGCAAAGTTTGCGCTGATATATTTAGTAGGCATTTCCACGATAGTAAAAGTACCCGAAATACTGCAAATTCTATGTAGGAGATTTTTCTGTTGCATGTTCATGTGGAGAATTAGTAAAAAAAGCAGTTTGTCAAAACATGTCAGTTAGGAGGTCTTGATGGTTAACCGTCGATATGGAACCTCATCCTTTTTTGAAGTCGCTGCCGCGCCAGGGTGAATCTTCGAAATTTTTTAACATTATTTTAACAAATCATTCTTCTCCCGGGTTGTTAACGTTATAGTATTGTCAGATTGTTTTTATTCTTGTCTTATTGCTTGACGGCAGCGGTATAGTTTCAGTTTTCATTATCATAATTATAGTATTAAGCATCTGCATTCTTAACTTTGGGATGATGCTAATGACGTTCTCAATTTTTGTTAATATTTTTCGAAGAATGCCCCGCCAATCCAAAAGACTCGACTTACAGTATTTTACCTTAACAACGCCCAATCCGTTTCATTAAGTCTGTTTAGTACCCCTGACCAAGATTTTTTTCATTTCAATGTATTAATATTTTGCAAGATAAGGCAAGCTAGTAAACACTATAATTACGTTTAAATTAAGGTTTAAACGTGCTGGAAAAACATTATATCGTCAAAAATCTTAAATGTGGTTTTCAAAAGTTACAATGTACGTAATACCCCTACTTACGCTACCCCGTTTTACGCGAATTCGGAGATACGCGGTTTTTCTTTCTGATCGTCGCGCGCATCGGCGTGTTCGGTTTACGACAAGTTCGAACATGTTCCGTGTGGAATAACAATTCCAATTCCGTAAAACATTACATACGCAGTGCAAATTCGGTTTATGACACAAACTTTATACGTATTTATATGCAAGGTTGAACCCCGACTTACGCGAATTCGACTTACACGGCTATCTCTTGGTCCCACCTATCGCGTAAGTCCGGGGTATAACGTATTGGATTGGCAGGACAGGTCGGTTAAAAGTATGATAACTGCTGTATGGCTTTTGTGATCATAAAAGTAATAGTAGCCCGTAGCTCTAATATTGACTAACACCACACGGCACTGAAAAATATTATCAGTTTATCAAGTGCGCAAACCACTTATATACTTTCGCACTTTCGTAAATACGCTTCGACATGCGCAAGAGTGCAAATTGCACCCGACACTCATCGTACACACTGTCCAATGTAACTAGACCCGTGGCGAAACGGAGAACTAAATTCAAATGTACTGAATTTGACACATTGTAGACGTATCTCTTTGCATGCAGCGCCGCTTTGAAAGGTCAACATTATTGGGCGTGTCATAATTACTTGAAGGGCTTCCGGCTAGCTTTTCTGTCTTTGTTGTCCAATTAATTTGGTGTTTAGTTGATTTTATACTTGTGTGATTAAAAAAAAAAGTGTAAAATTCTATTTTAATGATTACGGTGCGCGTCAAATAACTAAAATCAAGATGGCGTCCACTGCGTGATCTGTGAAGTTCGGGTCATATAATTCGTTTTAATGATGAGATTGCACTGTTCAGGGTCTGATGATGGAGCTGGGACAGGGGTCGGTAACCTTTTGAGATGCAAGAACCAAAAGTTGCAATTAACAAATTTCAGTTTTTAAAGAGCCACTAAAAAAATAATTTCAAATATTATAGTATTTGCTTATACAGGGTGTCCTGTAATTAATGGATAATCTTGAAATGGCGTTTAGCAGAACTAATTACATTTAAAAAACAAAAACAAAAAAAAATGTTATTTTTATTTTGTATACTAATGAATTCAATAAAAAAATAATTACAAAAAGTAAACATGTGTTCTTAACGTGAGGCATTTTAGCGCCCCGAGGTAAATGACCGAGCGGCGAGCGATAGCCGTTCAATCCGATCGGAACGCTAAAATGCCTCACGTTAACGTTAAAACACATGTTTACTACTTGTATTTAATTTTTTTGCGAATCCCAAGGTAGGTAGCTCGTTCAGTGTTAATCTATGTCAGCAGTACATCACCAGGTTTGAAGGAATTACATGATTTCGTTTACACCATGTATAACCGACCCTTTCTTTTAAATTCACCAGAAAATTAACGACCTTTTCTGTCAAACTTGACGTTTATTCGAAAAAGGAACACAACACACAACTGTATATTTTCAGTGTTATATAGTGACAGTGTTGTGTGAGTGACAGTGGTATAAGTTTACGTGTTAACAATAAGTGGGAAAGAGACAGCACGATGTCGCGCGGAATTAAATACCAGCGGTTGGATGACCTGGAATTTGGGTAAGAAATTTTATTTTTTATATTAAGTAGGTACTAGCTGTCCGGACAGATTTCGTTCTATCAAAAGTTATTGGCCTGTAGTGGGAAAAGAAAAGTGTTGTTTTTACTATTTTCCACGCGTTTCTTATGTTTTTTCTCTCCATAAGAACCTTCCTTGTGCCTTAAGGAATATATATAAAAAAAAATAGCCAAATTGGTCGAGCCGTTCTCGAGTTTTGCGCTTAGCAACAGATTTGGCGATTCATTTTTATTTATATAGAATAGGATTACTTGTAATTTTTAAAGGACTAATCTTAGCTACATAACAACGGCGCGGATCGTAGGATCTGCTCTTGCCGCAGTCAGTTTGTAGATGGGTGATCGTTTGTTACAAAAGAAGACCCTTCCTTGTCTCGGAGACCACGTTAAACCATTAGTTCCGGTTGTAATACAAATATCTATGACAGTCGTTACGGTTAGTCAGAAACCCGAAAGTCTGAGTTGGTCTAACCTTAGGATATCGGCATTGCCCAGTAACTTGCGGAGGTCTGATGGCAGTCGCACCATGTAAAATACTGGTATTCACCCGCATCTGGTTAGACTGGAAGCTGACTTCAACATAGTTGGGGAAAGGCTAGGCAGAACATCATATGTATGTAGTGACAAAAATTTAAAGGAGTATGCTTAGGTGGTTTGGTCATGTTGAGAGAATGAGTGAACGGCGATTAACAAAAGGAATTTATAGTAGAGGACGCCCTAGAAGGACATACATCGATGTTATTGGTGATGTTCTTCACAAAGGATAGGTGCGTAGTACTGTCAACCGGCGTGCGTGTATGACAAGATGTATGAATGTGGATGAAGCGAAAGGAGTATGTAAGGATCGTAGCATGTGGCGTTCTATAGTTTTTGCCTACCCCCATGTGGAAAAGGCGTAAGTTTATATATACATGTACGTTTGTTCCTTCGTGGCGCATTCAGCCGCATCTGGTTAGACTGGAAGCTGACCACAACATAGTTAGGAAAAGTGTAGGAGAAAGATTGGTTGAACGAGTCTAAAGTAGTAAGTACAGCTCCTTTTGGAAGACCTCGTCCACAGAAGTACTACCACCATACCCATTTCTGCAGCCAAGCATTGCTGTGTTCTGGTTTGAAGGGTATGGGTGCTGGTGATATTACAGGACTGATTACTTGCGTTAACGGTGAAGGAAAACATCGTGAGGAAACCCGCACACCTGAGAGGGCTCCATAAAGTTCTCGATGGTGTGTGTAGTCTGCCAACCCGCACCAGACCAGCGTGGTTAGGATTACTATTTCAAAATGGAGGAACGCCAGTCTAGAGTGCCTTAATTGCCTGATTTAACAGAAAAATGCCTGTAGATCTCTCTCATGTCGGCAAGAGAATAGCTCATGCCGTGTCGTGAAAATATTAGGCAGTTAGCAAGGTCGGTAGCGGGGCTGACTACACAGTGTGCTCCGTACGTACCTACTTAAGTATCGTCACTCATAGAGGCTTTTTGAATGCACCCTTATGCCTGTTTCAGAGTAATGTCGGCCGCACGCCTGTCTAAAGTCATATTTTCACTGAGCAACAATTGTTTATAAACTCTGTTTCAGAAACAAAATCTACGTGTTTCTGAAACATATCATTTTGGTTCTGTAAACACTACGTGTTTATCGGCTGTTTCTGCGCTCCCCACTTGCGGCGGGGAACACAGAAACAAATCAGTTGCGCAACAGGTGCCTGCGAGTGTGGACGTGTCTTTTATTTGATTATAAACATGGCTTTAGTGTGGGACGATGAAACTGTTTTTAAATTAATAGAACTGTTTGAAAAAAACGAATATTATGGGATGTAGGCACCACACAACAACACTACTACCTCGGGCGACATGACCTAAGCAACTGACTGTATGGACGGCAGAGTGTCCGAAACATCCTAAAAACATCTACGTGATGTTTTAGAAACTGTGTAGGTATCCGAAACACTGTTGCTCAGTAAATACATGACTTAAACCTTAAAATACCTGTCAAACCCGGCAAATGCCTGTCATATAGTAACCCTAAACGTGGTGGACTAAGGCCTTAACCCTTCTCATTCTGAGTGGAGGCCCTTGCCCAGCAGTGGGACAGGAGTACGAAAACATTTACCGCCTTTAATAATTTGAAATGAGCAATGGAGCGTTGTATCCTCGGTGTTAAATTAACCGATCGTTTTTGAAACACCACCCTGCGCTCCATAACGCAAGTAGCAGATGTTGGAGAAAAAACAACCAGGCTTAAGTGGGAGTGGGCTGGTCATGTCGCTCAAAGGCACCCAGACCGATAGGCAAAGATCGTCACCAACTGGACGCCTGAAGGAGGACGCCGTCGTCGAGGTCGGCCGCGGCGTAGGTGGCGTGACGATCTCGACGCTTTTGCGGGGCTCACATGGTTAGAAAAGCCACAAAATAGAGAGGTTTGGAAGGCAAAAGGGGAGGCCTTTGCTCAGCAGTGGGACATTCCATAGGCTACTAAAAAAAAATCAAATTGGATCAGATTGATAATAACAATTGCGTTATACGCTTTTAATGTTATCAACAAAATTATCGCTATCGGTCACTCAGTCCCCCAAACTATTGTACTAAGCTATCAGAAGTATTTACAGAAATATTTAGATTATGAAATATGTCAATTAACATAGGTATATCATCATATCATCACGCCTGTATTCCCCGAAGGGTTAAGTAGAGGTGTATAGTAACACCCTCATTTCGCCGTTATGTTTAAGTCCCATGTAATAGGGCGACCCTATTGCCATCAACCGCACACAAAAACTCCGGGCTGCTGAGAATTTCCTAATAGAAACTTTGCCCGACCTGGGGATTGAACCCAGGACATCATTCTCAGCAGACCAACAAGGCAGTATTCTTTCAAATATTTACTAAAAGAATTTTAAAAGAAATAATCGTGAACTGACAGACATAGATAGTACAAAGATGTACCTATGACCTAATAGCAACTCTCGCGCCCTTCCCAAGTATTCAGGTCGGCTTCCAGAGATGCGGCTGAATATCAGCATGACCCCAACGATTCCATTAAATATTAATGAAAAATTCCTTGCATAGCTTCGAGTTAGCGCGTAGGACGTAGGCGTGTTACCCCCACCCACGTAGCGTGGCTTGACGTAATACCTACCTACGCGACTGCATGTATTGATTCATAGTGGGTGATACCTACCGGTTAAAGACCGAATTTCCATGTAAAAGGGTCTGAGTTCGCCCCGGTTCGCACCACTGACTTTTCTGATTCATGTGCGGATCTGAATTTGATCATCACTTGCATTAGTGAAGGGAAATATCGTGAGGAAACCTGCACACATGAGAGGGCTTAAAAAAGTTCTTGGTGGTGTGTGGTCCGTCAACCCTCTTGACCGCTGACGTACTTAATTTTCCTATTATTTATAAGATCATATCTGTATTCCCAACAGCTACTAGTAGGGTACATTTTTTAAATAATTATTTGACATAATCATCTCCTTATTTTTTTTTATCAAATTGTGAATGTGCTTACCAGGTAGGCTTTATACACAAATTTTGTAACTGTTTGGCGGTTCTTGAGTATTTTTTTGTGACCTACGCAAATGTCCAGCTGATTGATAGCATCGTGCAGCGGTCGGGTTGTTGAGCTCCCTAAAATAAGGTTTGAGCTCCGCGATGACTGATGCAGATGTGCCGTCAGTTAGGACAGGTCAACTCAACCCTGCTATGGCACTTTCCTCAAAAGGCCATTCCAGACGTTGCCCTACATTGTTACACTCACATAGTTTTTATACCACAATGTCTGAACTTTAAAAGAGACCTTGATATCTGAGCTTGTTTCGGCTTTTCTTCTCAGAGCTAGTCAAATAGGAAATGCGTGCGCCATCTAGTCTTACAGAAATAAAAATCATTTATCATTTACAAACCTAAATATTAGTGCGGATTCTCTTGTTCACCAACTACACTACAATTAGACAATTGCTATCTTTTACTAACAGACAGCGCGAGAAAAGGACGGCGATAGATAAGAACTAAGTTAGAGATGTCAAACTAGTTTACGCCTTGAACTTCACCGTGTTCTTAGTCGACACGTTCTGACTTCGTCGTTCGTCTAAAATTGTGTGGAAATTTTAGTTCAACTAAAGACAGCTCTTATTTACGCCCGTCCCTTTCTTATTTTATCAGAGTAAAAAAGATGGCAATAGCCTAAATTAGGTTTAGTTTGTGCACAACGGAATCGGCACCATTGTACTTCTAGACAATAACAAATACAGGGTGTAAACGAAATCATATAATTCCTTCAAACCTCGTGATGTACTGCTGACATAGATTAACCATGAATGGAATACTTTTGAAACCAATTTTATTTTTTACGTAATCTAAACATTTGTTCTTAACGTGAGGCATTTTAGCGCCCCGAGTTAAATGACCGGTGAGCGATTCGCTCGGGGCGCTAAAATACCTCACATTAAGAACATAATATGTTTACTCCTTGTCATTTTTATTTTTATTGATTCCAAATGTATCCCGTGCAGGGTTAATCTATGTCAGCAGTACATCACGAGGTTTGAAGGAATTAGGTACATGATTTTGTTTACATCCTGTATATGAAAGTTTTAAAAATATTTAATTTCATATGGGGTGCGATACCGCGACTTATCTAGCAAGCGCCTCCGACGCCAACGTTGTCAATTAATTAAATCAACAGAAGTTTGATACGATCTAAAGATTGTGTTTACAATATTATTCCATTATTGACTGATTAATAATTAAACTTTTTAACAAAAAAAAAACCGACTTCAAATTGTCTATCATAGTGTAGTATCGTATGTATCGTAGTGATCTTCACCAAATTTAAATGGGACCACTTCGAAAGAATACTCATTCAAACAAAAAAATAATCATTAAAATCGGTTCACAATTAGCAAAGATATCGCGGAACAAACATACAAAAAAAAACATACAGTCGTATTGAGAACCTCCTCCTTTTTTGGAAGTCGGATAAAAAATACGGTTGCGTCAGATTGACTCGCTCCCTGAGAGTTCTGTAGTGTCAATCTTAGGCGCTGAATAGACGACGGACTTTCTGTCCGGCGGACTCCCGCGGACAGACATGACGGTCTTCTTCTTTTCGTGTGGTTAGTGATTAACCTGGTGTCACAGTTTATGCCGCCCATGGGCCTCCGACTTGGCTTCACATGCCGTCGAGAAATATCTTTCAGGCATGCCGATTTCCTCACGATGTTTTCCTTCACCGATTTTAAGCAAGTGATAATCTATACTAATCTACTTATACTAATATTATACAGCTGAAGAGTTCGTTTGTTTGAACGCGCTAATCTCAGGAACTACTGGTTGGAATGAAAAATATTTTTTGTGTTGGATAGTCCACCTGAAGGAGGACGTCGTCGTCGAGGTCGGCCGCGGCGTAGCTGGCGTGACGATCTAGACGTGTTTGTGGGACTAGCATGGTTAGAAACGGCACAAAATAGAGAGGTTTGGAAGACAAAAGGGGAGGCCTTTGCTCAGCAGTGGGACATTCCATAGGCTATTAAAAAAAATAGTCCATTTATCGAGGAAGGTTATAGGCTATAAAACATCACGCTACGACCAATAGGATCGGAGCATAAATGAAAAATGTTGCAAAAACGGGGAAATTGTCCACTCGTGATATACACATGAATGCGAAAAGTCAGAGGTGCGTGCCTTGGGTGCTTACTCGAGACCTATGAATTACTAATAATATTGTATAAAAAATCTACTCAATTAAACGTAATGAAATTCATGTGGGACCAACTCGAAAGTATTCCTCACCAAATAAAAAAAAATACTCAAATCGGTCGGTGTATAACATAACATCACGCCTGTATTCCCCGAAGGGTTAGGCAGAGGTGTATAGTAACACCTTCATTTCGCCGTTATGTTTAAATCCCATGTAATAGGGGGCGAGCCTATTGCCACCAACCGGGCACAAATCCAATAACATTGCCCGACCTGGGGATCGGTCCCAGGACCACATGAACAGCAGTCGCGCTTGCTACCACTACACGAATGAGGCAGTCGGTGTATGTACTAACAAATATACAAGGTTAGTCAGAAAGGTGATAGTTTTAGAGAAATAGCTTTTCAAAGATTTGGTAAAAATATGCTAAAATCTATCTGTCCATAGCAATGATCAGCTGTTTTTACAATTTAGGTTATATTTAGGGTCACGGATTAGAAAATTAATTTTCTGATTCATAACTAAAGCAGGTAGGTTTTTTTTTAAAAAAAAAGAAACTTTTTGCATGCAACTAAAAATTATCGAACTTTGAAATTTTAACACTTGGTTTAAAATAGTCATCAGTGATACATTAAGTGGTCCGCGGCTTAGTACCCCCTTTACGACTAACCTTGTATAGATAAAAATACGTATCGAATTGACAACCTCCTCCTTTTTCGAAGTCGGTAAAAAATACATTATTCAAAACGCTAATGAAACTTTTATACATAACACACTCCGCTAGTGATAATCAAAGATAAGATTAAATCTCAACACGTGGAGGACTCGTCGTCACATGCTGTTGACATAACAATTAAGACCTGCGCACACGCTCCTGTATGCAACACGTGTCCACATGGCGCGAGGCAAACAACCGTGAAACAGAAATAAAGGAAATTGGACGGGGAGCGGTCCAAGTAGCGTCGGATGATGATACTATCACCCATATTCTAAGAAATTCCTCCAAAACTTACTCGACTGGACTCCACCTCTACTCAGTCTTTTTCACTACTGTCGGTGGTTATAGTTGACAGAAACGTCCTCGACTCGAGATTTTTCCTCAGTCGAGGTAAGGAATCATCTGTCAATCTCAAGGTACCCCGGAACCTACCTTAAGGAAGGAAGTGTCAAAGTTCGTAAGTAACAAAAATGAATGTTGAAGACTTTATCGAACATGCTTACGATGATTCTTACAAGTATTTATCGTGGCGTTATTTGCGCGATGCAGATAATTCAAATTATGACGTAATGACTCCATCGAGGAACCCCTAAGTTAACTCGAAATTGCCACTAAGAATACAATTATGAAGGTGTCTTCGAGGCCGTCCTGAGCCGAGTAAGTTTTGGAGGAACGTCTTAGATATGGGTGTAAAAGTATTTTAAAGCTCATTACAACGGGTTTCCCTCATCCACCTTGCTCACCCGCCGCAGCCGCGGAGCCGGTCGTCCTTTCTGACTCCGCAGTCACACCGTTAATTCAGCCCTCATCAAGCTGACTCCCTCCCAGTCCTTCTGCCAGCAACGCCCTAAACCGACGCCCGAGTCGCATTAGGAGTCGCCCTAAGTATTGTTGTTGCTAGCTAGTCATGATGTTAGTAGTAATAGTTAGCTTAGTTTAAGTATTTTACTCTCGTCCCCATTGGTTGGAGACCCTTCAGGTCTCGCCAATATCTGCCCGGTTACTTAGAAACGGTCCGCAAGACCATCTACAAGCAGTCGAATAGGAAAAAAAATACAACGGGTTGACAGGTGCAGACAAAATCACGTTAGTATTTCGACCGTCATAAATGAAATAATAAATAAAATGATGTTTATTTCTGTAAATAAATCTGTTACAGACACTTTTACAAGTCAATGTAATGTTTTTTCTAAGACTATATGGCGCCTGCATTTCCTGTCTGACTAGCTCTGAGAAGAAAAGCCGAAACAAACTCAGAGATCAAGGACTCTTTTAAAGTCCAGACATTGTGGTTTAAAAACTTTTAGACACGTTTGGTGCAGTGGCTGAGCAATTGGCTTCTGCGCTACGGGTCGTGGGTTTGATTCCCACACGGAACAAATATTTGTATGGCCTACAGATAGTTGTTCCGGGTCTGGGCGTTTCTGCATGTGAAGATTTGTGTCTGTAAACGCATCCACGATACAGGAGAAAACCTAGGATGGGGCAACGTTTTTTGTTTAAGAATAAGAAAAACTATGTGAGTGTAACAATGTAGGGCAACGTCTGGAATGGTCTTTTGAGGAAAGTGCTATAGCAGGTTTGAGTTGACCTGTCCTAACTGACGGCACGCTTGCATCAGTCATCGTGTAGCTCAAATCTTAGAAATCTTTAGAAAACGTTGTATCGATTTTATTGTTGCAAAAAGTAACCGTGTGCATAGATCTTTAGTTATCGCTTTATCACAGTCCAGAAATGACAAGACTATCAGTAGATTAGAATAGATTATCTCGATGGTAAGAGGGATTGCTGTCTTCTGTCTTCAGTAGTCCTAGCACGAGCGTTTGACGTATACACCCATATTCTAAGACGTTCCTCCAAAACTTACTCGACTCAGGACGGCCTCGAAAACACCTTCAAAACTGTATTCTTAGTCGCAATTTCGAGTGAACTTTTAGGTTCCTCAATGGAGTCATTACGTCATAATTTGATTTATCTGCATCGCGCAAATAACGCCGCGATAAATACTTGTAAGGATTATCGTAAGCACATTTGATAAAGTCTTCAAAATTCATTTTTGTTACATATGAACTTTGACACTTCCTTCCTGAAGGTAGGTTCCGAGGTACCTTGAGTTTGACAGATGATTCCTTGTCTCGACTGAGGAAAAATATCGAGTCGAGGACGTTTATGTCAACTATAACTACCGATGGTAGCGAGTCGAGGTGGAATCAAGTCGAGTAAGTTTTGGAGGAACGTCTTAGAATATGGGTGTTAGTATCGTAAATATATCGCTAATGTAATCGAATTTTGAATCGACAATACAACTGTCCTATAACATTATGTAATTTTTTTTTGCGACATGCACAATTTGTATCATTAATATGAATAAAGTTTTCAATTTAATTCAATAGTATGTGCGAAACGAGTATTCCCAAGGAGGGTTGATTTTAGATTTACGTACATGTTGTGCCGACCCCACCTAGTGTGGGATAAGGGCAGGAAGAAGAAGAATAGTATGTGCGAAACGAGTATTTCTGATTCAAAATTCACTTACGTTAACGTTTCGTTTACGTAAGTAACTCGACAGCATCCGTGGTAGGCCTACTGTGCTTGTCAAACTTTCGTATAACCGTACAGGGCCGTACTTAAGCATAGGCTACATATGATTCAAGATAGGGGCCCGCACCGCAAAGAAATGGTAGCTGGGTTGGTCTGGACATGGAAGACGGAGGACTGAGAAATGTGGCGCGACTTGGGAGGCGTATGTCCAGTGGACTATGATAGCCTTAGTATAGTATAAAACAAAGTCGCTCCCGCTGTCTGTACGCTTAGATCTTTTAAACTACGCAACGGATTTTAATGCAGTTTTCAGCAATAGATAGAGTGATTCAAGAGGAAGGTTTATATGCCCCACATTAGTATCTACATTGCACCCGTGAGAAGCCGGGGCGGGTCGCTAGTTTCTAATATAAACGCACACGCGAAACGTAACGGAACTTTCGACATTTCCCGCGCTTACTGTTCGCGCCAAAAACAAAGCCGCCATTGTTTTGTAAACACAGATTTTGCAACGGTTTTATGGTTCACGTAAAAACTATTTTACGCGTATCTTTACATCGTTACGCAAATGCATTGAAATGTGTTAACGTAATATTCATTCTACCTAGCCTTTTCCCAAGTATGTTGTGGTCAGCTTCCAGTCTAACCAGATGCGGCTGAATACCAGTATTTTACACGGAGCGACTACCATCAAACCTCCAGAACCGAGTTACGGGGCAATACCGATATCCTAAGGTTAGACTGGTTGACAGACTTTGGGGCTCCTGACTTCCTGTAACGACTGTCATAGGTATTCGTATGACACCCGGGACCGACGGTTTAACGTGCTCTCCGAGGCATGGAGAGGTCTCGATGTGTGAATTAGTCTGTTGGATAAATGTGTCCATGTAAAAAACCAATATTGGTGTATGCTAGCGGACGTATGGCGTAGCTTTACTTCGTATATTTGTTTGAATCAAATCTTGCAACAGATTTTTCAACTACTTCTCCTTCACCTATTCTCCTGAAACTTCGCACACAAATTCAGTTCCCATGACAATACAACATTATTATAATTTTAACCTTCAATCCTCAAATCCTGATGCTGCAGGGGTACTGCAAGATAAAACCGTTTAACTAAAAAGTGTTTTTTTATTATTTTCTTTTGGATGATTTTACAAATATCTTTATCTATCAGGTATAACTGTGTTGTTGGGTAGTTTCTTGCGTCGCTTCTTTCCACCTTAAAGACTGAGAAGCGGTGATGGGTGGCTTTTGAGGACTGTCTATTGTAAATTTTGATGTTTAAAAAATACTTCTTCTTTTCGTGTGGTTAGTGACTAACCTGGTTTCAGAGTTTAGCCAATGGGCCTCTGACTTGGCTTCACATGCCGTCGAGAAATATCTCTCAGGCATGCCGGTTTCCTCACGATGTTTTCCTTCACTGTTATTAAGCAAGTGACTTATACAATACGCACATGAATCTGGAAAGTCAGAGGTGCGTGCCTTGGGTTCGACTCGAGACCTATGACTTGGCAGTCCGACGGCCACACCACTAGGTTATCACTGCTGTTAAAATACTGATTTTCAATCGATAACCTTTTATTAACCAGATCATGTATTTACTCAATAATGTTAGTATGGTTGCATGTTGACTGCTGGTTATAAAAAGAGAACGGCGCACGACTACATCGTGATTACTTGTAACTACCAATTCTTATATTTAGGTATGTGTTACTAGCGGCCCGTCCCGGCTTCGCACGGGTGGGCATTTTTCCCGATTTTGCAACATTTTTCATTTATGCTCCGCTCCTATTGGTCGTATCGTGATGTTATATATCCTATAACCTTCCTCGATTAATGGACTGTCGAACCCAAAAATATTTTTTCAATTCCAACCAGTAGTTCCTGAGATTAGCGCGTTCAATCAAACAAACTCTTCAGCTTTATAATATTAGTATAGATTATAATAACTTTTGCCTGGAATACTCTTCCCGCGATGTCCTCATCTTCGTCACCAATGACAACAAAATTAAACTGCCTTGATGGTCTAGTGGTGGCAAGCGCGACTGCTGATCGTGAGCTCCTGGGTTCGATCCCCAGGTCGGGCAGTGTTATTGGGTTTTTCCGTGTCGAATTCCTAAATAGCAGCCCGGAGTTTGGATTTGTGCCCGGTTGATGGCAGGCTCGCCCCCTATTACATGGTAAACGGCGATATTATGGTGTTAGTATACACCTCTGCCTAATCCTTCGGGGAATACAGGCGTGATGTTATGATGATGCATGACAAAGTTTGAAAACAGAAGCCGAAGCTTACCTATAGGCAGGCTCGGATCTAGGGGGGGGAGGCACTTGGGGACGTTAGGGAGCGGCCTGCCACCAGCCAGTCTCGCTGTCTGTACTATGCTGGACCCGGTTATACTGGGTGTAAAAATAGCCTTAACGAAGCCGAAGTCTACGCATACTGTACATAAAACTAAGTAACATACAGCAAAAATAATTGCTGGGAAACGACTTTTTTTGTATTAAAAAACAGCTGTTAATTGTAGCGCGCAATGGAAGCGCGCGCGCATCAGACTGTGCCTACATTTCGAAAACGTTGATAATGTTTGTATAGAAGAATGTTTAGTAATAACATTTAAACTTAGTTTTCGTGAAAAACGTACAAAAATATGGTGACTTTGACCTTCAATATCTCCGTAACCAGTCGGTTCCCAGGTATGGCCTAATACCAAAAAATCTTCATAATGATGGGAAGAATACTTGGCTCTCGGCTTCGTTAAGGGTATTTTTACACCCGATATATGAAGAAACCTAAATTAGGTACCTATCTATTTTATTTGTTGAAACATTTTTGTAAGGGGTAATATTATTACTTTGCACCCCCCTTTGAAAAATGTAGATCCGGGCCTGCCTACCCGTTCATCATTAGCTATGACAGTATTTTTAGACACGTGATCTACTTGTCACGCGAAGAGACCACCTATATTATCATACCATTTAAATATTTACATAGTTCACCTACTACACCTGACCGTTGATATTGTAAATGTCTGATCCATCACCCATGTTTCTACACACTATTAAATTGTTTAATACACACTAAAAGTTTATAATATGACTATAGTAAACATTATTATATCTAAAATAAACTTTGCATTATTCAATCTAAGAAACAGTTGTGATTTTCAAAAACAAAGTCGGCCATGTTTTGTTTTATTTCGCGCGCTCGCACGCTATTGGCTGGTTGTCTGTCAGAGCGGTCTAGTTTATTTTTTTTGAAATAGGATTTATAGCTCGGGGTATGTGAGTACAGCCTTTTCTATTTTATTGTTCGTATTTTTAGACAAAAGACATTGATGATAGATTTATACCTACTTATTGTATCTATACAAATAAATGTGTACAATTGAAGTGTCTGTTTGCAATGTTAAAATTACAGCTTTTTATTAAATACATATATTATGGAAGTAAATACGGTACTTATAACAAAAAAAACATTTATATTTTTATTTTTGTCTGTCCTGTCTGCCTGTTTGTTTGTTTGTTCCGGCTAATCTCCGAAACGGCTGGACCGATTTTGACGGGACTTTCACTGACAGATAGCTGATGTTATAAGGAGTAACTTAGGCTACTTCTATTTTAGACAAACAATTAGGGTCCTGAGCAAAAAAATTAAAACCCATCCGACTTCTACGCAGACGAAGTCGCGGGCACTGCTAGTTATTAATAAGTTCAATACTTGTCAAACTTCTACAAGGCTAGTCGGAAAGGGGATACCAAGCCGCGGGCCACTTAATGTATCACTGATGATTGTTTTAAAGAAAGTGTTAAAATTTTAAAATTCGATAAAAAACATGCAAAAGTTTTTTTTTAATAATTCTTCATTCCTGCTTTAGTTATGAATTCAAAAAATGGAGATTTTAATCCGTGACCCCAAATATGACCTAAAATGTAAACACAGCTGATCATAGCTGAGGATAGATAGAGTTTAGCGTATTTTTTATGAAATCTTTGAACAACTATTTCTCTTAATCTAATGACTTTTGGGGAAAGTTGTAGAACAAAAGTTATCCATTATTATGGGTACTTCAACACCCTTTCAGCTTAGTACCCCCTTTCCGACTAACCTTGTATATCACTGAAGATCGGAGGTTGGTTGCGTAGTAGCAAAATAATATAGGTTTAGGAGAAGTTTGACGCGTACTCTAAAGTACTCTTTACACAATACAATTTAATGCGTCATTTTAGACTGTAGGTTATGCGTGAAATTAAGATGGATGTCTTTGCATACACTACTATGCGTGCCAAATAAGAATATCACTGTCAAGACGCCATTTTGTTCCGCAATACTCGTGAACTTCATTACCAAAGTGTAAGGTGTGCAAAAAAGTAAATAAAGAAATTATATTCAGTTTAATTATTTTTGTTCACTTTTTTGGTATTTCTTATCAATTTTACGCCAAATTAATTACACAGTAATTATATTATTATTATGGCGACATATTAGGGTGACCAGTAGCATTTCGTGAAGTTAACTATATACATTGGTTCATTTCTTTAATGAATACTGTTTTCAAATATTATTAAATTATCCAAAATTATCTATTTATGGAATTCAATAAATAACATTTTATAAAAATGAATGTAAATAATAATGAAATCTATGAATAAAAACTTATAACAATTTTTTTTTCATAGTATTTTTTTGCTGGCAGTACCAATTTGACAGCTATCGTGTGAAGTTGTAGCAAGCGCGATCCTATTCTTATTTGGCACGCATAGTACGTACTATAAGACCTAATTCTCTAACTGCCTTGATACATAGTGTAAACGACATCATGTAATTCCTTCAAACCTCGTGATGTACTGCTGACATAGATTAACCTTGCACGGGAAACCTTTAATAAAAAAAAATTACAAGAAGTAAACATGTGTTCTTAACGTGAGGCGTTTTAGCGCCCCGAGCGAATTGCGCGGTTATCACTCGCCGCGCGGTCATTTAGCTCGGAGCACTAAAATGCCTTACGTTAAGATCACATGTTTACTATAGGTATGTAATTTTATTTTTATTGAATCCAAAAGTGTCCCGTGCAGTTTTAATATCTATGTATGTCAGCAGTACATCACGAGGTTTGAAGGAATTACATGATTTCGTTTACACCCTGTATTAGTAAACAGTTATTGGGCTACGTATTGAATAATCTGTAAACTTAAGTTCGATTTTCAAAAAACCAGTAGAATCTGGCATCCTCTCCCCTGGCTATTGCCATCCACACACAAGCCCACAACCCACTGACGATAGGTATCATACTGCGGTCATGGTGGTTATTATCCTTGAATACCTACATAGTACTGGCCCATAAGACAAATGCCCGTATACAAAACATTGTTAGCTATTTTAAATAATCTAACAAAATATTGTGTTATTTTAAATAATCTAACAAAACATCATCAGGCATTTTAAATAATCTTATAAAATATTGTCAGCTATTTTAAATAATCTCACAAAATATTGTGTTATATTAAATAATCTAACAAAACATCATCAGGCATTTTAAATAATCTTATAAAATATTGTCAGCTATTTTAAATAATCTCACAAAATATTGTGTTATATTAAATAATCTAACAAAACATCATCAGGCATTTTAAATAATCTTATAAAATATTGTCAGCTATTTTAAATAATGTTACAAAATATTGTGTTATTTTAAATAATCTAATGGTGCGTCCAGACCTGACGAACGCGCCGCGAACGCGCCGCTCGCGCGCAGCGCGCGAGCCGTTCGCGAGCCGCTCGCGAGCTGCGCGCGTGCATTTCATGTTCGTACAAAGCTCCGCGCGCCGCTCGCGCGCAGCTCGCGAACGGCTCGCGCTGTGCGCGCGAGCGGCGCGCGTGCGGCGCGTTCGTCTGGTCTGGACGCACCATAACAAAACATTGTCAGGTACAGTAATACCCCGACTTACGCTACCCCGTTTTACCACGAATTCGGAGATACGCGGTTTTTTTTTCTGATCGTCGCGCGCATCGGCGTGTTCGATTTACGACAAGTTCGAACGTGTTCCGTGTGGAATAACAGTTCCAATTCCGTAAAACATTACGTACGCAGTGCTATTTGGTTTATGACACAAACTTTATACGTATTTATATGCAAGGTTGAACCCCGACTTACGCGAATTCGACATACACGGCTATCTCTTGGTCCCACCTCTCGCGTAAGTCCGGGGTATTACTGTATGTTAAATAATCTTACAAAATATAATTATTGTCTTCATGGCATGCGGGTTGTTTCAATGTTACTCTACATTAAAAGTGGGGCATAATGTCATTGTTATTGAACGAAGATGGTGGAGGTACAAAAATAACGAACTACATTTAGAAGATAAAAATGTAGTGGCGTCATTGATGTTTAAAAGCATTGAATACATTAATATACGAGATCAAGGACTGCAAATTAATTTCTCAATTTTAAACTAAATTCAGCAAAATTTAGAACAATGTATTAAAAAAAAACCATCTGACATTTATTTGTCACGCTTAAGCCTTGAGTAGACGCGGACTTCTTGTCGGGCAAACTACCACGAATAAAAACTAACAGCAATGATATCCTAATGGTGTGACCGTCAAACTGCCAAGTCATAGGTCTCGAGCTCGAACCCAAGGCACACACCTCTGACTTTATGGATTCATGTGCGTATTCTACAATTATTACTTGCTTAAAAACGGGGAAGGAAAACATCGTGAGGAAACCGGCATGCCTGAGAGATATTTCTCGACGGCATTTGAAGCCAAGTCAGAGGCCCATGGGCGGCATAAACTGTGACACCAGGCTGCACCTCCGGAGTGGAATCCAAAAGAAAAACCGAACCGAATGTTAGTGGGTGACCGAACGGAAATATAAGAGCGCGAACGCACTGCGAAATGGGAGCGGTCTCGCCTAGCACTAACGGGGGTGTCCTGCGTAAGCGACGAGCGCGACAAACGCGATCAAGACAACGGTATTCCCTACTAGCGGCCTGTGTAGCGAGACGCGACGTAACGCGTATTTGTTCCACGTCGTCTCGCGTCGCGTCTCACCGCGTCGCGTTTGTCGCTTACGCAGGACACCCCGTAAGAGCTAAGCCACAAGAAGATACTTGGCCGACCTTCCTTCACGTAATTTACTCAAGGAATTTTAGTAACACATCTTCGGTCAAATGTGTAGGTACGTTATGACATGTTTGTATGGAATTATGTGTACCGGCGGAAGATCGGCGTCGTAGATATCTTCCATCAGATGTGGCTTGGTCCTAATGCTAAATTTCGCATGCGCGGAATACATTTTTCTAAGTGTTTGACGCATTCGTTCGGTAGTGAAGTTTCTGCACGTAGTTCTATTTATTATTCTTTGCTAATGACTCTATTTTTAGCGAGAATGCTATTTTAACTGAATTTATTTTTAAAACAGATGTACTTATCTTAATTAGCACACTTATCGTATGTATTGGAATATCGGAAGTATGTGAACGAACTCAAAAAGGTATAAAAAAACTTATAATTAAATCGAAAACAATCTAATCGAGAATGCACGCAGCAGATACGTATTCTAATAAATACCAATTAATATGTATCCATGTCATGAGTAATATAATGCCAAACATCAACTTTACTACAACGAGTCACACGACACCACAAGAAATTGATTGGCCGTGGAGCGCTTTAACCGCTAGAAAAAAAACGCGTTCTATACCCACTTGTTACACGCAGCGCTATAAGCGCGTTAAGTGTAAACAATTTGCACTCCGCGCGATTTAAACCGAACGCGCTCTTTGCATTGTCTGTGTCATATTATTCAAATTTTGAACGAGGAACGAGGCGGGAAATGAATATTTTTTTAAAGCATTTTTTTGATGGTAGATGTGAGTTTAGTGCGTATTGTATGTGAAATAAATTGATATTGTTACCCAAATAACGTATCTGGTGTTGTGGTTAATTATCTTATCTACACGGAGATAAGTGCTAATTTTTAAACTTCGGTATTGCCTACTGTTTTGCGCGGAATATAAATGATTAAAATTAAATTTTTCACTAAAACTAACTTAATGCAAAATTGACTGATCTTATCGTGTGTAGAAATATCGAGAATATATTGAGATATACCTGTCAATAAAATATAAAAGTGATTTGAACAATAAACGAACCTACTAATCCTCAGTGATAAAAAGTGAAATAGTTTTTTTTTTCCATAAATTATCTTTGTAAGACGACCTGTTCTAACAATGAATATATTTCGTCTGGACCATATGCGACAATTGTCTCAAATAAAGCGGTAAGTTAAATATCATTGTTATCATAACGCTATGCAATCAAAGTAAACAAAAATGGCGGATAGAAAACACAGTTGAGTCATTAAAACGTTCATAGTTGAGGAAATTCTTTAATTAATTTATTGAGTCATTGTGAAGGTCATATGTTATTAGTTTTTCAAAGTGCTCTTTAAGAGGAAATGCGGTCGGCATTTAGTTCATACAAACGTATTCCTCTGTTTCCTCCTTAGATAATGTCAGTTGTCTCTTTCGCGCTCAATTGGAAAGGTTTGCGGGAGGGGCGGGACTGAAATAGATCGCTTAAAAACCTATTCTGCAAATATTTTGCAGCCCGCGTTTTCTCTTAATGCATTATAATCGCCGATACATAACTTGGCAAGGTTTTGTCGTAGTGGGAGTAAGTTAGCGCATGTACACTTAGTGCAACAAAATAATGGTCACTTTTATTGCTTGTCATTTATTCTATGGTTATTGCCAATTTATTTTTAAACATGTCTATTTAGAAGAAAGAAAGGAGAGGAATTCTCTTCTCTACTTGCCATGTTACGTGCCGGCGACTATAGATATGTGGTGCACAAAGTTATGCCCTAAAGGCATCGATATTAATATTGCACCCAACCTATACAGTCTAAATCTGCGCACTACATTACATAGTGTATAGAGCGCTTTATAGCTAGTTCGAAAATTGAAAGTGTTCTATTTTTTTTACATGATTTAAAATATATATCCCCATAGATATATGATTGTCTTTGAAGCTATACAAATATTTTCCGTGTAAGAACGGCTGACGACGGCAGATTGCACTTGGTACGACGGCAGACCGCACTATAAGTGACGTCCGACGTCCACTAAATAGTGCCGTCTGCCGCGGTACTTTAAGTGGCATCTTTTACGTAGTGCCGGCTGCCGTAATGATTAGTGTCATCGCGTAAAGTACCGCCGCACGTCGCCGTCTGCACTGAGTTGCATGCACACGCACCGCAGAATACTAAGTGCGTAGCGCTGATAATGTCGTAAAAAAACTACGTAAGGATCTCAGACCACTGTGTCATCGGTCTCTCAATCCAGTCCACTCCAGGTATCTCCTTCAGATCGTTGGCTCATCTGGCTGGAGGTTGTGTCTCTTACTACTCTACGACAATAGTCTGTACCTTTCTGTTGTAACACCGGCCTTCGTCTGTTTAGAGTGCCAAGATTTCCAATCTACTTCTTTTCGTGTGGTTAGTGACTAACCTGGTGTCACAGTTTATGCCGCCCATGGGCCTCTGACTTGGCTTCACATGCCGTCAAGAAATATCTCTCAGGCATGCCGGTTTCCTCACGATGTTTTCCTTCACCGTTTTTAAGCAAGTGATAATTATACAATGCGCACATGAATCCGAAAAGTCAGAGGTGCGCGCCTTGGGTTCTAACTCGAGACCTATGACTTGGTAGTCCGACGGTCACACCACTAAGCTATCACTGCTGTTAGACATCCAATCATTAAAAGCTTTACGCGTTGCTCCAATTCAAGAATTTTCTGAATATTCAATGGCAAAGCCACTGGGTCCATCGTTTAGGCGTTACTTTTCGGAAATCCATGACATACAAATATACAATAACAATATTTAGTGTTAACTCCGCCAAACAGTTGATCAAGCCTGAATGCAGTATGCAGCACCGCCCTCCCGCCCGCAAATACAAGGTTAGTCGGAAAGGAGGTACTAACCCGCGGGCCACTTAATGTATCACTGGTGATTGTTTTAAAGAAAGCGTTAAAATTTCAAAATTCGAAAAAGAAATCCATACAAAATTATTATTATTTTAGTTTTTTTCAAAAATTCTTTTTCTCTGCTTTAGTAACGAATTCAGAAAATGGAGCTTCTAATCGGTGACACCAAATATGGCCTAAAATGTAAACATAGCTGATCGTAGCTGAGGATAGATAGAATTTAGCATATTATTTATGAAATCTTTGAATAGCTATTTCTCTTAATCTAATGACTTTTGGGGAAAGTTGTAGAACAAAAGTTATCCATTATTATGGGTACTTCAACACCCTTTCGGCTTAGTACCCCCTTTCCGACTAACCTTGTATATGCAAATGCAGAAGGCGCAATTAATAATAATGCAAGTAATGCAACAAAAAAACCCAAACCCAAACGGTACATGTTTTGTCCCTCCACGGGGCATCTTCAGGATACGTTGACTCGTCGTTTTATCGGAGAACCAAAAGCGGCGAATTAGGCACACATCACGCCTTATATTCCCCGACGGGTACGGCAGAGGTGTTTTCAGTAGGTACACTCTCATTACGCCAGTTATGTTTAAGTCGCATGTAATAGGGGGCGAGCCTATTGCCATTAACTGGGGACAGATCCAGACACCGGGCTGTTACTGAGGAATTCCTAATGGAAAAGCCCAATAACACTGCCTGACCTAAGGATTGAACCCAAGACCCAATGCTCAGCAGTAGTGCTTGCGACCACTCGACCAACAAAGCAGTCATTAATCATCCTTAATACCTATCATTAATCTCGATTTATAACTGGATCTGCAAAAGTCAATACAATACATAAACTCACGCCTTTTTCCCACGGGGGTAGGTAGAAACTATACAGGGTGTAAACGAAATCATATAATTCCTTCAAACCTCGTTATTTACTGCTGACATAGATTAAGCGTGCAAGGGATAATTTTGGATTCAATAAAAAAAATGTATACATGTGTTCCTAACGTGAAGCATTTTAGCACCCCGAGCGAATTGCGCGGTATCGCTCGCTGCGCGGTCATTTCACTTGGAGCGCTAAAATGCCTCACGTTAAGAACACATGTTTACTTCTTGTAATATTTTTTTTATTAAATCCAAAAGTGTCCCGTGCAGGGTTAATCTATGTCAGCAGTACATCACGAGGTTTGAAGGAATTACATGATTTCGTTTACACCCGCCACATGCTACGATCCTTACATACTCCTTTCGCTTCGTCCACATTCATACATCTTGTAATATATATACAATAATAATCTTCTTCTTCTTCTCCCTGTCCTTATCCCACACTAGGTGGGGTCGGCACAACATGTATTTCATAAATCCATGTTGTTAGAGGTTTTAGCTTATTGTTTTATGACCGGCCGCCTGACTACCATCAACCCTCCTTGGGAATACTCTATGCGCCGTCGCGCGGGTGACCCAATGTGCTTGCTGATATTATGCACTGGGTCCCAAAATGATATGCTTGTCAATCTTATTGCCGACAACTAAGCAGACTATGTTCTTCTTGGTCATATACATACAATAATAATATGTTTTATTTATTCGTAGTCGGCGTAGGTGAATGTCATATAACTTTTACTTCATAAACCTGCTTGAAGCTTGTTTTAATTTAAAGGTCTTGTGACATTTTCGTAATAACACTCGTAAAAATCGTAAAGTGAGAAATTTCTTGTCATGACATAAATGAGATTGATCGTGGCTAATTACCAACCGCGCGGATCATATGATTTGCGAGGGTGGATAGGTGACCTCTCGTTACACATCGAGACTCCTCCGTGTCTTGGAGAGCACGTTAGGGTGTCATACGAATACCTATGACAGTCGTTACGGGTAGTCAGAAGCCGAATAGTCTGTCAATCGGTCTAACTTTAGGATATAGGTATTGCCCATCATAATAGGGTTACAGAGGTCTGGTGGTAGTCGCTCTGCGTAAAATTAATTCAAAAATGTATTCAGCCGCGTTCATTTAGACTGGAAGCTGATGTATGGCGGATGCTGTCACTACGTCTTTACCCTTTAGGAATCACTGACCCGTCTTGTTATCATAACTGAGTCACTGACTTAATGTTTTTATTTCGTTACACAATGAAGTTATAATTAACTATTTATATTACATCACATGTTCTGTGACCTAGAACGCGCATGCTCAGATGAACTGATAAGAATGTTCAGATTATAGTATTTATCTGAAGTGTGTGTGACAACCTGGATATGGTGGGCTAACCGATATCTTAGGCTTCGGTTTAGGCTTATCTTAGGCTGTTATCTTAATCACATATACAAGGTTAGTCGGAAAGGGGGGGGGGGGTACGAAGCGGAAAGGGTGTTAAAGTAATAATAGATAACTTTTGTTCTACAACTTTCCCCAAAAGTCATTAGTTTATGAGAAATAGCTGTTCAAATATTTTATAAAAAATACGCTAAATTCTATATATCCTCAGCTATGATCAGCTGTGTTTACATTTTAGGTCATATTCAGGGTCACAGATCAGAAGCTCCATTTTCTGAATTCGTAACTAAAGCAGGGATGAAGAATTTTTGAAAAAACTTAATAAAAATAATTTAGCATGGAGATTTTTTTCATAGAATTTTGAAATTTTAACACTTTCTTTAAAACAATCATCGGTGATACATTACGTGGCCCGCGGCTTGGTACCCCTATCCGACTAACCTTGTATGATATTTCAAGTAGGAAATAAACAATACGCTATATTGGAAAGTCGCGTAATCATTTCGTGTGGTTAGTGACTAACCTGGTGTCACAGTTTATGCCGTCCATGGGCCCCGGACTTGGCTTCACGTGCCGTCGAGAAATATCTCTCAGGCATGCCGGTTTCCTCATGATGTTTACCTTCACCGTTATACGTTTTGTTTAAAATGTTGGAAACAAAATGTTCCCCAACATGGCGCAACATTGAGTCTACATGACGCTGCAACGCTGCACACTGCCCCACAACGTTGTGCGGCATTTCTACGTGACGCGCCACATGTTGCAAGCCGGCGTCCCTGATCTACCGTGCTCACCCGCCGCTGCCGCGGAGCCGGTCGTCTTCTCTGACTCCGCAGTCACACCGTTAATTCAGCCCTCATCAAGCTGTCCCCCTCCCAGCCCTCTCACAAGCAACGCCTTAAGCCGAGGTCCGAGTCCCATTAGGGGTCGCCCTTAATGCTGTTGTTGCTAGCTAGTCATGATGTTAGTAGTAGTAATTAGCTTAGGTTAAGTAGTTTACCACAAAACAGATAGGTACAGAAGTCAATCACATGTATGTACTTCACTGTTCATACCTACGCTCGGCGGTCGCTCTGTCTATATATCTACCTCTCTCAAGCGCATGGCACTCGCGCTCGCACTCATTCGCACACTAGTCCCAAACAGTCCGAGATATCGTGTCCGTGAGCAGTGTCTATGTGTGCGTTGCTCGAGCGCTCTTGTATGTAGATTGATTTCTGTACCTATCTGTTTTGTGATTTTACTGTCGTCCCCATTGGTTGGAGACCCTTCAGGTCTCGCCAATAACTGCCCGGTTACGTAGAAACGGTCCGCAAGACCATCTACAAACAGTCGAATAGAAATAAATAAATATGTTGGTCGCCGCCGTTTCTCTAGCGGGCGCAGGTGTGTGCGAGCGAATTTTTGCGCGACATTGTACCCCGGGACATTCACATAGATGTCCCACGTCAAATCCCTCGCCATGTTGCTTACTGCCAAGGCTTCAAGATAAGAACTCTCGTTAAATTAGCGCGTTAATTATAACCGTAACTGATCGGTTTTACGGTTAACCGTGTTTCTGAACGGGAAATAGTTTGTTAGGCTCATTATCTTTTATTTACGGAGATAACGGCGGATTAGCTAAAAACAAAGTGCATGGGGGGGGGGGGGGCTTAAGAATACAATTCTCCTCTGTACAATTCCAACTGCCCCGTTAGTCTAGTGGTGGCGAGCCCGACTGCTGATCGTGATGTCCTGGGTTCAATGGCCAGGTCGGGCAAAGTGTTATTGGGTTTTTCCGTGTGAAATTCCTCAGTAGCAGCCCGGAGCCTGTATTCCTCGAAGGGTTAGGCAGAGGTGTATAGTAACACCCTCAACGTTTTCCAAGTGGCAATTTTCCATCGTCAATGGGTAGTGGTTCTGGCGACAGATTGGTGCAATGGTGTCATGGAGCACCTGGTTTTGTACCCTTGTGTACCCTTCAACGGCCAAGTCACACAACATTAACTATAATAATAAAGAAATCGCAGTATGGAACCTTAGACTTGGCACGACTTTATCTACATTTCATTATACTTTTTAGAGATAAACAAGCAGCTCCATCGAGACTTGGCTAGTTTTTTACAGAATGTTTTTGGTGGGATCATAATTATAGTATTAAACATCTGCATTCTTAACTTTGGGATGATGCTAATGACGTTCTCAATTTTTGTTAATATTTTTCGAAGAATGGCCCACCTGCTTTAGTTATGAATTCAGAAAATTAAGTTTCTAACGTGACCCCAAATATGACCTAAATTGTAAAAACAGCTGATCATAGCTATGGACAGATAGATTTTAGCATATTTTTTACGAAATCTTTGAAAAGCTATTTCTCTTAAACTATCGAGTTTTGAGGAAAGTTGTAGAACAAAAGTTATCCCTTATTATTTTATTATAGGTACGTTAACACCCTTTCGGGTTAGTACCCCCTTTCCGACTAACCTTGTATAGCTGAAAACCTATTCTTTCTCGACTACCAATCTACTATTTCGTTGCAGCTAAAATATGCAGTACACAGGATCAATTAAAATAATCATAATTACAAATACAACGCAAATACAACACGTTTTTATAATAGAAAATTACTAAAGAAAACCGTAGAGTAGTTAGTCACGTAATAATTATTTGAGATGAGTAAAGTATTGCTAAGATATGCTATGTATTTATTTATTTTAAATTAATTCAAAACTTTGAGGACCGTAACATAACATCACATCTGTATTCCCCGAAAGGCTGAGCAGAGGTGTATAGTAACACCCTCATTTCGCCGTTATGTTTAAGTCCCATGTAATCGGGGGTGAGCATATTGCCATCAACCGGGCACAAATCCAAATTCCGGGCTGCTACTTAGGAATTCCATATGGAAAACCCAATAACACTGCCCGACCTGGGGATCGAACCCAGGACCTCATGCTCAGCAGTCGCGCTCGCGACCACTTAGCATTTTAGCGTCCCTAGTTAAATAACCACGCGGCGAGAGATACCGCGCAGTTCACTCGGGGCGCTAAAATGTGTCACGTTAAGAACACATGTTTACTTCTTGTAATTTTGTTTTTATTGAATCCAAAAGTTTCCCCTGCAGGGTTAATCTATGTCAGTATTACATCGAGAAGTTTGAAGGAATTACATGATTTTGTTTACACCCTGTATATGGATGAGTAATGTATTAAGAAACGCTATGCTAACCTTTTAATTTGCACACCATTGTATGGTTTAATATGCGGCTACTTTTGTGACTTTTAAAGAACTGTCCTTACCCATGTTTTTTGCAAATAAATCTATTCTATTCTATGTATTTATTTATTTTAATTTAATTAAAACGTTCTAGGACCAATTATTAAGAACACAATTATGTAAAAAAAAATGTTCTGCCTATCCTTTTCCCAACTATGTTGAGGTCAGCTTCTAGTCTAACCAGATACGGCTGAATACCAGTATTTTACACAGAGCCATCAGACCTCCGCAACAATGCCGATATCCTAAGCGTAGACCGGTTGTCATACTTTCGGGCCTCCCGTAATGGCTGTCATAGGTATTCGTATAACACCCGGGCTCGACAGTTTAACGTGCTCTCCGAGCTGGTGACCTAAATCTTATGTTTTCTCATTAATAACACAACACTTCTCTTGTCCACAGAGAGCCGAGCACGGACCTGGTGTCTGTGCGGGTGCCGATCAATGGCATGACATGCCAGTCGTGTGTGCGCAGCATCGAGGGGTCTGTGCGGGAACTACCTGGCATAGAGTGCGTTAAGGTAAGAACGGATTTTGGAAATAAGATACCTTGATAGGGGGAGGGGAGAGTCCCTCTACATTTGTACCTCACCCACCTTGTCGGGAAAAGGGATATATATTTTTATAGGTATTTTTTTTTCTTTGAGATCCAGTCAACCGTGTTGTTTTTTTTATCTTTTGGAAATCCTCATGGATGTCCCTCGCCCGGGGAAGTCGACGGGGTCTGCTGGACTCTTACCAGTCAAAAACCCGCGGTGTTCCTCCTCCTGACCGTCGGCCGGGTCCGCGGGGTTAACATAAACATGCACCACAACCCCGGCAGGTTCCGGTCCGCCAGCCTCTGGCGGACCTCTTTTCTGTGGGGCATTGCGCCACGTCCTCCTGACAGGCGCGCGCGGAACACTGCGCGCCGCCTTCTCGGGCCTGTTACTGGTCGGGAGGCGGGTACAATCAACCCTCCTCCATTCCCCCAGTTCTGTTCATTGCGCACGTACTGTACATTGTTCTCACATAGTTTTAAAGTATTTGAAAGCACCCGTAAACGGTCTATATGAAATAAATAAAACTATAGAGATACCTACTTAATAGCCGTTAGTATCATTATTATTTTAATTCCAGGTGGAGCTGTCAGAGCACGCAGGCTATTTCAGATATGAGCCGCGTGTCATCTCAGTGGAGGCTATCAGGTCGCATATAGAAGACATGGGCTTCGAGGTGCCCACCGACACTACGGAGCACGAAACTAGGTCGGTCTACTTGGACTACTCGGTCTACTTTGTCTACTCGGTCTACTTAGTAGACCAACATGAAATACGTGTCTTAATTAGTTTTTTCGCAAAATCAACACGTTGTATAAGTGGTCTTTTTGTTCTACTCAGTAGACGACCTTGAATATTAGTATTTAAGTTTCTCTAGGGGAGAGGGAGACCTAAGAAAAGATGGATGGATTGTGTGAGGGAGGATATGAAAGATAAGGGAGTAAATGATAATGAGACGGCTGACAGGAAGAGTGGAAGAGAAAAACATATTGCGCCGACCCCAAGTAACTTGGGACCAGGGCAGGAAGATGATGATGAAGTTTCTCTAGCCCTTTTACAAAATAGACACGAAAAGTAGACGGTCTTCTAAGTCTACTCAACTCATTACTTCAATAGAAAACATTGAAGTTTTAGCAGAATGTTATAGTCGCCGGCTCGTAACTTGGGAAGAGTAGAGAAGACAATTCCTCTCCTTTCATTCTTTTAAATAGACGTGTTTCAAAATAAATTATGGCAATAACCATAGAATAATGACAATGGATGGATAGTGTGAAAGATGATATGGCTAGAAAGGGGGGAGAAAGGGGGCGACTACTGAGATGACGGCTAATAGAGATGTATGGAAGAAGAAGACGTACTGCGCCGATCACAAATAAGTTTATGATGATGGTGAATGACAAGCAATAAAAGTGATAATTTTTTTGTTGCACTAAGTGTAGAGGCGTGAACTTACTCCCACTACGACAAAACCTTGCCAAGTTACGTGCCGGCGACTGTACAATCGTCATGGAATTTCAATAAGTCATGGGACGACATTTGTACAGTGCGCGGCAAATAACTTGAACCAAGATGGCGTCGACTGCGTGATGTATGTGAGGTTCGGGTCATATGATTCGTTTTGATGAGTCCAATAGATTGTACTTGGTGTTCAGGGTCTAAAGATGGAGCGTGAATAGTGAAACTCTTTTGTGGCTACTTGTAAACTCCTCAAGCTTGGCAGTTGACGCCATCTTGGTTCAAGTTATTTGCCGCGCACTCTATCTATATCATTTTATTTAAATTGGCCGACTTGGACCTCCAGTACTGTGGAGGCTGCCATCCAGCACCAACGCGCGTCCGTGACGACCATCATGCGCGCTGGTGCGTAAACCCTTTTAGTATAAAATTTAATATAATCGTTCTTCTTCACAGAAACCTGCTACCCAAAGAGATCCCGACGGACTTGTTAATCGATATGTCTGGGACCGGCGAGGTGGATGAACAAGAAATCTTGATGTCAGTCGTCGGTATGACATGCCAGTCGTGTGTCAATACTATTGAAGGTATGTGATCCTTGCCAGGGTTGTATCTTCTTCTTTTCATGTGGTTAGTGACTAACCTGGTGTCACAGTTTATGCCGCCCATGGGCCTCTGACTTAGCTTCGCATGCCGTCGAGAAATATCTCTCAGGCATGCCGGTTTCCTCACGATGTTTTCCTTCACCGTTTTTAAGCAAGTGATAATTATACAATACGCACATGAATCCGAAAAGTCAGAGGTGCGTGCCTTGGGTTCGAACTCGAAACCTATGACTGCAGTGCGACGCTTGTTGTATTAAAAGTCCATACACAGAGAGCGGTGGCTCGTGGTTAATTAACAACCGCGCGGGTCATACGATTTGCGAGGTTAAGCTGTGCTTGCCATGGTCAGTCCGTGGATGGGTGACCGTTTGTGACACATCGAGACACCTCTGTGTCTCGGAGAACACGTTAAACAGTCGGTCCCGGGTGTCATACGAATACCTGTGACAGTCGTTAGGGGAAGTCGGAATACCAAAAGTGATAACTGGTCTGTTTAGCCTTTTTTTCTCAACTAATGTAACTGGTTTCTTTTCCCAGGAGCCCTACGAGAAATGCCAGGTGTATGTGAGGTGACCGTGAGCCTCCCGGAGCGCACGGCGCGCGTGCGCTGCGTGCGCGGCGCGGTGGCGGCGCGCCAGCTGGCCGACACCGTGTACTCGCTGGGGTTCTCTGTGCACGGGGACTGTACTGGTAACTACTTGTGTTATACTATACCTCCCGGAGCGCTCGGCGCGCGTGCGCTGCGTGCGCGGCGCGGTGGCGGCGCGCCAGCTGGCCGACACCGTGTACTCGCTGGGGTTCTCTGTGCACGGGGACTGTACTGGTAACTACTTGTGTTATACTATACCTCCCGGAGCGCTCGGCGCGCGTGCGCTGCGTGCGCGGCGCGGTGGCGGCGCGCCAGCTGGCCGACACCGTGTACTCGCTGGGGTTCTCTGTGCACGGGGACTGTACTGGTAACTACTTGTGTTATACTATACCTCCCGGAGCGCTCGGCGCGCGTGCGCTGCGTGCGCGGCGCGGTGGCGGCGCGCCAGCTGGCCGACACCGTGTACTCGCTGGGGTTCTCTGTGCACGGGGACTGTACTGGTAACTACTTGTGTTATACTATACCTCCCGGAGCGCTCGGCGCGCGTGCGCTGCGTGCGCGGCGCGGTGGCGGCGCGCCAGCTGGCCGACACCGTGTACTCGCTGGGGTTCTCTGTGCACGGGGACTGTACTGGTAACTACTTGTGTTATACTATACCTCCCGGAGCGCTCGGCGCGCGTGCGCTGCGTGCGCGGCGCGGTGGCGGCGCGCCAGCTGGCCGACACCGTGTACTCGCTGGGGTTCTCTGTGCACGGGGACTGTACTGGTAACTACTTGTGTTATACTATACCTCCCGGAGCGCTCGGCGCGCGTGCGCTGCGTGCGCGGCGCGGTGGCGGCGCGCCAGCTGGCCGACACCGTGTACTCGCTGGGGTTCTCTGTGCACGGGGACTGTACTGGTAACTACTTGTGTTATACTATACCTCCCGGAGCGCTCGGCGCGCGTGCGCTGCGTGCGCGGCGCGGTGGCGGCGCGCCAGCTGGCCGACACCGTGTACTCGCTGGGGTTCTCTGTGCACGGGGACTGTACTGGTAACTACTTGTGTTATACTATACCTCCCGGAGCGCTCGGCGCGCGTGCGCTGCGTGCGCGGCGCGGTGGCGGCGCGCCAGCTGGCCGACACCGTGTACTCGCTGGGGTTCTCTGTGCACGGGGACTGTACTGGTAACTACTTGTGTTATACTATACCTCCCGGAGCGCTCGGCGCGCGTGCGCTGCGTGCGCGGCGCGGTGGCGGCGCGCCAGCTGGCCGACACCGTGTACTCGCTGGGGTTCTCTGTGCACGGGGACTGTACTGGTAACTACTTGTGTTATACTATACCTCCCGGAGCGCTCGGCGCGCGTGCGCTGCGTGCGCGGCGCGGTGGCGGCGCGCCAGCTGGCCGACACCGTGTACTCGCTGGGGTTCTCTGTGCACGGGGACTGTACTGGTAACTACTTGTGTTATACTATACCTCCCGGAGCGCTCGGCGCGCGTGCGCTGCGTGCGCGGCGCGGTGGCGGCGCGCCAGCTGGCCGACACCGTGTACTCGCTGGGGTTCTCTGTGCACGGGGACTGTACTGGTAACTACTTGTGTTATACTATACCTCCCGGAGCGCTCGGCGCGCGTGCGCTGCGTGCGCGGCGCGGTGGCGGCGCGCCAGCTGGCCGACACCGTGTACTCGCTGGGGTTCTCTGTGCACGGGGACTGTACTGGTAACTACTTGTGTTATACTATACCTCCCGGAGCGCTCGGCGCGCGTGCGCTGCGTGCGCGGCGCGGTGGCGGCGCGCCAGCTGGCCGACACCGTGTACTCGCTGGGGTTCTCTGTGCACGGGGACTGTACTGGTAACTACTTGTGTTATACTATACCTCCCGGAGCGCTCGGCGCGCGTGCGCTGCGTGCGCGGCGCGGTGGCGGCGCGCCAGCTGGCCGACACCGTGTACTCGCTGGGGTTCTCTGTGCACGGGGACTGTACTGGTAACTACTTGTGTTATACTATACCTCCCGGAGCGCTCGGCGCGCGTGCGCTGCGTGCGCGGCGCGGTGGCGGCGCGCCAGCTGGCCGACACCGTGTACTCGCTGGGGTTCTCTGTGCACGGGGACTGTACTGGTAACTACTTGTGTTATACTATACCTCCCGGAGCGCTCGGCGCGCGTGCGCTGCGTGCGCGGCGCGGTGGCGGCGCGCCAGCTGGCCGACACCGTGTACTCGCTGGGGTTCTCTGTGCACGGGGACTGTACTGGTAACTACTTGTGTTATACTATACCTCCCGGAGCGCTCGGCGCGCGTGCGCTGCGTGCGCGGCGCGGTGGCGGCGCGCCAGCTGGCCGACACCGTGTACTCGCTGGGGTTCTCTGTGCACGGGGACTGTACTGGTAACTACTTGTGTTATACTATACCTCCCGGAGCGCTCGGCGCGCGTGCGCTGCGTGCGCGGCGCGGTGGCGGCGCGCCAGCTGGCCGACACCGTGTACTCGCTGGGGTTCTCTGTGCACGGGGACTGTACTGGTAACTACTTGTGTTATACTATACCTCCCGGAGCGCTCGGCGCGCGTGCGCTGCGTGCGCGGCGCGGTGGCGGCGCGCCAGCTGGCCGACACCGTGTACTCGCTGGGGTTCTCTGTGCACGGGGACTGTACTGGTAACTACTTGTGTTATACTATACCTCCCGGAGCGCTCGGCGCGCGTGCGCTGCGTGCGCGGCGCGGTGGCGGCGCGCCAGCTGGCCGACACCGTGTACTCGCTGGGGTTCTCTGTGCACGGGGACTGTACTGGTAACTACTTGTCTTATACTATACCACCCGGAGCGCTCGGCGCGCGTGCGCTGCGTGCGCGGCGCGGTGGCGGCGCGCCAGCTGGCCGACACCGTGTACTCGCTGGGGTTCTCTGTGCACGGGGACTGTACTGGTAACTACTTGTGTTATACTATACCTCCCGGAGCGCTCGGCGCGCGTGCGCTGCGTGCGCGGCGCGGTGGCGGCGCGCCAGCTGGCCGACACCGTGTACTCGCTGGGGTTCTCTGTGCACGGGGACTGTACTGGTAACTACTTGTGTTATACTATAGCTCCCGGAGCGCTCGGCGCGCGTGCGCTGCGTGCGCGGCGCGGTGGCGGCGCGCCAGCTGGCCGACACCGTGTACTCGCTGGGGTTCTCTGTGCACGGGGACTGTACTGGTAACTACTTGTCTTATACTATACCATGCTACACTCATTGTTATAACAGTCAACACAGTACGCACAGACATCATCATCCACCACTATTAGAAACATCCATCATCCACCATAATCATCATTCACCGCCACCACCATAATCATCCACCATCATCATCATCCACTACCATCATCATCATCCATCACCACCATTATCATCCACTATCATCATCACCCACCACCACCACGTCTACCACCATCATAATCATATACTCATCATTATCTCCCAATACCACTATCATCATTACAATTCACCACCACTATCATCATCATCCACCACCAACACCATCATCATCATAATCACCTACCATCATTATCACCACCACCACCATTATCAGTCATCACCACCACCACCATTATCATAGTCATCACCACCACCATCATAGTCATCACCATCATTACCCACTATCATCACAATCCATCATCAAAATCCACTATCGTCATCATCCATCATCATAAACGATCGTGATAGAATATGCCATAATCACTAATCACCACCCTTGGGAAGGGCATTGGTGATTAATGACGCACGTTAAAAGACAGTCGTCTGCAGCAAGGATTCATTTCAAATGTTCATTAATATTTTTGTTACAGAATCAACACCACTAAGCAAAAGCGAGGAAGGTTCAGGCGATGGCATCAAACCACCTTCTCCTGTCAAGAGTCGGACACAAGCTAACGTGAGTGTTCCTCTCCTGCATTTGTCCAGAGTGTAAGAGCAAACTCCTTACGGATTTTTTGGCGATTCTAATCAACAAAATGTCTTATGGCCAAATACTCAGACGCTAATCAATTTTAATTTGCCGTTAAGTCTTAAAGTGACAGCAAGAGATGTAATTCGAATATGTTTGTCGAACATATTAGTCTAAGATCCCACTATAGAACGACTTTTCACCGAGCTGGTTAATGGATGAAAAGTATTTTATATCAAATTAAATATGTCAATACATATATTGCAAATGGGTTGATTACAAAATTGCAATCCAGATTATGTTTTTCTTTTTTTTTTAATTTCCCTGGTTTGGTTAATAGACAAATTCCATACCAATCGAAAGTATGAAGCCTATAGAAGAATATGCAAACGTTAGGTTGACTATTTTTTTCCCGTCACAACTCTTGGGTAGACAGGTATAAATGCTGTGTTTATACCTGTCTACCCAAGAGTTTACATATTCTATAGGCTTCATACTTTCGAAGTTTCGATTGGTGTGGAATTTGTCTATTAACCAAATAAGAGAAATAAAAAAAACATTCTGGACTGAAATTTTTTAGTCAACCCATTTGCAATATATTTATTGACATATTTAATGTGATATAAAATACTTTTCATCCATTAACCAGCTCGGTGAAGATCGTTCTATAGTGGAATCCTATACTAATAGACCAGTATAAAGAAATACAGTAGTGCGACGCCTTTGATCTCGTAGTAAAAGCCGAAAACGTCTAGACAATATCGCGGAAGGGTATAAAGGCTATGGTTGTCACAACCCAATAATAGTCAATAATATAGTAATAATCATTTATTTAAGTATGTTAGATCAATTTTGAACTCTCATTCTTGTCTACTCTCCCATAAAAATCTAAGAAGTTTCACTTCAAAAATAATGCCCGCCATCTTGGGTTTCAATACCAACACTCCAATAGTCCACTTGTCCATAATCACGCGTTGCAGATTCACCAGGACTATTTTCGTAAACTAAAAGTAAAGCAATTGACATCCAGGTCATTTTATGGATGGGTGACCGAGAGATCAGCTTAGGGAGCCCATGTCTCCATAATCACGAGTTGCAGATTCACCAGGACTATTTTCGTAAACAAAAAGTAAAGCAATTGACTTCGAGGTCATTTTATGGATGGGTGACCGAGAGATCAGCTTATGGAGCCCGTCTCCATAATCACGCGTTGCAGATTCACCAGGACTATTTTCGTAAACTAAAAGTAAAGCAATTGACATCGAGGTCATTTTATGGATGGGTGACCGAGGGATCAGCTTAGGGAGCCCATGTCGAGGGTTTCTTAAAGGGGACCAATATTTTGGTTATTTTTGATGTATGACTCACCGTTTCAAAGATATTATTAACAATTCATAAATTATTAATTAAATTATTGCATGGATTAAAATTACACTTCCATAGAGTAATACCTCTCTTAAATTCTTACTAGGCCTATATCTTACGCCCGCCCTTTTGTTTACCTTGGTTATTTTTGCCTACTCGAATAATATAAAATAACATAAATACAAACATGCGCGCGACAACCCCTAAAAATATGTCCCGAGTTACTAACAAAATAGCGTGTGTAACTCGGGCTCGCTCTTCCCACGTCTCGCCCCTTGCCCCCCGCACGATTGACCTGTCTAGACGTCTTCGTCGAACGACTGTATAGATTATTAGACTGTGATAATAGTATCAACCATTCACAACAGTTGACACGAGATTTGAAACTACCCTGGGTGTTGGAGGATCAACTAGTTTGGCAGAATTAGCTCTAAAATATTGTAGTATATTTTGTGTGACATGAACATGGCAAAAGGAACGCCTCATTCCATTATTTATATATTTGTTTCTGACATAATGTTCCACGGTCTTGACTTTAACAGACTTTGGTTGAGCTTTCGGTCCTCGTAACAACTAATTGTTCAGGAAACATGACTGTCACTACAAAAACGAATCGTTTTCCTTACCAATGGTAGCATTTTTATTGCCAAAATAGACTCGTAAGCTATATTACCTGTGATAGCTACTTACATATAGGAGGGTCTACTATGCAAAGCTATGAGGTCTTTGCTTCATTATTGGTAAAGATACAAGTCTCAATTTTAACCAATAACGCTCCGTTAATTATAGGAATCAGCCATCAGATGAGTCATTAGTAACGTGTGAGCACATGTCCCACAGGGCACTGTCCCCGCGGGCCCGCAGGAGGAGCTGGCCCGCTGCACGCTGGAGGTGCGCGGGATGACGTGCGCCTCCTGCGTTGCCGCCATTGAGAAGCACTGCGCCAAACTATATGGTGAGTCACATGTCCCACAGGGCACAGTCCCCGCGGGCCCGCAGGAGGAGCTGGCCCGTTGCACGCTGGAAGTGCGCGGGATGACGTGCGCCTCCTGCGTGGCCGCCATTGAGAAGCACTGCGCCAAACTATATGGTGAGTCACATGTCCCACAGGGCACAGTCCCCGCGGGCCCGCAGGAGGAGCTGGCCCGCTGCACGCTGGAAGTGCGCGGGATGACGTGCGCCTCCTGCGTGGCCGCCATTGAGAAGCACTGCGCCAAACTATATGGTGAGTCACATGTCCCACAGGGCACAGTCCCCGCGGGCCCGCAGGAGGAGCTGGCCCGCTGCACGCTGGAAGTGCGCGGGATGACGTGCGCCTCCTGCGTGGCCGCCATTGAGAAGCACTGCGCCAAACTATATGGTGAGTCACATGTCCCACAGGGCACAGTCCCCGCGGGCCCGCAGGAGGAGCTGGCCCGCTGCACGCTGGAAGTGCGCGGGATGACGTGCGCCTCCTGCGTGGCCGCCATTGAGAAGCACTGCGCCAAACTATATGGTGAGTCACATGTCCCACAGGGCACAGTCCCCGCGGGCCCGCAGGAGGAGCTGGCCCGCTGCACGCTGGAGGTGCGCGGGATGACGTGCGCCTCCTGCGTGGCCGCCATTGAGAAGCACTGCGCCAAACTATATGGTGAGTCACATGTCCCACAGGGCAGTCCCCGCGGGCCCGCAGGAGGAGCTGGCCCGCTGCACGCTGGAGGTGCGCGGGATGACGTGCGCCTCCTGCGTGGCCGCCATTGAGAAGCACTGCGCCAAACTATATGGTGAGTCACATGTCCCACAGGGCACAGTCCCCGCGGGCCCGCAGGAGGAGCTGGCCCGCTGCACGCTGGAGGTGCGCGGGATGACGTGCGCCTCCTGCGTGGCCGCCATTGAGAAGCACTGCGCCAAACTATATGGTGAGTCACATGTCCCACAGGGCACAGTCCCCGCGGGCCCGCAGGAGGAGCTGGCCCGCTGCACGCTGGAGGTGCGCGGGATGACGTGCGCCTCCTGCGTGGCCGCCATTGAGAAGCACTGCGCCAAACTATATGGTGAGTCACATGTCCCATAGGGCACAGTCCCCGCGGGCCCGCAGGAGGAGCTGGCCCGCTGCACGCTGGAGGTGCGCGGGATGACGTGCGCCTCCTGCGTGGCCGCCATTGAGAAGCACTGCGCCAAACTATATGGTGAGTCACATGTCCCACAGGGCACAGTCCCCGCGGGCCCGCAGGAGGAGCTGGCCCGCTGCACGCTGGAGGTGCGCGGGATGACGTGCGCCTCCTGCGTGGCCGCCATTGAGAAGCACTGCGCCAAACTATATGGTGAGTCACATGTCCCACAGGGCACAGTCCCCGCGGGCCCGCAGGAGGAGCTGGCCCGCTGCACGCTGGAGGTGCGCGGGATGACGTGCGCCTCCTGCGTGGCCGCCATTGAGAAGCACTGCGCCAAACTATATGGTGAGTCACATGTCCCACAGGGCACAGTCCCCGCGGGCCCGCAGGAGGAGCTGGCCCGCTGCACGCTGGAGGTGCGCGGGATGACGTGCGCCTCCTGCGTGGCCGCCATTGAGAAGCACTGCGCCAAACTATATGGTGAGTCACATGTCCCACAGGGCACAGTCCCCGCGGGCCCGCAGGAGGAGCTGGCCCGCTGCACGCTGGAGGTGCGCGGGATGACGTGCGCCTCCTGCGTGGCCGCCATTGAGAAGCACTGCGCCAAACTATATGGTGAGTCACATGTCCCACAGGGCACAGTCCCCGCGGGCCCGCAGGAGGAGCTGGCCCGCTGCACGCTGGAGGTGCGCGGGATGACGTGCGCCTCCTGCGTGGCCGCCATTGAGAAGCACTGCGACAAACTATATGGTGAGTCACAACACCTATTAAATGTGATATTATATACAAGGTGCCATACACCTCTATATCACCATATGGAGGGGCTCATGGCTAATTGCCAACTGCGTGGATGATATGATTTGCGAAGTTAAGCTGTCCTTGCCGCGGTCAGTCTGGGGATGGGTGACCGTTCGTTACACATCGAGACCCCTCCGTGCCTCGTAGAGCACGTTAAATAGTCGGTCCCGGGTGTCATACGAATACCTATGACAGTCGTTATGGGGAGTGAGAAGCCCGAAAGTCTGACAGCTGGTCTAACCTTAGGATATCGGCGTTTTCCCAGTAATTGGGTTGCGGAGGTCTGATGGCAGTCGCTCCGTGTAAAATACTGGTATTCAGCCGCATCTGGTTAGATTGGAAGCTGACCCCAATATAGCTGGGAACATGATATACCGAGTGGCAGGGAAATTAAACCTATTCTTTGATAGGGGTTATACTAAAGGTCATTAGCAACAAATTAAGTCCAGTTAACTAGGGCTCAAAACTGTATGGTTACAGAGCTGTGTCGGTTCTTCGATTGTTTAGAAATTTTCTGACTTGTTACCAAAACCAATTAATTATGAAAAAACTACTCCACTCTAAACATTTAATTGATACTTTTCTGAAAGCTGAAAAATGAGTTATCATTAAAAAATGCTTGCCCAACTTACATAATCTCAGAAATAAAAGGTCTTTGGTAGCAATAATTATAGCTAAGTATACTCCACCAAGAAGAACATAGTCTGCTTAGTTGTCGGCAATAAGACTGACAAGCATATCATTTTAGGACCCAGTGCATAATATCAGCAAGCACATTGGGTCACCCGCGCGACGGCGCAACGAGTATTCCCAAGGAGGGTTGACGTCAGGCAGGCGGCCGGTCATAAAACAATAAGCCAAAACCTCTAACAACATGGTTTTACGAAATACATGTTGTGCCGACCACACCTAGTGTGGGATAAGGGCAGGAAGAAGAAGAACCATCCAGTTTTGACTACAGTTAACTGGACTTAATTTGTTGCAAATGACCTCTAGCATAAACCCTTTCAAGGAATAGGTCGAATTTCCCTGTCACCCTGTATACACGCTTAAATTTTGATCGTTTTAATCCCTTGGACTGGTGGTTTAACTTACAAAATACTATTCATCAAAAGCTTGCACAGCATTGTAACTCTTAAAACAAAGAAAATAGCAAGTGATAACATAATACTCGCAAAATGCATGAAACCAGCAGTAGCGCCACGAGTTAGTTACCTACGTCGGCGTCGGTCGTTGCGTACCTAACTACCTAACTCCGCCCGATCAAGTTAAGGTTATTGACTCGCGCTCAGCTGAGATTCACGTAAACAAATTAAATGATTCCAAATTTCCCTTTATACTTTTACGGGCTTAGGACCGTCATAATTGCTTTGTGCCTAGGTTTCGGGCCATACCTAATACTATTAAAAGAATTATGCTAAAAGTGGTAGGTACATGTAAAAATAAATCCCTACAGGCCTGCTAGTTATGGCGTATTTAATAATGTGGAATCAAAATTATTTACAATGATTTAAAAAAGAAAAAAGTTCTAATTACTTACACGATTTAAAAAAAGTTCTGTTACATACCTACCTAAATCACCTTTGATTTATTTAACAATATGCGACACGTAATAATTGTTCATAAAAACGTGTACCTAATCAAATGATTAAAAAAGAATTCTGTTATAAACCTAATAATTAATCACCCCTGAATCATCACTGGCTAATACTTCACGATAGCTTAATATTTGTTCAAAGTGCAAACCATTCCTTTCGAGACATAATTTTGCACGTTTAATTAAATTGTCTTTTAATTTCAATATGTAATGTCTCTCTGTCACTTTATAAAATATCGAACGCGTTAACTATCGCACTTTTCATTTGTACACGAGTTTGATGCTCGTTTCTGTACAAAAGATGGCTTCACAAATAAAAATCCAGCGGGGTAAGGTCCGGGCTCCTTGCTGGCCAAACAACTGGACCAACCCGTCCAATCCAGTGATCTCCAAACACGGAAATCAGGTGATTACGTACATTATGCTCGCTTCGCTGTAGACACCGAGCCGCCTGCGCATCAAAACCCGCGATTGCGTAAAATTGCACCATGGCAAGGAACTCCAGGTTGGAGTACGCGTAATTACGAGACGTCATTACTTTCGCGCGACAAGGATAATCTTAACAACAACACACCGATGACGTCTTAGATAAACTGAATTATTTACATGACGTGGTCATGTACTCCTGTGCTGCCCTTGGCGCGCGGGGTGCGCGGGGCGCGCGCCTATTGCATTGCCAATCAAATAGGGTTTGGGGGCGGGGTTTGGTCTAGGATTGGCTAATTTTTGTGAGTCCACGTTGACTGTGCGTACGCGTCATTGTTGCTAGAACCGAATGGTGCCTACTAATGGTTCGCATAATTTATTCACTCATGCGAAAATTAATTCGAGTTTTTTAAAAAAAAGTACTTTATTTTTTAATTTTATCTTTACAAATCGATAGTGTTTCATGCACCGGATCGACCCTCCACGGGATTAAAACGATCAAAATTTAACCGTGTATAATTACATGGGTAGGAAAGGAGTGAGTATTGAGATGACGGCTGATAGAGGAGAATGGAAGAGGAATGCGTGTTGTGCCGACCACACCTAGTGTGGGATGAGGACAGCTGCGCTTGCCGCGGACAATCCGTGAATAGGTGACCGTTTGTTACACATCTAGTCCCCTCCGTGCCTCGGAGAGCACGTTAAACTGTCGGTCCCGGGTGACATACGAATACCTATGACAGTCGTTACGGGAAGTCAGAATTTCGAAAGTCTGGCAACCGGTGTAATTTTAGGATATCGGCATTGCCCAGTAACTGGGTTGCGGAGGTCTGATGGCAGTCGTTCTGTGTACAATTCTGGTATTCAGCCGCCTTACTATGTTGGGGTCAGCTACCAGTCTAACCAGATGCGGCTGAATACCAGTATTTTACACGGAGCGACTGCCATCAGACCTCCGCAACCCAGTTACAGGGCAATACCAATATCCTAAGCTTAGACCAGACGTCAGACTCTCAAGCTTCTGACTACCCGACCGACGCGCAGTTTAAAGTGCTCTCAGAGACACGAAAAAAAAAACTAAATCATAATTCCTACTAATTACTCTGTTTCATTCCAGGAGTCGACTCAATATTAGTGGCTCTTCTAGCTGCCAAAGCTGAAGTGCGGTACTGCCCCCGCAAGATATCCGCAGCAGACGTGGCCAACTCCATCACGGAATTAGGGTTCCCCTCCAGCGTGATCAGCGACTGCGACGGCAGCGGACAGCGGGACCTGCACGTTATAGTAAGATATTGACGCATTGATAGCCTAGTGGCGTGACCGTCGGACTGCCAAGTCATAGCCCTCGAGATCGATCCCAAGGCACGCACCTCTGACTTTTCGGATTCATGTGCGTATTGTATAATTACCACTTGCTTAAAAACGGTGAAGGAAAACATCGTGAGGAAACCGGCATGCCTGAGAGATAAATATTTCTCGACGGCATGTGAAGCCATGTCAAAGGCCCATAGGCGGCATAAACTGTGACACCAGGTTAGTCACTAACCACACGAAATAAAGAAGATGCAGTTATAATAAAACGTGTTACAAAAATACCCCTAAAACCGAAAGGGGGTTAAAAGGTCCTTTGTAAAGAGTCTATTGGCAATATTTGAAAACCGTAGTATGAACCTAAAACAAGAATTTGGATAAAACATTAAATAATCATCATTGAAACGCAACCCTGAAAACATAAAAGTAAAGAGTAGACTATCCAGAAATTTATTTAAAATCTTACCTAATTTCCTCTGAGAGGTAAATGACAACAACCATAAAAGACTACTTAATTATTTACATTTTTTATATAACACGTATAAATAATTATAGTAATTAGAGCGTCTCACAATGATTATTGATATCACTGTCCCACATAACGAGAACCTTGTGAAAGCCGAGAAGAATAAAGAAATTAAGTATCAAGACTTGGCACACGAGGTTGTCGACATGTGGGAAGTTGACTCAGCAGTCGTGCCGATAGTCGTTACGGCCAATGGCTTAATAGCCAAGAGGCTCGACCAACATCTGATGAGGCTCTCGTTGGGCAGCTGGGTCAGGGGCCTGATACAGTGCGCCGTACTTCTGTACACGGCGCGTATTGTCAGAAAGTTCCTCTTAGGCCCTGACCACCGGTAGCTTGGACCCTGTTCCCGATGCCGGTGGGCTACTGTCTATACTAATATTATAAAGAGGAAAGATTTGTATTTTTGTATGTAACGAATAAACTTAAAAACTACTAGACAGATTTCAAAAATTCTTTTGCCGTTAGAAAGCTACGTTATCACTGAGTAACATAGGCTACGGGCGGAGTCGTGAGGACACAGCTAGTTAGTTATATTTTTAAATGTTTATTTTCAGTGCTGCCAATTGCAGGAAAATCCCCGATTTGCGGGGAATTGGGGGTCCGTGCGGGGAATGAGCGGGGAATGAACAAAATCAGGGAATTTCGGGGAATTGGCATATTTCAGGTTTTGCGTCCGCAAATGCTGCCAAGACACAAGAGAGTGCTAAAAAAAAGGTCATCCGACTAGGAAAGAGCTGGACAAAACGGTAAAGAAAGGGCGAAACATTTAGGGGAGCTCCTAAAAAAAAGCTCGAAAAAGAAGTGGTACATTTATCGAGTTCGCACCTGTACCAGCAAAATAAGAGGGTAGTCTAAAAAAAAAAGGTCGCCCGACTATCGCCCAGAGATGGAAAAGAAGAAGAGCGGGGAATTTCGGGGAATCGACAACACTGACGCGGGGAATCGAGAAATTTTTATTGGCAGCACTGTTTGTTTTATTTGTTGACATTTTAGTTCAACTAAATTTGACAGCTCTTATTTATGTCCGTCTCTTTCTTATTTTATCAGAGTGAAAGAGATGGCAATAGTCTATATTAAGTAATTTGTGCACAACAGAAATCGGCACCATTACCAATGAGTAGTAATGGCTACTTACTCTTCTTCTTTTCGTGTGGTTAGTAACTAATCTGGTGTCACAGTTTATGCCGCCCATAGGCCTCTGACTTAGCTTCACATCCCGTCGAGAAATATCTCTCAGGCATGCCGGTTTCCTCACGATGTTTTCCTTCACCGTTTTTAAGCAAGTGATAATTATACGATACGCACATGAATTCGAAAAGTCAGAGGTGCGTGCCTTGGGTTCGAACTGGAGACTTAGTATAAATAATGTTTTATATTGTTTCAGATCAAAGGCATGACGTGTGCTTCGTGTGTCAACAAGATCGAGAAGAGTGTACTTAAACTGACAGGAGTTGTGTCGTGTACTGTAGCATTAACTACTTGCAAGTGAGTATATTAACCTTTTGGACGCCATTGTCACACATATCGACGGTCCCTACGTATACTATCGAAACTACAAAATCTGTTTTTATTTTATTATGTATACACCGAATACGCTGAGATTTATGATCCGATTTACGTGATTCTTCTTTAGTTTGATGCGGAATAGTTGCCATTTGGTCCCATAAAAATTTATTATTTTATAACCTTTAAGATAACATAATTTCACACATTTTAAGTAGATAAAATAAAAACTGAGATTTTGTAGTTTCGATAGTATACGTAGGGACAGTCGATATGTGACAAACGAAAATTTACCCTGTACGCCAACGTCACAAATATGTGACAAAACGATGGGATTACAGTTACCTTGGCGTGGGGGGTACGACGATGCATTTATGCTCTGGTGTTCAAAAGGTTAACTTGTACCATCTAAAGCGATGCCTTAATATCCAGACTTCTTCCTATGTTGTGGTCAGCTTCCAGTCTAACCAGATACGGCTGAATACCAGTATTTTACACGGAGCGACTGCCGTCAAACCTCTCTAACCCAGTTACTGGGTAAAGCCGATATTCTAGGATTAGACCAGTTGTCAGACTTTCGGCACACAATAGATAAGTACAGAAGTCAATCTACATACAAGTGCGCTCGAGCAACGCACACATAGACACTGCTCACGGACACGATATCTCGGACCGTTTGGGACTAGAGAGCGAGTGAGTGCGAGCGCGAGTGCCATGCGCTTGAGAGAGATAAATATATAGATAGAGCAACCGCCGAGCGTAGGTATGAAAAGTGAAGTACATACATGTGATTGACTTCTGTACCATCTGTTTTGTGCTTTCGGGCTTCTGACTTCCCGTAACGACTGTCACAGGTATTCGTGTGACACCCGGGACCGACAGTTTAACGTGCGCTCCGAGTATCGGGGGGGGGGGGGGGGGTCTTTATGTGTAACGAAACGGTCACCCATTAGACTGACCGCGGCAAGCGTAGCTTAACCTTGCAATTCAAGGTCGGGCAGTGTTATTGGGGTTTTCCTTGTAGAATTCCACAGCAGCCCGGAGTTTGGATTTGTGCCCGGTTGTAGGCAAAAGGCTCGCCCCTGTTACATGGGACTTAAACATAACGGCGAAATGAGGGTGTTACTATACACCTCTGCCCAACCCTTCGGGGAATACAGGCGTGATGTTATGTTTACCATAAATATCTCCCAAATCGTGGCGATTATACAGGTTGTAAAAATACCCTTAACGAAGCCGAAGTCTACGCATACTGTACATCAAACTAAGTAACATAAAACAAAATTAATTTATGGGAAACGACTTTTATTTTTTGGTATTAAAACCCGTCTTTTAATTGTAGCGCGCAATGGAAGCGCGCGCGCAGCAGACTGTGCCTACATTTCGAAAATGTTGATAATGTTTGTATAGAAGAATATTTAGTAATAACATTTAAACTTAGTTTTCGTGAAAAACGTTCAAAAATATATTGACTTTGACCTTCAATATCTCCATAACCAGTCGGTTCCCAGGCCCAATACCAAAAAATCTTCGCAATGATGGGAAGAATACGTGGCTCTCGGCTTCGTTAAGGGTATTTTTACACCCAATAATTTACAACAATAACCATATAATTTTGTTAACAGAGGTAAAATTAAATACAACGCAGAACAGATTGGCCCCAGAACTATTTGTGAAGCTATCAACAATCTTGGGTTCGAGTCCAGTGTAGTCACACCCCATAACAGAGGAACTACCAATTATTTAGAACATAAGTAAGTATCTAACATTAACCTCTAAGGAGGAACGAGGTATGGTGTTCCTTTTATATGCTTTTTTTTATTTGAGATGGGTTTGCTCTTGACTCTAGTCCAGGTCAGAAGTGACAGAGACAAGCACCCATATTCTAAGACGTTCCTCCAAAACTTACTCGACTCCACCTCGACTCAGCCTTTCTCACTACCATCGGTAGTTATGGTTGAAATAAACGTCCTCGACTCGAGATTTTTACTCAGTCGAGGTAAGGAATCATCTGTCAAACTCAAGGTACCTCGGAACCTACCTTAAGGAAGGAAGTGTCAAAGTTCGTATGTAACAAAAATGAATTTTGAAGACTTTATCGAATATGCTTACGATAATCCTTACAACTATTTATCGCGGCGTTATTTTCGCGATGCAGATAATTCAAATTATGTCGTAATGACTCCGTCGAGGAACTTCAAAGTTCACTCGAAATTGCGACTAAGAATACGATTTTGAAGGTGTTTTCGAGTCCGTCCTGAGTCGAGTATGAGTCGAGTAAGTTTTGGAGGAACGTCTTAGAATATGGGTGAAAGTCTACGATTGAGTGAGCTTACCCAGAAGAAGCCTGTTCACTCTAACTTTGAAGAGATTCAGGTTGAATGCGTTCGGCACACAGACGCAGGTAGTGAGCTCCACTCTTTTGCAGTGCGCGTTATGAACGACGTTTGGAAGCGCTCTGTGCGAATTTCGTCCAACGAGGCGGGAGGATCCTCCCACCAGGCGGGTGGTGTGCCTGGCGGGCTACTGGCCAACGGTTGATATTGGGAAGTTTAATATACAGGATGGTCTAAATAGTGACGTCATAAAGAAAAATCTGAATTCCTGATACCTAGGGGTATTCGGAAATACCTCATGTATATCCATGATTTTTTGTAGTTTAAGAGATATGTTTTTTAAGGACTCCGCTAAAATCTTAAATCCTCTCTACGATACTTTTTTGAGTAACTAGCAGGATTGTTAGGTAGTTTATTATTTTACGTATGAAAGTAACATTCAAGACGACCATGTCACAAATAAAACTGAAAAATACCCACTACAAAAAAGTTATGAATTTTCGAGACCCTACCGGCAGAAAACTCAAAAAAAACGCGCCAAAAAATCGCGGAACATACATGAGGTATTTTCGAATACCCCTCGATATGAGGAATTCAGATTTTTCTTTTTTGACGTCACTATTTGGACCAACCTGTATACTATCTGCATGTCATATCTTGATAGCGCGATGCAGGATTCTGTGACGTCATCTTTGAGAGTTGTCCTTGTTGTCGCTGTAGTATGCTACACAGTCGGACGTCAGTCGTGGACGTAACCTTGGGCCGCCCTTAAGCGTTTGGACGTCCGCTAGACATCTGACCAGCAGGGCCGCCGTAAGCGGGCGGGCAACGCGTGCACCGCACACGGGCGGCACACCCACGGGGCGGCAAAATGAGCGACTCGTTTAATTGAGACCAATAAAAAAAACAACAAAAGCTCGTCCAGGTATCGCTTGGGTTGGCGGACCGGGACCTGCCGGGGTTGCGGTGCATGCTGACGCGAATCCCGCGACCCCGGCCGAACGGTCAGGAGAAGGAACACCGTTGGTTTTTAGCCGGTAAGAGACCGGCAGACCCCCTCGCCTTCCCCGGGCGAGGGACATCCATGAGGATTTTCCAACGAGAAAAAAAAAAATGGTATCGCTTGGGAATTCATCAAAAAGAAGAATCGAGAAAAAGCAAAATCGAGAAATTTCAAGTCATTGTAATTTTTTTTCATTCGGTATTGCACGCGGGCGGCGAAAAGAAAGAAAGAAAGAAAATTATTTATTTTGGACTCACACAGGCAGTTACAAAAACAAAAACAATATTTACAAAAAAAAAAGAAAGGATAAAACAACACACACACACAAACACAATAAACAACAGCTAGCGGCGGGCCTGCTGACCAGCTGCGTCCCAAACGACTGTGTACACTTGGAAGTCTGTTAGTCGCGTCCGATAGTTTGTTTTCAGTTTAATATCTAACTCTTCTTCTCCTTTTCGTGTGGTTAGTGATTAACCTGGTGTCAGAGTTTGTGCCGTCCATGGGACTCTACTTGACTTCACATGTCATGCATCGTGAAATATCTCTCAGGCATGTTATTCCTTCACCGTTTTTAAGCAAGTGATAATTATACAATACGCACATGAATCCAAAAAGTCAGAGGTGCGTGCCTTGGGTTAACTCGAGACCTATGATTTGGCAGTCCGACGGTCACACCACAAGGCTATCACTGCTAATAACTAACTAGCCACATAACTATATAATTATTTGGTTGTCCACAGAGAAGAAATAAAAAAATGGCGCAACTCGTTCCTGATCTCGCTGGTGTTCGGCGGGCCGTGCATGGTGGCCATGGCGTACTTCATGTCGGCCATGTCCCACGGGCACAGCGCGCGCGACATGTGCTGCGTGCTGCCCGGACTTAGTCTGGAGAACTTGATCATGTTCCTGCTGTCCACGCCCGTGCAGGTACCACTCTACCTCCTAGCCTTCATGTCCCACGGGCACAGCGCGCGCGACATGTGCTGCGTGCTGCCCGGACTTAGTCTGGAGAACTTGATCATGTTCCTGCTGTCCACGCCCGTGCAGGTACCACTCTACCTCCTAGCCTTCATGTCCCACGGGCACAGCGCGCGCGACATGTGCTGCGTGCTGCCCGGACTTAGTCTGGAGAACTTGATCATGTTCCTGCTGTCCACGCCCGTGCAGGTACCACTCTACCTCCTAGCCTTCATGTCCCACGGGCACAGCGCGCGCGACATGTGCTGCGTGCTGCCCGGACTTAGTCTGGAGAACTTGATCATGTTCCTGCTGTCCACGCCCGTGCAGGTACCACTCTACCTCCTAGCCTTCATGTCCCACGGGCACAGCGCGCGCGACATGTGCTGCGTGCTGCCCGGACTTAGTCTGGAGAACTTGATCATGTTCCTGCTGTCCACGCCCGTGCAGGTACCACTCTACCTCCTAGCCTTCATGTCCCACGGGCACAGCGCGCGCGACATGTGCTGCGTGCTGCCCGGACTTAGTCTGGAGAACTTGATCATGTTCCTGCTGTCCACGCCCGTGCAGGTACCACTCTACCTCCTAGCCTTCATGTCCCACGGGCACAGCGCGCGCGACATGTGCTGCGTGCTGCCCGGACTTAGTCTGGAGAACTTGATCATGTTCCTGCTGTCCACGCCCGTGCAGGTACCACTCTACCTCCTAGCCTTCATGTCCCACGGGCACAGCGCGCGCGACATGTGCTGCGTGCTGCCCGGACTTAGTCTGGAGAACTTGATCATGTTCCTGCTGTCCACGCCCGTGCAGGTACCACTCTACCTCCTAGCCTTCATGTCCCACGGGCACAGCGCGCGCGACATGTGCTGCGTGCTGCCCGGACTTAGTCTGGAGAACTTGATCATGTTCCTGCTGTCCACGCCCGTGCAGGTACCACTCTACCTCCTAGCCTTCATGTCCCACGGGCACAGCGCGCGCGACATGTGCTGCGTGCTGCCCGGACTTAGTCTGGAGAACTTGATCATGTTCCTGCTGTCCACGCCCGTGCAGGTACCACTCTACCTCCTAGCCTTCATGTCCCACGGGCACAGCGCGCGCGACATGTGCTGCGTGCTGCCCGGACTTAGTCTGGAGAACTTGATCATGTTCCTGCTGTCCACGCCCGTGCAGGTACCACTCTACCTCCTAGCCTTCATGTCCCACGGGCACAGCGCGCGCGACATGTGCTGCGTGCTGCCCGGACTTAGTCTGGAGAACTTGATCATGTTCCTGCTGTCCACGCCCGTGCAGGTACCACTCTACCTCCTAGCCTTCATGTCCCACGGGCACAGCGCGCGCGACATGTGCTGCGTGCTGCCCGGACTTAGTCTGGAGAACTTGATCATGTTCCTGCTGTCCACGCCCGTGCAGGTACCACTCTACCTCCTAGCCTTCATGTCCCACGGGCACAGCGCGCGCGACATGTGCTGCGTGCTGCCCGGACTTAGTCTGGAGAACTTGATCATGTTCCTGCTGTCCACGCCCGTGCAGGTACCACTCTACCTCCTAGCCTTCATGTCCCACGGGCACAGCGCGCGCGACATGTGCTGCGTGCTGCCCGGACTTAGTCTGGAGAACTTGATCATGTTCCTGCTGTCCACGCCCGTGCAGGTACCACTCTACCTCCTAGCCTTCATGTCCCACGGGCACAGCGCGCGCGACATGTGCTGCGTGCTGCCCGGACTTAGTCTGGAGAACTTGATCATGTTCCTGCTGTCCACGCCCGTGCAGGTACCACTCTACCTCCTAGCCTTCATGTCCCACGGGCACAGCGCGCGCGACATGTGCTGCGTGCTGCCCGGACTTAGTCTGGAGAACTTGATCATGTTCCTGCTGTCCACGCCCGTGCAGGTACCACTCTACCTCCTAGCCTTCATGTCCCACGGGCACAGCGCGCGCGACATGTGCTGCGTGCTGCCCGGACTTAGTCTGGAGAACTTGATCATGTTCCTGCTGTCCACGCCCGTGCAGGTACCACTCTACCTCCTAGCCTTCATGTCCCACGGGCACAGCGCGCGCGACATGTGCTGCGTGCTGCCCGGACTTAGTCTGGAGAACTTGATCATGTTCCTGCTGTCCACGCCCGTGCAGGTACCACTCTACCTCCTAGCCTTCATGTCCCACGGGCACAGCGCGCGCGACATGTGCTGCGTGCTGCCCGGACTTAGTCTGGAGAACTTGATCATGTTCCTGCTGTCCACGCCCGTGCAGGTACCACTCTACCTCCTAGCCTTCATGTCCCACGGGCACAGCGCGCGCGACATGTGCTGCGTGCTGCCCGGACTTAGTCTGGAGAACTTGATCATGTTCCTGCTGTCCACGCCCGTGCAGGTACCACTCTACCTCCTAGCCTTCCCAACTATGTTGTGGTCAACTTCCAGTCTAACCAGATGCGGCTGAATACCACTATTTTACACGGAGCGACTGCCATCAGAATTCCACAACCTGCTGCTATCTTCAGGTTAAACCAGTTGTCAGACTTTCGGGCTTCTGACTACCCATAACAACTGTCATAGGTTTTTTATGACACTTGTGTAGAAGTATTTTCGGTATTATTTAAACGTTAGCAAAATCCATAATGGTTTGGCAGATGTGCACAGGCCATCAATGTGTCAAATTTGGTAATTGTCAATTTTTTGTGAATTAATTCTCTCGAAACTACAATAAAAATAAACATTAACGAAAAAATCAATAACATATTTAATAAAACGCCAAAGTTATAAATGACTAACGGCCTATCCCGGCTTCGCACGGGTGCACATTTTTTAAAATATAAACAATATAAATATAACCTATGTTACTCAATGATAATATAGCTTCTAACGGCAAAAGATTTTTTGAAATCGGTCCAGTAATTTTTAAGTTTATTCGTTACATACAGAAATACAAATCTTTCCTCTTTATAATATTAGTATAGATATAAATTTGTTAACAGACAGAGACCACACTATTGAACGATGACGTCATTGTTCAAAAACTTCAAAGTTAGTTGACATTACTCCGTATAGTGCCTTTCAATAGAATCCGCCAATAATGTAAACAAACCAATTTAAACTCCGCAATTGGGCCATTCTTCGAAAAATATGAACAAAAATTGAGAACGTCATTAGCATCATCCCAAAGTTAAGAATGCAGATGTTTAATACTATAATTATGATAATGAAAACTGAAACTATACCGCTGCCGTCAAGCAATAAGACAAGAATAAAAACAATCTGACAATACTATAACGTTAACAACCCGGGAGAAGAATGATTTGTTAAAATAATGTTAAAAAATTTCGAATATTCACCCAATTACTTGCATTTGAATATCAATGCTGATCATATTCACATTTCAAGGAACCATACATTGTTCTTACAATCATTTCGACACCAAATAACTTCTTTATGATAGTTAATAAATATACAATAAAATATTTAGTGTTAATTCCGCGAAAAAACAGTTGATCAAGCCTGAATGCAGTATGCAGCACCGCCCTCCCGCCCGCAAATATATGCAAATGCAGAAAGTGCGATTAATAACTTGCAACACTCAAGCAAAACAAATCGATACGACACGTGTTTCGCCCCTCCACGGGGCATCTCGTCGACCGGTTGTTACGCGAATGGCACGACTGCGTAGCGCGCGCCCCTTTATACATCGCCTCGACCTGTTGTTTGTGTCGAACTACCCACACAAATACGTAATAATGGGGATGAAGTTAAATTAGTTTGGTCATTCAACAGTGTATATCTATCTGTATTATGTTTTAATATTTCCAACTGTTCCAACACACACAACCGGAAACTTTTATCACATACATGCAAAATACTATAACTATTATTGTCGCTTAAGGAATGATATATGATAGTTATGATAGTTATTTTAATAAAAAATACTCGGACGACGATAATTTCAGTAATTTGTCAAACTGACATACATTTTTTACTCATCAAAGTCTTGTTTGTCTTTGGAAAGTCAGTGCTGTTCATCGTTGTTACTCACTACTTGATTTTAATTACAAAAAAATTAAACCGACTTCAAAAAAGAATAAAATAATTACCATATAAAATCAACAGTTTCAGAAGTCGGTGCTGATCCACGCTGAACCAAATTGAAGGCACCGACTTCTGAAACTGTTGATTTTATATGGTAATTATTTTATTCTTTTTTGAAGTCGGTTTAATTTTTTTGTAAAAAAAGTTTTTATTTTTTTCATTTTAGTGGTCTTAATTAAAACTTGGTTGGACCTACTAAAGACGCTGCTCGTAACATAATCACATCATCACAATATGCGTACTGTTCGTCATTGAAGAGTTCCATTGTCTATCTCCGAAGTTCTTCATCAGATCTTCACCAAATTTAAATGGTACCAACTTCGAAGTATACCCTATCCATTAAAAAAAGAATCATTAAAATCGGTTCATAATTGGCGAAAATATCGATGAACATACACCAAAAAAAAAAAAAAAAAAAAACATACATACAGACGAACATAGTAACCTCCTCCTTTTTGGAAGTCGGTTAAAAAGATTTAATCAAATCAAAAGTAACTTTTATAATGATGGCTAAACCCGCTGCATCAAAGCCATAAACAAGGTTAGTCGGAAAGGGGGTACTAAGCCGCGGGCCACCTAAAGTATCACTGATGACTATTTTAAAGCAAGTGTTAAAATTTCAAAATTAGTTTCATTTTTTTTCCATCAAAAATATTTTTTATTATAGTTTTTTCGAAAATTCTTCATCCCTGCTTCAGTTATGAATTCAGAAAATGGGGTTTCTAATCCGTGACCCCAAATATGACCTAAAATGTAAACACAGCTGATCATAGCTGAGGATAGATAGACTTTAGCGTATTTTTTATGAAATCTTTGAACAGCTATTTCTCTTAAACTATCGAGTTTTGGGGAAAGTTGTAGAACAAAAGTTATCCATTATTATGGGTACTTTAACACCTTTTCGGCTTAGTACCCCCTTTCCGACTAACCTTGTATAGTAACCGTGACCGGTGACACATTAAGTGATGATGAATCTGACACAAGCGAATGAGTCACAAAAAGTCTAGTATAATATTAGTTCTACCTTTATTTGAATTGCTTCATAATTATTTTGGATTAATTAAAATGGATGAAGCAATGAACAGTGAGTGAATCTCAATGATCACTCACTCACTTTGACATCAGTATAGGTACAACACTATGATCATAGACAATCATATACAACTGATAGACAACTGTCAAAATATTATCTCGTTTACATTATTGCCGGATTCTATTGAAAGACACTATACAATCTCCTTTTCGTGCGAAAAGGACAGAAAATGCACCAATTCAAAACTTAAAATCCCTCACCATTTTAGGATTGTTATTTATTTATTTTTTAACTATTATTTTCTTTATATACCTTTTTTGATATAATAAAAAATCTATTAAATTCTTCCTAATTTTTCAAAGTAGTCAACTATTCGCCTGTCCCTATTAACAATGTAGGTTCTGCAAAACAGTGATTTTACAGGAGAGCGCGTCAAAGTTTAAATTGCTTATATTTTTTAAATATATACGACTTTGTTAACATGACTATTTCAAAAACTATGAGAAAAAAATAACTTATTGTTAAAGCTACTGCAAGACGGTGCTTTTATTAGGTCAATAGTTCAATAAAACCAAAATCAAGAAAATTGCATATCCGACCTTGTTAATAGGGACAGACGTATTGAATTATAATGTTAAAGTATAAACGATTTTCATCTGTCCACAGTTCATAGGCGGGTGGCACTTCTACAAGCAGGCGTACAAGGCTCTGCGACACGGCACGTCCAATATGGACGTACTCATATCAATGACTACTACCATCAGGTAAGAATTTACTAAATTACTGTTAGCTTATACAGTGTGCCTCATAGACTGCCTCGTTGGTCTAGTTGTAGCAAGCGCGACTGCTGATCGTGAGGTCCTGGGTTCGATCCCCAGGTCGGACAAAGTGTTATTGGGTTTTTCCGTGTGGAATTCTTTACTAGCAGCCCGGAATTTGTATTTGTACCCGGTGGATGGCAATAGGCTTACTCCCTATTACATGGGACTTAAACATAATGGCGAAATGAGGGTGTTACTATACACCTCTGCCCAACCCTTCGGGGAATACAGGCGTGATGTGATGTCATCCACAACAACAACAACAACTTACAACTACAACTTCTCCCAAAAGACCAACAACAAAACAGTAATAAAACAGCAGTGATAGCCTTGTGGTGTGACCGTCGGACTGCAAAGTCATAGGTCTCGAGTTCGAACCCAAGACACACGCCTATGACTTATCGGATTCATGCGCGTATTGTATAATTATCACTTAGGTACTTAAAAACTGTGAAGGAAAACATCGTGAGGAAACCGGCATGCCTGAGAGATATTTCTCGACGGCATGTGAAGCCAAGTCGGAGGTCCATGGGTAGGGTTGCCAACCGTACTATAATATATAGTATTGTACTATATTTCGGGTCGGCGTACTATACTGTTGAAGAAATATATAGTACGCAAAAATACTATATTTTCAACACCGAACGAAATCTAACAAACAAATATTTATTTTTAAAAATACCTAATTAACGCGCCTTTACATTAAATTTTGAGTGAGGCGAGTTTGTGTAACCGAGTTCCAGACTCCGAACGCATCTACAATCTTTTGTCTTTGGCTCCCACTGCGCTCTATACTAACTGGAGGCTGGCTGGCAGCACGTCAGTTGTCAATATCAAATTGACAACATCTAAATCTAATATAGCATGACACTTTTATTTCAGACAAAACATTGTCAAAAAAATTCAAGAAGTGCAAAGAAATATAGTTTTTATAAAAATACTATATTTTTTAGAAGTTTACTATATTTTTTTATAGTTTTTTTTTTAAAATACTGTATTTCGCTGAAAAAATGTTGGCAACCCTACCCATGGGTGACATAAACTCTGACACCAGGTTAAATAAACTAACCACACGAAAAAAAACTAGAGATGTGCCGATTATGACTTTGGCCGACTAGCCGATTAGTCGTTTGTAAAGAGGCCGACTAGTCGGCCAAGCCGATCACGGTTTCGGGGATTTCCGTGACGCTTCGTTTACAGCTGATTCGCGCGCAAGTAGCAACCACCGCGCCGCCTGCGAACGTGTCGGAACCTGTTTTGTTTACTTCGCATTTTTCTTGATTTTTGCTTTTGTACGGGTCAGAGCAGTGTTTTTGTGTAATAAACGATCAAGGTTTTTATTTAATGTAATTCCCCCTACATACATTTTATTGAAAAATACATACAAAGTAAGAAGCCGGATAGTCGGCGCTCTTTGCCGAATAGTCGCCGACTAGTCGCCGACTACGATAGTGGCCGGATAGTCGGCTTTACCGACTACGCCGACTAATCGGCACATCTCTAAAAAGACCTAAAAGACAATAGTTTAACAGAAATAGCTGTTCAAAGATTTCATAAAATATACGCTACATTCTATCTATCCTCAGCTATGAACAGACGTGTTTACATTTATGATCATATTTGGTGTCACGGTTAGAAGCTCCATTTTCTGAATTCGTAACTAAAGCAGGGATAACGAATTTTTGAAAAAACAAAAAAAAACCTAAAATAATAAAAATCATTCTGCATAGTTTTTTTTTGTTGAATATTGAAATTTGAACCATTTCTTTAAAACAATCATCAGTGATACATTACGTGGCCCGCGGCTTAGTACCCACTTTCCGACTAACCTTGTATTTGCGGGCGGGAGAGCGGTGCTGCATACTACACCCAACCTTGTTCAACTGTTTGATGGATTATTTTTGCTTGACAATGTACAAACTCGTTCATTTGATAAACTAAACTATTATTATCTTCACAGTTACGCGTATTCTCTGGCTGTGGTGATAGCTGCGATGACGATGCAGCAGGACACAAGTCCTGTAACATTCTTCGACACACCACCAATGCTGCTGGTGTTCGTGTCGCTGGGACGGTGGCTTGAACATATAGCTAAGGTAATTCACGTGGTGATTGAGTTGGGGATGGCGGTGATTACGTTGTGGGAGTTCTCAGTATTGTTACAAGTATTTTTCTTTTTGTATGTATGTATTTATTTATTTTTTGTACTGGTTTAGTTTCTTATGTAGCAGTGCTAACCTAACGGTTGACCGCTTGCTTTCGATGTAGGAGAGTCCGAGATCGATCCCGACTTGCACCTCTGACTTTTCGAATTCATGTACGGATGATATTTTTTTTTTTTTGGTTATCGCTTGCGTTAACGGTGAAGGTAAACATCGTGAGGAAACCTGCACACCTGATAGGGCGCCTAAATAGTTCTCGATGGTGTGTGTAGTGTGCCAACCCTTACCAGGCCAGCGTGGTGGACTAAGGCCTAAACCCTTCTCATCCAGAGAAGAGGCCCGTGCGCAGTCGTGGGACAGTAATTAGCTACTGGGGTTACATCCCTTATGACGCACAATAGGTTCATGTATGTGTTGTCTCTCATATGCTGATCAGGACCTATTTGGTGCAGCCGGTAGGCACACAGCACTACTGTTTTGTAATTTTGAGGTTTCATTTTTTTATATTTGTGTCTATGTTTCTGTGTTTTTTGTGCCAAATAAATGTTTTTCTTTCTTTCTTTCTTTCCAGGTAATTTAAAACCCATAAAACCCTAAATTTTTGAAAATGCCATTACAACTTATTAACAAAAATCTGTCTTATTTTCTTGCAGGGCAAAACATCGGAAGCTCTATCAAAACTCCTGTCTCTAAAGCCTACAGAAGCCGTACTGGTTACTCTGGACGAGAACGGACATCCGGTCAGCGAGAAGAGTATACCAGTAGACTTGGTGGAGCGAGGGGATGTGCTCAAGGTAGGATGAAACAGAAACCTAGTCCAAATTCAGAGCCCAAACCTGAGCTTATAATATTGAATAGAACTCTAGGTTCCTCGTCCCGAGGTCCTGAACACGGGTTACTAGGACCCTGTTCCTAATGTCGGCTACTATGTTTTATATTTTTAAATGTATATACATTATTTTTTTAGAATATGTATGTTTAAAAATTTAATTTATACAACATGTTACAAAGACACCCGTAATGCTGAAAGGGGGTTAAAAGGTCCCTTGTAAAGAGTCTATTGGCAATATTAAAAAACTGTAGTATGTCCCAAAAAATAAGAATTTGGATAAAGCATAAAATAATCATCATTGAAACGCAACCCTGAAAACATAAAACTAAAGAGTAGACTACCCAGAAAGTTATTTACATTCTTACCTAATTTCCTCTGAGAGGTAAATGACAACAACCATAAAAGACTACTTGATTATTTACATTTTTCATGGGGAGTTATGTAACACGTTGTATAAACTGAAAACACGTTAGTTTTTTGCTATTCATCTAATCCTTTCCTCTTTATTTCCCAGGTAGTGCCCGGAGCTAAGATCCCGGTGGACGGCAAAGTCATATTCGGTCAAAGTACGTGCGATGAGTCACTCATCACCGGAGAATCCATGCCTGTACCTAAAACTAAAGGTAACATATTTTTTCTTGTATGAATTCATTAAGAGGAAACGCGGGCTGCAAAATATTAATAAGTTGAATAGATTTTGCGATCTATTTCCGTCCCACCCCTCCCGCAAACCTTCCCATATGAGCGCCAAAGAGACACCTGCATCTCGGACTGATTTCTCCTGTGCAATATTAGCGAAATCGTACTTTCGTATCTCCCTGTTACCTTCTTCAAATCAGGATCGATTTTAATATTTTTTTCTGTAATAATTTAAGAAAGACTTAACGTTTCTAGTTCTTTTAATAATTAATTTATTGACTAAAACAAATCATAGGGACATAGTGGTGGTAGATATATATCATATGGTAAAAAATATTTGCTCTAGTGACATTATTTTATTTTATTTTTATTTTATTTTATTACCTATATTAAGAAAACTTACAGCTAGCACATTTGAGTATACAATTTCATTTATGTAGAAAATGGCCAATTACAAGTTTTCACTTATAGAAATGATCTGTAAAATTCACAACCGGTAGACAGCGTTAAAAGTATCAGATGTTCAAACTTGCAAAAACTCAAAGTAAATTTAGAAAAAAGAAATATATACATACAACATGCAACGTAACCAACGCACACCCTCAAACACCCTAATTCGAATATTATGTTACAATCATAATACATACACTGAAATTTTATTTTTATGCGCTTAAATATTGTTTGTTCAAGAAAATAGTATTACTTTTTCATTGTTAACTTCATTTTAAATTCAGTTTTATGCCCTTGACATAAGGCTCAATTTTCGTTATGCCAATTAAAAGACTAATTCATAAAAAACAAGTGTATAAAAAAAAAAAAATACTCAACAAAATGGCTGATGTCGATTCAGTAAACGATTCCGAACAAACCCCCTTCAGGATGTGCACCAATTATGCTACATACCTATTGCATGTAACAATATTATATTATATATTGAATGTATACAAGGAGGAAACTGAGGAATACGTTTGTATGGACTAAATGCCGACCGCGTTACCTCTTAAGGGGTGCGTTAAAACAGTGTCCACTCCTGACGATACTGAAGTACGTGTGGCGCCCCCTGTGCCGCCGCCCCACTACCGCCCTAGCGGACTGCGCTATGCACACCACGACATCAGCCTTTCCCGTATTATTTTTATAACATATGTGTAAGCAGTTTGTCATAGCTAGGGGATGTGCGGGGAGCCCAGAGACGCGGGGGGGGGGGGGGTGAACCACCGTGAGCCTACCGTAACCTAGTCAGATAGGAAATGCCGGCGACATCTAGTCTTAAAAAAAAACGTTACATTGACTTGTAAAAGTGTCTGTTACAGAAATAAAAATAATTTATCATTAGCTAATGCGCGAGTTACACCAGGTTCACACGATTCGATTCTAGTTGATCAACTGCCAAATCGCATGCGATTTGAACCGTCTGAACAGACTTTCAATCAAATTGAATCAATTTGAAGAACAAAACGTTTCAACTATTGTCGTTCAACTTTTGTTGATCAACTAAAATCGAACCGTGTGAACCCGCTATTAGTCGATGGTACTGATATTGCACTCGCCGCACGTTCCCTCCCCAAATTTTATGTCCTTGTACTTACATTTTGAAAAATATAAGTTTGTCGAGAAAGGAGATGTTTCATTTTTGTATGGGACTCCGGCCATAAGGTGTACCTTTTAGAAAAGCTGGGAAACTAAACCCTGAATAGCTTACAGTAACATTTTTTTCATAATATCAAATGTTTTTTATGCACAAAATAAAAGTTAAAAATGTTTGACGTTTGTCGTGAGAGTTATGACAGCCGTGAGAGGTCGTAAAGATGACGTTTACCTAACCTAGAAATTGATATTTGTTAATTACTGACTGACTGTCACCTGACATTTTGAATTTTTCGTTCAGAAGTACACGTCAAAAAAGAAGAATAAATATTTTTCTAACGATGAGATCGTCACACTAACTTAGAATTAGTCGAAAAAGATGGCTAAGAGAATAATAATAATTATTGATTGTACAAGAACACATACCTTTCATATTTGACGTCTACGTGAATTATGTTTTGATTTGACATGATTTCAGAACGAAAGCAGGCTATGCAAACTATAGGACGCCATGTTGAATAGAATATGGCAATAATTGAAAACTTATTATATTTTGTGCACATCAAATCAGGTTTAAATTCACGAAAGAATATTTTTCCTCAATTCTTGGATTTTTTTCCCCTTTTTCGATAAATGTACATCTTATGGCCGAATATGAAACATCTCCTTTGACTGTTTTCCTCGTGAGTTGAACCCTAAACCTTACAAGCAGTATAGCTTAGCGGTTAAACGCTTGCTTTCCAACAAGTGAGTCGTTCGATCCCGACCCAGCCCGCACCTCTGACGTCAATCACACGTGCGGACCAGTATTTGGCAACGCCAACACCCTTAAATTAGACCGGTTATCCGACTTTCGGGCTTTTCTCCCCGTAACGACTGTCATATGTATTCGTATGATACCCCGGACCGACTGTTTAACGTGCTCATTGAGACACGGAGGGGTGTCAATGTGTAATGAACGGTCACCCATCCACGCACTGACCGTGGCAACTTTGTACTTTGTTTTCAGATTCTGTAGTAATAGGCGGTAGTATCAACCAACACGGAGCCCTAATAGTGTCGGCGACCCACACGGGCGAGGCGAGCACTCTTGCGCAGATAGTCAGACTTGTGGAAGATGCGCAAGCGAGCAAGGCGCCCGTACAACGACTAGCTGATACCATCGCAGGGTAAGCGTATTGTAACACTTTAGGGTGGCTTTAGAAGTCAACCCTCGACTAGCATGTGCACATAAAATTTAGCAGGCGTGTACTTACGGGAGGATAAAGAATAACACTTGTAACCGTACACTGTATAGAAGGTTAGTCGGAAAGGGGGTACTAAGCCGCGGGCCACTTAATCTATCACTGATGATTGTTTTAAAGAAATTGTTAAAATTTAAAAATTCGATAAAAAAATAAAACATGTTTTTTTAATTTTAGTTTTTACAAAAATTCTTCATCTCTGGTTTAGTTATGAATTCAGAAAATGGAGTTTCTAATCTGTGACCCTAAATATGACGTAAAATGTAAACACGTCTGATCATAGTTGAGGATAGATAGAATTTAGCGTATTTTTTATGAAATCTTTGAACAGCTATTTCTCTTGAACTATTGAGTTTTGGGGAAAGTTGTAGAACAAAAGTTATCCCTTATTATGGGTACTTTAACACCCTTTCAGCTTAGTACCCCCTTTCCGACTAACCTTGTATATTTAATTAAGTATTTACAAAGAGAACAACAGGGCGAGGTTCGTACAATGCGAGGAGTCCAGGGTCTTGTTCAACAGGTGTGGCACTTAACTGGGCAACTGCAGGCGCGAGAGGGCCGATCTGCAGTGTGCCCGACCTTATATAGGCGCGGACCCCCGCCAGTCAGCCACCACCCATCACAGCATGTTTTAGTGCACTGTTGGACTTAAACCTGTTCCAAAACGTTTTTTTTAACGGTTTTTTAATTAACTTCACTTTGTATATTTGTTTGTTTGATTCAAATATTGCGACAGATTTTTCAACTACTTCTGCTTAAGAGGCCGTTCTAATTTCACAGCCGTCTCGTTCAAACTTTAAACCTTTTTTAAAGATTTAAAGAAATTTTAGGTGATATTGAAAAATGTATTCCTTCAGGATAACATTATAATTATATTTGAAACATATTTTCGTCTTAATTTGTTTCCTAGAAAGAAAATTTATAATTATTGTTTTTTCTATATAAATTACTAGCTGTGTCCTCACGACTCCGCACGTAGCCTATGTTACTCAGTGATAATGTAGCTTTCTAACGGCAAAAGAATTTTTGAAATCAGTCCAGTAGTTTTTAAGTTCATTCGTTACATACACAAAAATATAAAAATACAAACGTTTCCTCTTTATAATATTAGTATAGATGTATGGAACTAAAACTATTGTTTAAATATTTGTGATGACACTCATAATGTGGATACACTGACCTTCTATAGATTACATTTTTCAATATCACCTAAAATCTCTTTAAATTTTTAAAAAGGGTTAATGTTAGAGCGAGACGGCTGAGAAACGGGAAAGGCCTCTTAACAGATTCTCCTGAAACTTCGCACACAAATTCAATTCCTAATAGAATACAACATTAAAATAATTCCAACCTTCAATCCTCAACTCCTGATGCTGCAGTACTTCAAGATGAAACTGTTTAACTTAGAAGTTTTTTTAACTTTCATATCGTTGTTACAGATACTTCGTACCTTTGGTAGTGTTTCTGTCTATACTAACGCTGATCTGCTGGATCATAAGTGGAGCGCTCAACATCGAGAGGATCAAGATGATAACACCTGTGAGTCTACTATTTAAATGTAATATTCTTCTTCTTCTTTTCGTGTGGTTAGTGACTAACCTGGTGTCACAGTTTACACCGCCCATGGGCCTCTGACTTGGCTTCACATGCCGTCGAGAAATATCTCTCAGGCATGCCGGTTTCCTCACGATGTTTTCCTTCACCGTTTTTAAGCAAGTGATAATTATATAATACGCACATGAATCTGAAAAGTCAGAGGTGCGTGCCTTGGGTTCGAAGTCGAAACCTATGACTTGACAGTCTGACGGTCACACCACTAGGTTATCACTGCTTAAATGTAATATTAAGTTATGTAGTGACAAACATTTAAACGGTAGAGGACGCCCTAGAAGGACATACATAGATGTTATTGGTGATGTTCTTCACAAAGGTCAGGTGCGTAGTACTGTCAATCGGCGTGCGTGTATGACAAGATATATGAACGTGGATGAAGCGAAAGGAGTATGTAAGGGTCGTAGCATGTGGCGTTCTATAGTTTCTACCTACCCCCATGGGAAGGTGTTAGTTTATGTATGTACCGTCCGTGACAGGTCGACATTGCAATTTTATAGTCATTTTCAATACACAACTACAAGCAACAACGTGAGCGAGATCGAAATCGATAAATGCGGTCGATGTGGACTCATGCAACCTTACAACGGGGTGTCTTACATAAGCGACAAACGCGACGCGATGCGATGCGACGCGACGCGACACGACGTGGAACAAATACGCGTTACGTCGCGTCTCGCTACATAGACCGCTAGTAGGGAATGCCGTTGTTTTGATCGCGTCGCTGCATCGCATCGCGTCGCGTTTGTCGCTTACGCAGGACATCCCGTTAGTGTTAGACGCGCCGTGCACGCGAGCGCCACACGCGCGTGCGGGCGGGTGTGCGGTACGCGTGCTGACCCGACGAACCTCATACACGATTGTTGCCATGTTGGCCTGTCGCGAGCTGTAACTATGTGTCGTATTAACGCCTACCGCAGACGACCGACTTTTTGAGCAATCTAGTCCGCGGAGCACAAAGAAGTGTTTATGATAATGCTTGTTGTTGTAGCGCATCTACCTGAACGCGGGCTACGCCGACTGGGAGCTGATCATCCAGACGGCCTTCCACTTCGCGCTGTCGGTGCTGGCCATCGCGTGCCCGTGCGCGCTGGGGCTGGCCACGCCCACAGCCGTCATGGTGGCCACGGGCGTGGGCGCCAAGCTGGGGCTGCTCATCAAGGGCGCGGAGCCGCTGGAGAATGCGCACAAGGTATGTGGGAGAGTCTATCGCCATCAACCACTCACAAATCCGAACACCGGGCTGCTACTGAGGAGTTCCACACGGAAAAACCCAATAAGACTTTGTTCGACATTTTTTTTCATTTATTTTTTCTCTTCGGAATATCCTCATGGATATCCCTCGGCCGGGGAAGGCGAGGGTGTCTGCCGGACTCTTACCGGCTAAAAACCAACGGTGTTCCTCCTCCTGACCGTTCGGCCGGGGGCGCGGGATTCGCGAAAGCATGCACCGCAACCCCGGCATGGCGGCAGGACACTTTGTTCGGCCTGGGGATCGAACCCAGGGTCTCATGATCAGTAGTCGCGCTTGCCACCACTAGACCAACGAAGCAGTTAAAAGTTACTTCGAAATAATTATAAAAAAAACAACTACCCAATTATAGCGTAAACTTTGTTCACAGGTCAAAACAGTGATATTTGACAAGACTGGAACTATAACCCGAGGCAGTGCAACAGTGGCCAAACTATCTCTGCTGACCGGCTCGGCGAGCACGCTGGGCTCAGTGCTCGCGTGCTTGCTCACCGCTGAGCTCAACTCAGAGCATCCGGTCGCTTCTGGTGAGTTAATTATATCCTTTTTTTTCTAATCGACTGCTTGTAGATGGTCTTGCGGACCGTTTCTACGTAACCGGCCAGTTATTGGCGAGACCTGAAGGGTCTCCAACCAATGGGGACGACAGTAAAATACTTAACCTAAGCTAACTACTACTACTAACATCATTACTACTAGCAACAACAGCACTAAGGGCGACCCCTAATGGGACTCGGAGCTCGGCTTAGGGCGTTGCTGGCGAGTTAATTATAACCCATTGCACAAAAACTACTCCTGTAAATGTAGTTTGATCGTTCCGGTATACAGTACTAAGCCATAAGGCTATGAGCCTAGGCAATCTTCGTCTCTCTTCGGCAATACGAACGCGCGAAGATGGTATCTAATATAGAGCTGTTACAACATTTTGGTTTTTTATTTATTGGTTTACATTTATGTATTATAATATTTAATTCAGGACATTAAATAAAGGTCATTCAAACTATTTCGATTTCGCCAATTATTATTGTACCATATTATGATGGAACAATGGGAGGTGTGTTACCAACTCTAGGCACTTCCAAGTACCGAAACCGCACATCCTGTCACCTTTGCATCTCGTGAGTGGCTGACGAGGCAAATGGGTCAACTAATGGTAGAAAAAAATGCAACAATGTTCTATATAAAACTCAATCTAAATTTATTTAAAAAAATAACAAATATTGTAAATCAAACTTTGATATTCATTAACAAAAAAACAAATACAATTTGAGAACAAAAAGAGTTAATTATTAAATAATAATCAATAGAATTAACAAAACAGACTTGCAATAATAATTCTTATTCTTTACTGTATATAAAATAATAATATATAATACAGTTTTGTTGGTAAATTCATATACAAAGGCGAGCTTAACTCACAAATGAGTTTTCTAAGTGCAAAACAAAAAAATCTAATTAAATATTAGGCATACGATAATACACGTTCGTCTGTCTCCGTAGCTGAAGCAAAAGTAATTCGTCCTAGTGTTGTGTGTGCAATACTCGCCCACACGCGCCCTACATGTGCGCTCTACACCACTCGGCAGTGACGTCAGCAGGCTCCGCCTTCAATTAAAGACTTTTATTCTAATTTTATCTATACAAATAAATGAAATCGAATTGTTGTAATGTCAAAATACCAGCTTTTTACTAAATGCATCTGAAGGTATATACGAAACATATAACAAAAATAATATGTATTTTTTTCTGTCTATCTGTTTGTTTCGGCTAATCTCCGAAACAGCTGGACCGATTTTGACGGGACTTTCACTGGCAGATAGCTGATATTATGAAGAGTAACTTAGGCTACTTTAATTTTAGAAAAAGAAAAAGAATTAGGGTTCCTTGCAATAAAATTAAAACCTATCAGACTTGTACGCAGATGAATCCGCGGGTACAGCTGGTATAATATACTGGGTATAAAAATACCCTTAACGAAACCAAAGTTTATGCATACTGTACATCAAACTAAGTAACATACAGCAAAAATAATTGCTGGCAAATGACTTTTATTTTTTGGTATTAAAAACAGCTTCTAATTGTAGCGCGCAATGTAAACGCGCGCGCAGCAGACTGTGCCTACATTTCAAAAATGTTGATAATGTTTGTATAGACGAATGTTTAGACATAATCATAACATTTAAATTTAGTTTTCGTGAAAAACGTTCATAAATATGGTAACTTTGACCTTCAATATCTCCATAACGAGTCGGTTCCCAGGTATGGCCCAATACCAAAAAATCTTCGTAATGATGGGAAGAATACGTGGCTCTTGGCTTTGTTAAGGGTATTTTTACACCCAATATAATTGTATGTGTTTCCAGCCATAGTCCGCTGGTGTGTTGTGGCCCTGGGCGGGCCCAGCGGCCTCACGTGCGTCAGCTTCGTGGCCGCGCCCGGCTGCGGGCTCCGAGCGCGCCTCAAGAGTGTGGCCGACACCCAGCCGCTCAACGTGATCAACTTCAACAACCAGGCTAGGTAACTTATACACATCTACAGGGTGTACACGACGTCATGTAATTCCTTCAAACCTCGTGATGTACTGCTGACATAGATTAACACTGCACGGGATACATTGGGACTCAATAACAAAAATATTACAAGAAGTAAACATGTGTTCTTAACGTGAGGCATTTTAGCGCCCCGAGCAAGTTGCGCGGCTTTCGCACGCCGCGCAGTTATTTAATTCGGGACGCTAAAATGCGTCACGTTAAGAACACATTCTTGAAATTGTTTTTTTATTGAATCCAAAAATGTCCCTTACAGGTTTAATTTATGTCAGCATTACATCACGAGGTTTGAAGGAATTACATGATTTCGTTTACACCCTGTATACGTACACCAATATAAAAAAATAAATTTAATTAAACTTTAAATGTAAGTGCACTAAGTTGATTTCAGAATGACAAAAACTATGTTAAAATGTCATAAAACTATTTAAGTTGCAACAGAAATTGGACTATGTATAATGGCCAAATACTCAAACGGTACATAATTTTAAGTTGCCGTTAACTTCGTGCTGTCACCGTTATCGCCTTAAAGTGTGTGTTCGCGCATGAGCATGAGGCGGCCGCGCTCGTCGCGCTCGGCGGTGACACGCCGCGACCGACCATGGTCATCACAGAGTACACTAATAATACTACGGATAGAGAGCTCTCTTGTAACCGTCATGTGTCTCTCCGTTCGGTGGCGCCATCTATTAGTCTTGATCCCTAAACTACCCTATATGTTTTACACACACATACGTAACTTGGTATTCTTTGTGTGCGGTCAATCAGTGGAATGAAAATTATAAAATAGATATTATTTAGATCTACCTACACCTTTCTTAAAAATCTGCTTTTGTTTTACAAACTTGAGAGATTTTTCGAACACTATTCAGTTAAATCACTACAACAACAAAAGCTGTGTTTTAAGAAAAGTGTAGATCTAAAAAATACCTATTTTAAAGTGTATTATTTATTTAAATAAAACGCGTTATTTTATTTATTTGATTTATTGTGTTTATGCTTAGTACACACACATGCTTACACTAAGGCGTCCAAACTATCGAATGAAATGAAACTTAAAAACACTACAGCGTCCACAATTTCGCAAAAATACTTAATACACTATGGCGTCCAAATTATCGCAAGAAACTTTTATCAATAAAGCGTCCACAATCGGATTTAACTGGTGAAGTAAGACGAGGAGCTAGCTCAACTCGAATGTAGCTGCGGAGGAAGCACACTCAACGCACAGAAATACACCAATTCACCAATATAATTTAAAAAACAATGAAAAATTGCATTTGAGCATGTGACAAGTCGCGGTTGAACTTTGAAAATTTTCAACTTAGTGTTGCCAAGGCATATTGAATAAAATCTACTAACACCTTCCAAATTATTATAGTTATTTAAAAAAAGCTGAATTGACATAGAGAAAATAAATCATTTGAACAAATTTCATTTATTATGTAGTTAAATATAAAATTTTCTCTTTTAAACGTACATTTTATTACATTACATTATATTATAAGTACATTACATACAGTACATTATATTATAAGAAATAACTGTATTAAAGTAACCATTAAAAATTGGCAGCCCTAAGATATGTTGCCAAAAAGTGATTTAGCGCCATCTGTTGGATTAAAGTTGAGCTATTAATAGCGTAAAAAGTTAGGGTACAAGACGAATAGATGGCAGAATCATAATCATGAAAAGTGCCTTGTAGGCGACTGTCACCCCCCCCGATGGTCATGTTACTACGTACTTACGTATCTTTATGTTGTAAATCCTTAAAAGTATAATTAAACTAGTAATTATTGTATCTGCCGAGTTTCCCTTCAATCAACAACCCTCCATCGGACTGTACTTAAAATAACAGCCCGGACAGTGTGAGAGACAGCACGAGACAGCGTATTAATAAATAGCAGCTCTCATTTGAAAGATACGTTTTAATTGTAGTTTTGATATGACTTTAGAAGACTAAAAAAAGCTTGTCAAATGTATAGAAATTTGCTTTTATGGTAGTTCCTCTTGAGAGAGTTCTCTCAACTCTCTCAACATGGCGATCTAGGAGCTGGTCCCAAAAGGCTCTAAATTATTTTTTAAATCTGCCTTTGAAGGCATTTCGAAATAACACTAACACCCATATTCTAAGACGTTCCTCCAAAACTTACTCGACTCAGAACGGCCTCGAAAACACCTTCAAAATTGTATTCTTAGTCGCAATTTCGAGTGAACTACGAGGTTCTTCGACGGAGTCATTACGTTATAATTTGAATTATCTGCATCGCGCAATTAACGTCGCGATAAATAGTTGTAAGGATTATCGTAAGCATATTCGATAAAGTCTTCAACATTCATTTTTGTTACATACGAACTTTGACATTTCCTTCCTTAAAGTAGGTTCCGAGGTACCTTGAGTTTGACAGATGATTCCTTACCTCGACTGAGGAAAAATCTCGACTCGAGGACGTTTATGTCAACTCGAGGTAGAGTCGAGTCGAGTAAGTTTTGGAGGAACGTCTTAGAATATGGGTGTAAGGCTCGGACCATATTTATAAACAAATCTCATTTGAAGATCCCTCTTAAGTGAAATGTATGAAATTCTGCTCTATGGTTACGCCTTTTGCTAGCCAGCTGCAAGGCCGCCATATTGGACTTTAGGAGTAAACTGTCAAATGAGAATCGTTTATCAATACTCGTCTAAGACGACGATAACTATTCCCATCATCCACAGAACCGGCAGCACATTCCTGGTCGAAGGAGTGCCAGTGGAAGTGGTGTCACCGGGAGGTGACGCGGCCCTTAGTTCGGCACAGGCGGCCGCACGACTGCACACGCTAATACCAACAGACCAACCTGCTGCAGGAGAGGTAAACTGTCGCGAAGTATACGTCATTAAGAGACACTGTGACATCAGTTACGGGCCATTCAAGTATTACGTAAGCAAAGAAAAGAAAGAGGGGTGAGGGGGGTCTTTGCTTACCTTATTTTTGATGACATGGGAGACGGCGGTGTCTAGATGATGATTACGTCAGCAATTTTTATTTATTTACTTATTTTTGTAGACTTAAAAACTGCTGCTCCTGAATAATAATAAAGAAACCTGATCAGTTTTAAAAATATATACCAATGTTTACGTAGCATATAAGGGGGGGGGGGGGGTAAAAGCTTTGCTTACTTTTGCTGACAAGGGGGAGGAGTGGGTCAAAAATTACTAAAATTCTGCTTACGTAATACTTGAATGGCCCCTTATTAGACCGGGTCTATGTATCACAGTGGTCTATTATCGGCCACCATCACCTATTATCGGCCAATTAGTGGCATTACCGGCCATCCTGACCCATTATCGGCTACCGCATCTCATTATCGGGTACTGTGACTCATTATCGGCCATCATAATTAATTATCGGATATATAGACTACTAAAATCATATTCATAATAACCTAAAAAATTACGTTAGCATATAAGTGTTATCAGCCCATTACTGTCCAACTGCTGGACATGGGCCTCTTCTCAGAATGAGAAGGGTTTAGGCCTTAGTCCACCACGCTGGCCTGGTAAGGGTTGGCAGACTATACACACCATCGAGAACTTTTTGTAGCATTCAGGTGTGCAGGTATCCTCACGATGTTGTCCTTCACCGTTAACGCAAGTGATAATCAAATTCTGATCCGCGCTAGAATTCGAAAAGTAAGAATTGCGCGCCGGTGTCTTACTCAGATCCTCCTGCATCGAATGCAAGCGTTCAACCCTTAGCCTAGATATATAGAGAGACGCAGGCCGCCCAGGCAACACAATTCAGTTACAATTTGAATGCCAAGCTCCAGGTTTGCTGCTGGGGGTCTTGACTGACCAATTAAAACCACTAGACTTCAATATAAGGACTATATTTCGATAGATAGGTATATTCTATACTCCCAAAACTCGGGCCGTGAAGAAGACGAATGAAAGAAGATTACATGTAGCGCAGATGAGAATGTTGAGATGGATGTGTGGAGTGACGCGAATGGATAAAGTAAGAAATAAGTACATTAGAGGGAGTTTGAAAGTGGCACCAGTGACAGAAAAGTTGAAAGGAAAGCGTTTGTCTTGGTATGGGCATGTGCTGAGGAGGGATGAAATACATGTGACTAAGAGAGTGATGAATATGAATGTTGATGGATGGAGGGGGAGAGGGAGACCTAAGAAAAGATGGATGGATTGTATCAGGGAGGATATGAAAGATAAGGGAGTAAATGATAATGAGACGGCTGACAGGGAAGAGTGGAATAGAAAAACATATTGCGCCGACCACAAGTAACTTGGGACCAGGGCAGGAAGATGATGATGATGATGATTTCGATAGATAGGTAGCTGATTATAATAAGAAGACAGCCGATGCGTGTGCGCACGGTAAGGTAACGGCGGAGTGAGTATCCGAGCTGCAGCCGGTCGGCGGCTGGCCCTAAGGTACAAGGCGCTGGAAGCACGTACTACGTACGGGAGCGACCCGCTGCCGCACTGGCGGGGCCCGGTGTGACGTCAGGAACACTCACAATTTTACAATCCTTTTTTCTATCGGACGGCCAGAAGCACGAAAAAGCGCCATCGGTTCATGGTTGATATACCAAAAACCCGAACGAAGCGTTTTGATTCCACTTTCATTGTGAAAACCGCCAAACAGTGGAATGCGCTGCCCGAGTAGGTGTTCCCCGACAGTTACAATCTGGGTGTCTTCAAGTCACGAGTGAATCGGTTTCTTCTGGGTAAGCGTGCTCCATCGTAGACCGCATCATCGCTTAACATCAGGCGGGATGGCGGCCAAACATAGGCCTAGTAACAAATTTAAAAAAAAATACAATCCATACAGTTTGACATCGCCCGAAATCAAAGGCGTTGTTCAACTGTATGGATTGTCAAACTATGACTGAACTGCAGTTTGCAGCTGTTTAGCAGTGATAACCTAGTGGCGTGATCGTCGGACTGTCAAGTTATAGGTCTCGAGTCCGAACCCAAGGCACGCACCTCTGACTTTTCGGATTCATGTGCGTATTGTATAATTATCACTTGCTTAAAAACGGTGAAGGAAAACATCGTGAGGAAACCGGCATGCCTGAGAGATATTTCTCGACGGCATGTGAAGCCAAGTCAGAGGCCCATGGGCGGCATAAACTGTGACACCAGGTTAGTTACTAACCACACGAAAAGAAGAAGACTGAACTGTGTTGCATGCGCGGTCTACGGCTCCGTAATGCCTAGGCTAAGGGTTGAACGCTTGCCTTTCATGCAGGAACCTGCACACCTGAGAGGGCTCTAAAAAGTTCTCGATGGTGTGTGTAGTCTGCCAACCCGCACCAGGCCAGCGTGGTGGACTAACGCTTAAACACTCCATATACGCCTACGTTTAGCAATCACTGCTTCTAAATCGTATATTACTAACAATCTTCTTCTTCTCCCTGCCCTTATCCCACACTAGGTGGGGTCGGCACAGCATGTATTTCATAAATCCATGTTGTTAGAGGTTTTGGCTTATTGTTTTATGACCGGCCGCCTGCCTGACATCAACCCTCCTTAGGAATACTCGTTGGGTGACCCAATGTGCTTGCTGATATTATGCACTGGGTCCCAAAATGATATGCTTGTCAATTTTATTACCAACAACTAATCAGAGTATGTTCTTCTTGGTGGAATGTACTTTAAGTTCCTCGACCCACTCATTCAGTTTTGCTAGGGACTTTGGTGCTTCGGTCACTGCTTCTAAATCGTATTTTACTAACAATATCCTCATCTTTTTCAGGAAGTGGAGCAAGTAGTGTTGATCGGCAATCGAGAATGGATGTCTCGCAACGGAGTCACCGTGCCGCGGAGAGTACAAGAAGCTATGCAGCAGGACGAGGAGTTGGGCAGAACTGCTGTGTTAGCTGCTATTAATGGTAAGTAGCTCATGTGAGTCTGTGGAGATGACGACTGATGGAGGAGAATGGAAGAGGAATACACACCTCCGCGTCATACATTTGATAGTCTTAGCCACACAGAATGTAAACGAAATCATGTAATTCCTTCAAACCTCGTGGTGTACTGCTGACATAGATTAACCTGGAACGGGATACTTTTGGATTGAATAAAAAAATAAAAAACAAGAAGTAAACGTGTGTCACAAAACAGATAGGTACAGAAGTCAATGTACATACAAGTGCGCTCGAGCAACGCACACATAGACACTGCTCTCGGACACGATATCTCGGACTGTTTGGGACTAGTGCGAGCGCGAGTGCCATGCGCTTGAGAGAGATAGATATATAGATAGAGCGACCGCTGAGTGTAGGTATGAAAATTGAAGTACATACATGTGATTGACTTCTGTACCTATCTGTTTTGTGCATGTGTTCTTAAAGTGAGGCATTTTAGCGCCCCGAGCGAATTGCGTAGCTATCGCTCACCGCGCGGCCATTTAACTCTCCAAAAGAAATATAACTTTAAAAATACGTCACACGTATACATATTTTAGCCAATTTTTTCCTTATAACATACCATAACATAGTTTCACGCCTGTATTCCCCGAAGGGTTGGGCACAGGTGTATAGTAACACCCTTATTTCGCCGTTATGTTTAAGTCCCATGTAATAAAAGGCAAGCTTATTGCCATCAACCTGGCACAAAACCAAACGCCGGCCTGCTACTGAGGAATTCGACACGGAAAAACTCAATAACACTTTGGCCGACCTGGGGATCGAACGCAGAACCTCACGATCAGCAGTCGCGCTTGCCACCGCTAGACCAACGAGGCAGTTTACTTATTAATTTTTAATTATTATAGTTCTTAAATCCTTTTCTACTTGGCCCATAGACCAGCTGGTCTGCACAATAGGGGTTGCAGACGAAGTGAAGCCCGAAGCCCACTTAGCGGTGTATTGTCTGAAGAAGATGGGTTTGCAAGTGTGTTTATTGACCGGCGACAACAGGAAGACTGCTGTGGCTATCGCGAGACAGGTAACCTACAACTTGTGTTATTGTCATATGCATCTTCTTTACATAGTATAAAACAAAGTCGCTCCCGCTGTCTGTACGCTTAGATCTTTTAAACTACGCAACGGATTTTAATGCAGTTTTCAGCAATAGATAGAGTGATTCAAGAGGAAGGTTTATCTGCCCCACATTAGTATCTATATTGCACCCGTGCGAAGCTTATGGCGGGTTGCTAGTAGTCTTTATCTATACTAATATTATAAAGAGGAAAGATTTGTATGTTTGTATGTAACGAATAAACTTAACAACTACTGGACCGATTTCAAAAATTCTTTTGCCGTTAGAAAGCTACATTATCACTGAGTAACATAGGATATATTTATTACTGGAATAAAACTTCGCACACAAATTCAATTCCCATGACAATACAATATAATAATAATTTCAACCTTCAATCCTCAAATCCTGATGCTGCAGTGCTGCAAGATACAACCGTTTAACTTAAAAGTTATTATCAGGAATTATTATCTGCATAATAATATCTTTTACTTCTTCCACAGGTCGGCATCAACAAAGTATACGCTGAAGTCCTACCCTCTCACAAGGTAGCAAAAATACAGAAGCTACAAGAAGAAGGACAGAAGGTGGCCATGGTGGGCGACGGTGTGAACGACTCGCCAGCACTGGCGCAGGCCGACGTGGGGATAGCTATAGCGAGCGGGACCGACGTCGCTGTGGAGGCTGCGGACTTGGTGCTTATGAGGGTACGTGCATACTTATGTGATCCCAACGTTAACAAAATATAATAAAAGCTGTCTGGCTGTGTGTACGAATTTTTAATAAATTACCTAATACATTAAAAACACTGAATTGTAGGCTATGTAAAATTAAGTTGTATGAATGGTTGAATGAAAATAATTTGTATACCATTAAGGAGTTTCTTGAGTATACATTATAACATTATAAGTTTGCATGCTTTAATTTTAAGCAAAAATGTATGATCTCATAATGTAATGTAACACCTTTTTATACCATGTTTTACGCAAATAAATATATTATTATGTTAAAGAGAATTTTGATGGAGCTCGTGGCTAATTTAGGTATTCTGGGAGGCTCATGGCTAAATGACTTAGACATAGAATAAGTATAGAGGGGCGAGTGGTTAAATGACTTAGATATAGAATAAGTATAGAGGGGTGAGTGGTTAAATGACTTAGATATAGAATAAGTATAGAGGGGTGAGTGGTTAAATGACTTAGATATAGAATAAGTATAGAGGGGTGAGTGGTTAAATGACTTAGATATAGAATAAGTATAGAGGGGTGAGTGGTTAAATGACTTAGATATAGAATAAGTATAGAGGGGTGAGTGGTTAAATGACTTAGATATAGAATAAGTATAGAGGGGTGAGTGGTTAAATGGCTATACTATAAAATAATTATTGTGAGGCTCGTGGCTAAATGACTACTCTATAAAATACATGTTATGTGGCTCGTGGCTAGAAAACTATGCTATAATATAATTATTATAAGAATCGGCGCTAAATGCTTATTCTATAAAATAATGAGGCTCATGGCTAAATGAGTACGCTATAAAATAATCGTTAATTGGCTCGTAGCTGAATGACTTTGTTGTAGAACAAGTATTGAGGGTTCGTGCTAAACGACTGCTATTAAATAATTATTGAAGGGCTCATAGCTAAATATCTATTCTATAAAATAATCGCTAAATGGCTCGTGACTAAATGACGGCTTAAAATAATTATTACGGGTTTCGTCGTTAAATGAATTAGCTACAGAATTATTATTTAGTAGCTCGTGGTTAAATGATTAAAAGTTATAAAATAAGTACTAAGGGGCTCGTGGTTAAATGATTAAAAGTTATAAAATAAGTATTAAGGGGCTCGTGGTTAAATTAAGTAGATAATTATATAGTAATTATTGGGGGTTCGTGGCTAAATGAATGATTTATAAAGTAATGTTTGTGGGGCTTCTAGCTAAATTATTGTTATGATATAGTTATAAGGGGCACATGACAATACCTGACCGTATTACGGATTTTGTTCAGTCTTTGACAAATATTTATTTTCATAAAATCCATGTTGTTCCAGAACGATCTCCTGGACGTGGTGGCGTGCCTGGAGCTGTCGCGCACCACGGTGCGGCGCGTGCGCCTCAACTTTGTGTTCGCCAGCGTCTACAACCTGCTGGGCATACCGCTCGCCTCCGGCGCCTTCGCCATGCTCGGCCTGCAGCTGCAGGTAGGGCCACTGCTGGCCTAACACACTACCATCACTCTACACTAGGGTTCTTGGATGGGTCACCGTTCGTTATGGTGCGTCCAGACCTGACGAACGCGCCGCGAATGCGCCGCTCGCGAGCGGCGCGCGGAGCTTTGTACGAACATGAAATGCACGCGCGCAGAACGCGAGCGGCTCGTGAACGGCTCACGCGTTGCGCGCGTGTTGCGCATTCGCGGCGCGTTCGTCAGGTCTGGACGCACCATAACACATCGAGACCCCTCCGTGCCTCGGAGAGCACGTTAAACCGTCGGTCCCGGGTGTCATACGAATACCTATGACAGTCGTTACGGAGAGTGAGAAGCCCGAAAGTCTGACGACTGGTCTAACCTTAGGATATCAGTGTTGCCCAGTAACTGTGTTGCGGGATCTGATGGCAGCCGCTCCGTGTAAAATACTGGTATTCAGCCGCATCTGGTTAGACTGGAAGCTGACCACAACATAGTTGGGAAAAGGATAGAAGGAAGACCAGTATATGTTTTCTTGCACAAAATTTAGTACTTATGATTAGATCACTGTCTCGTTGGTCTAGTGGTGGCAATGTGAGGCCCTTGGTTCAATCCCCAGATCAGGGCAAAGTGTTATTGGGTTTTTCCGTGTAAATTTCCTCATTAGCAGCCCGAAGTTTGGATTTGTGTCCGCTTGATAGCAATAGGCTCGCCCCCTATTACATGGAACTTAAACATAATGGCGAAATGAGGGTGTTACTATACACCTCTGCCCAACCCTTCGGGGAATACAGGCGTGATGTTATGTTATCATTGGATCATTGTCCCACAGCCATGGATGGCGTCGGCAGCGATGGCGATGAGTTCCGTGTCCGTTGTGTGCTCCAGTTTATTGCTCAAAACGTAAGTAATCATATATCAATTAAAACCTTTTTAATTAGCTTCACTTCGTATACAAGGTGTAAACAAAATCATGTCATTCCTTCAAACCTCGTGATGTACTGCTGACATAGATTAACCATGCACGGGATACTTGTAGATTCAATAAAAAAATACAAGAAGTGAACATGTGTTCTCAACGTGAGGCATTTTAGCGCCCCGATTTAAATGACCGCGCGGCGAGCGTTAGCCGCGTAATTCGCTCGGGGCACTAAAATGCCTCACGTTAAGAACACATGTTTACTTCTTGTATTTTTTTTAAATTAGTTCCAAAAGTTTTTCGTCCCAGGTTAATCTATGTCAGCGGTATATCACGAGGTTTGAAGGAAGTACATGATTTCGTTTACACCCTGTATTTATTTGTTTATGTCAAATCTTACGACAGATTTTTCAACTACTTCTACTTAACCGATTCTCCTGAAACGTCGCACACAAATTCATTTCCCATGACAATACAACATTATAATAATTTCAACCTTCAATCCTCAAATCCTCATGCTGCAGTACTGAAAGATAAAACCGTTTAACTTTAAAGTATTTTAAGCGATTATTTCAATATTTTAAAAACATTGTTTAAAATTATGTTTCAGTTTTAAAAAACCAACACTAGAACAGCTCCGCACATCAGAATACCTTCAATCCATCCACCTGGAGGAGCTGGACTCCGTGTCAGTACACCGGGGGCTCGACGAGCGGATACACCCCGGCGAGAGGGGCGCCTCGCCGCTAGCCAAGTTAGTATTATGTACTAAATATATTGAAAAATATATTATAGCCGGTGTAAACGAAGCCGAAGTCTACGCATACTGTACATCAAACTAAGTAACATACAGCAAAAATAATTGCTGGGAAACGACTTTACAAGCAGCTTTTAACTGTAGCGCGCAATGTAAGCGCGCGCGCAGCAGACTGTGCCTACATTTCGAAAATGTTGATAATGTTTGTATAGAAGAACGTTTAGTAATAACATTTAAACTTAGTTTACGTGAAAAACGTTCAAAAATATGGTAACTTTGACCTTCAATATCTCCATAACCAGTCGGTTCCCAGGTATGGCCCAATACCAAAAAGTATTTGTAATGATGGGAAGAATACGTGGCTCTCGGCTTCGTTACGGGTATTTTTACACCCAATATAGTCATTTTTTTTAAGAAGTCTCTTGGTTCATCCGGTGTCCTCCATAACCTGGTGCCCCGAGGCTTTCCACCTATTTAGATTATAGAGTAAACTAACCCTGGTGATCGACAAAATCTGAATCTTACAAAATTTACTTTGCTACCTTTTATCAATATTTTGTTTTCATGGCTAAAGTAACTGAGATGTACATTGTAAGTAAATTAACTGACCAGGGGCTCAAGACTGCTAATTTAAATAAAATGACATACAATTGTCACCCCACCGATTAATTGAGATTCCATTACGACTGTGATAGATTATACAGGGTTACTGGTAACTCGACGTATTCCTTGCAGGACATTGTAGTAGGGTTGAAAAGCAACAAATTTAGCCACCAAATGTTCTACTGAAGTTCAGTAGTTTTTGAGATATTAATTATTTTACTTTATTATTAAAAAAATCCAGATTCAACCATATTTACAGATGTGTTTGGATTTTTTTAACTTTTAATTATTAACGTAGATCTGCTATGGCATCAGCTATGATAAAAACTTAAACAATACATTCGCGCCGTACATTATTTTTAAATAGGCTTCAAATGGTTGAAAATGGGATATTTCAAAAAATATAAAAAACTCAAAAACTTGAATTTCGGTAGAACATTTGGTGGCTTAATTTTTTGCATTTTAACCCTACTATGACGTCCTGCAAGGAATACGTCGAGTTACCAGTAACCCTGTATATTGTGCTATAGTCCACGCGCGAGGGCTATTCACCGCCTGCGGTATGTGAGCGGCGAGAGGGGGGAGCGAAACAATAGACACGCTCTGTCAGTGTCAGTTTGCTTTGTCTTGTCTACTGCGCGCATCCCCTCCAGCCGCTACTAGCACTCGCGCGTGGACTATAAAAATGTTTTTCATTGACGTAGTAGTTCAATGACAGTTGAATGAAAAATCAGTGGAAAACCACTGGCCCAAAATAACCAGCAGAATAAAGCCGCCGCACGTAACTTGGCAAGATTAGAGAAGATAATTCCTCTCCTTTCTTTCTTCTAACCAGACATGTTTCAAAATAAATTATTGCAATAAATAATAATGACGAGCAATAAAAGAGACAATTTTGTTGTTGCACTAAGTGTACATGCACAAACTTACTCCCACTACGACAGAACCTTGCCAAGTTACGTGCGACTAGACTATCACCCATATTCTAAGACGTTCCTCCAAAACTTACTCGACTCATACTCGACTCAGGACGGCCTCGAAAACACCTTCAAAATTGTATTCTTAGTCGCAATTTCGAGTGAACTTTGAAGTTCCTCGACGGAGTAATTACAACATAATTTGAATTATCTGCATCGCGAAAATAACGCCGCGATAAATAGTTGTAAGGATTATCGTAAGCATATTCGATGAAGTCTTCAAAATTCATTTTTGTTACATACGAACTTTGACACTTCCTTCCTTAAGGTAGGTTCCGAGGTACCTTGAGTTTGACAGATGATTCATTACCTCGACTGAGGAAAAATCTCGAGTCGAGGACGTTTATGTCAACTATAGGCTGAGTCGAGGTGGAGTCGGATCGAGTAAGTTTTGGAGGAACGTCTTAGAATATGGGTGTATAACAATGTCTAAAACTCTTCTATTGAAGAGTTCGTAAGTTAACAGACTTGGGTCACAGTTGGACTTGGCTCATAGCCTTGCTTTTAGCTGACAAAAGCTTAGCTTACAACATCCAACAGCCTTACTGCGTATCAGACTGGCAATTGTAGTAGCTTTTATTTTGACACTTCAACAATGTTAATTGTACAGTTGGGGAATAAATAGCCTCGTCAGTTTTCAAATTCATTCCTTTCTCACATCGCGGGCACATGCTACTTTTTCAAACTGCCGAACGGAACAGACCAATGCATGGAAAATTATATTTAATTATTTGGTAGCAAAGATCAAAATTGGCTTTTGTCTCCATATGACGTAGTAGAGCCATGTAATGTCTTTGATTGGATTTAAGGAGTTTTGTTGTAATAACCATGACATCAATCAAATCGATGATTAAATAAATTGACATTACTAGTGTCTGTCACCATGTCACCATTATAATTTTTAATATCTTGTCAAAAACTGCTTGTATTTTCATTTCTATAATGTTGGCAATACGTAGTCGATAAAATAGTTTGTTTCTTGCACTGTGCAACCAAAAATAGACCTTAAGGTGTATAGCATTTTCTTTCCCTTACTGTACACACGACGACATATCAAGCTATACATTTCCAATTTATGCTGACCTCGCGTGGTAGTTTTGAATTTTGAAAAAAAAGCCATCACATCCTGAAGTATTACCTATACAAGGTTAGTCTGAAAGGGGGTACTAAGCTGAAAAGGTGTTAAAGTACCTATAATAAGGGATAACTTTTGTTATACAACTTTCCCCAAAACTCGATAGTTTAAGAGAAATAGCTTTTCAAAGATTTCATAAAAAATATGCTAAAATCTATCTGTCCATAGCTATGATCAGCTGTTTTTACAATTTAGGTCATATTTGGGGTCACGGATTAGAAAATTAATTTTCTGAATTCATAACTAAAGAAGGTATGTTTTTTTTTTAAAAAACTAAAATATTATATCATTTTGCATGCAAATAAAAATTATCGAATTTTGAAATTTTAACACTTGCTTTAAAATAGTCATCGGTGATACTTAAAGTGGCCCGCGGCTTAGTACCCCCTTTCTGACTAACCTTGTATTATTCTTTTTGTCGTCTTCTCAACTGCGACGTTTACCAAAACGATTAATAGGTACGAAGTAACATTTGGGGTACTTAACGCCCTAGGTGAGCCGGCTTACGGCCGGTCACGGCGTACCATGTGTTCTGGTGCGCCGGTGATGTGGGGTGCCCCCCGCGCCTCTCAGGAGGTCGTGGGGCGGGGCCCCACAGTGGAGAGGTCCACCAGCAATTGGTGGACCAAGACCTGCCGGGGTTGCGGTGCATGCAATAGCGAATCCCGGCTTTAGGTCAGAAGGAGGGACACCGTGGTGGTTTTAGCCGATAAAAGTCCGGCACACGGGGGATAGCCCATGAGGATTTCCCCACGTAAAAAAAAAAAAAAAAAAGCTGAGTCGGCTCCTACGGCCATATTTTTGTTAGAAATCACCCAAAACATGACTAGGTATCTAGCCAAAAAATTAAAACAATCGAATTAAGAAACTCCTCCTTTTTAGGGTTCCCTACCCAAGGGGTAGAACGGGACCCTATTACTAAGACTCCGCTGTCCGTCTGTCTGTCACCAGGCTGTATCTCATGAACCGTGATAGTTAGAACAGTTAGACAGTTGAAATTTTCACAGCTGATGTATTTCTGTTGCCGCTATAACAACAAATACTAAAAAACAATAAAATAAGTAATTAAGGGGGCTCCCATACAACAAACGTGATTTTTTTGCTCGATGTTGATAACGGCAACAGGTAGACGCTTCAAATATTCACAGAATACTTAGTTATATAATCACTTTAAAAATAAACAATTACATTAAAATAAAACAAATATTGAAGGGGGGCTCCCATACAACAAATGTGATTTTTTTGCCGTTTTTATAGATAATGATACGGAACCCTTCGTGCGCGAGACCGACTCTCACTTGGCCGGTGTTTTTTTAAGTTAACAATGGCTGTCATCTGAATGGTTAGCTAAATATTGAGGTTTTGGTCAGCGAAAATGTATAATTGATTAGCGATGCACGATCAGCGTAGAAAACTGTGTCAGATTTTCAACAATAAGCTTTTCCGAGTTGGTCTTCTTCTTTTCGTGTGGTTAGTGACTAACCTGGTGTCAGAGTTTATGCCGCCCATGGGCCTCTGACTTGGCTTCACATGCCGTCGAGAAATATCTCTCAGGCATGCCGGTTTCTATATGCATATGAATCCGAAAAGTCAGAGCTGCGTGCCTTCGGTTCGAACACGAGACCTGTGATTTGGTAGACCGACGGTCGCACCACAAGGCACAAACTCTGACACCAGGTTAACCACACGAAAAGAAGAAGTATATTTTGTAAAAAAATTGTCGAAGAAGACCCGGCTTAGGCTGCAAACACTATATACTATCTACACACCTCTCTTCTCTATATACTCTATCTCTTTCTACCTCTAACTATCTCTTTCTCTCATGACAGCAAAAACCGCGACTCGTGGAAGTCAACTCTGTTGAAAGTTGAAGTTTAAAGTATGTAGTCTTTAGATACGGTGTTCTGTGTGTTCGTGTGTGTTGATGTGTTTGTAAGTTTTTAGCGGGTTGTGGTTCAAAATTGTGTTGTTAAATAAAATATATATTTGTGTATTACGTATATACAATAACAATATTTAGTGTTAACTCCGCCAAACAGTTGATCAAGTGTGAATGCAGTATGCAGCACCGCCCTCCCGCCCGCAAATATATGCAAATGCAGAAGGTGCGATTAATAACATGCAACACAAACAAATCAAACCGAGACGACACGTGTTTCGCCCCTCCACGGGGCATCCTCAGGAGATGTTGGATGGAATGATATGGCTGCTTCTTTTTTTTTCTATTCGACTGCTTGTAGATGGTCTTGCGGACCGTTTCTACGTAACCGAGCAGTTATTGACGAGACCTGAAGGGTCTCCAACCAATGGGGACGAGATTAAAATACTTAACCTAAGCTAACTACTACTACTAACATCATGACTACTAGCAACAACAGCACTAAGGGCGACCCCTAATGGGACTCGGAGCTCGGCTTAGGGCGTTGCTGGCGGGAGGACTGGAAGGGAGACAGCTTGATGAGGGCTGAATTGACGGTGTGACTGCGGAGTCAGGACGACCGACGTGGATCAGGGACGATTTGGCTGCGTAGCGCGCATCCCTTTATACATCACTACGGCCTGTTGTTTGTGTCTAACTACCCGCACAAATGTGTAATAATGAGGATGGCACTAAATTAGTTTGGTCATTCAACAGTGTAAATCTATCAGTATTACTGAGGGCGGGAGGGCAGTGCTGCATATTGCATTCAGGCTTGATCAACTGTTTGGCGGAATCAAAACGAAATACAGGGTGTAAACGAAATCATATAATTCCTTCAAACCTCGTGATGTACTGCTGACATAGATTAACGCTGCACAAGACACTTGTGGATTCAATAAAAAAAATATTACATGAAGTAAACATGTATTCTTAACGTGAGGCATTTTAGCACCCCCTAGTTAAATGACCGCACGGCGAGCGATAGGTGCACAATTCGCTCGGGGCGCTAAAATGCCTCATGTTAAGGACACAATACATGTTTACTTTTTGTAATATTTTTTTATTGAATCCAAAAGTATCCCGTCCCAGGTTAATCTATGTCAGCAGTACATCACGAGGTTTGAAGGAATTACATGATTTCGTTTACATTCTGTATTGTTATTGTATATTTGTACGACATGGATTACTCCATTAGGGAACGTACCCATACTACGTGACCCATTTTTTACAACATTTTACCCCCCTCCCCTCCTTCGGTGCCCACCCGTAGTATATGCCAATACCCCCCCTCCCCCTCTAGTTTTCACGTAGTAATTCATAAATAAATGGTTTTAAATCATTTTTTTGCAATAAGAAAATTATTTGGCTCAATGTGCGTCAATGTTACCACCTGTGAATTTAAAAAGCGCTAAACCTTCCGCGCCATGTCTGAATATAGCTTGAAAAAGCGCGAGATTTCCCTAGAGGATATTGACCAAGTGACGAAAACCTAGCCCCCCTCCCCCGCCCCTGTGACCAAGCGTGGTATTTTGAAGATCCCCCTCCCTCCCCTGAACGGGTGACGTAGAATGGGTACGTTCCCTCATTTATTTTGTATATTATTTTGTAATATTTTCTTGTAACGGTTTTCATTTGCCTATTGTTTGGATTATCTTTTTTAATTAAACGGTTTTAATTAGCTTCACTTCGTATATTTTTTTGTTTGGATCAAATCTTGCGACAGATTTTTCAACTACTTCTGCTTAACCGATTCTTCTGAAACTTCGCACACAAATTCAATTCCCATGACAATACAACATTATAATAATTTCAACCTTCAATCCTCAAATCCTGATGCTGCAGTACTGCAAGATACAACCGTTTAACTTAAAAGTATTTTTTAAAGGGATTATTTTGTTTTTCTTTTGGTGGTAGTGGTTTTTTATCGTTTGATGTAATATTACTTATATAGTCCCCGGCACGTATCTTGGCAAGAGCAGAGAAGAGAATTCCTCTCCTTTCTTTCTTTCTTTCTTCTAAACAGACATGTTTTAAAAGTAAATTATGGCAATAAGTATAGAATAATGACAAGCAATAAAAGTGACCATTATTTTGTTGCACTAAGTGTACATGCGCAAACTTACTCCCACTACGACAAAACCTTGCCAAGTTACGTGCCGGCGGCGGTACTATTTTTGTGTTATTTTTACCATGCATGTTTTACTTTTGTTTTTTTCTTTCTTGTAACATTTTTTTCCCTATTTTTCCATTTATGCTCCTCATAATTATTTCTTACTTTTATTCCTTAACTTTATTTTGACTATCTTCGATTTTTTTTTATCAGAACTTGTCAATATCCTCAAATTTTCCATAAAAAATAGGGCTCAGCTCAAACCTGGCAACACCCAGATTCTCTCGAGATAACATCACGCCCTACACCTAACACCTAATAACTCGTATTCCCCTCCACAGACTATTTCACCGCAGCAAGCCAGCAGAAGGCTGCCTCCTCCAAGAAGATGACGACATGATGACCGTCTCCTTCATCCCCAAGAGACGACAGGAGCCGAGCATCAACGGATGATCTTATGCCAGCGATGGACATGAGAGCGATGGACAAACGTCTGGTGGTTAGACGGACTGTGTTCAATGAGGGCACTAGATGGCGCTAGGAACACGTTGTAAGTGAAATTGTACACGCAGCAAAAGAATTATGTATGCAGGCAACTGACATTGTTGTTACGTACAGTCAATAGCATGAATTTTCATGAATATTTTGAAATTAAATATCGGAAAACCAATACTTTGATTGTACGTAGATAATTATGCTCAGGCAAACGACGATTAATGCTACTCAACAAACTTAGCTTCTCAAATTTAAATTCTGATAAAATGCAAATGTTTTTTGTAGGTACCCTGTGCATATATTTTTTTTGCTGTCTGTATAATAATTCACTAATTTTAAAAATAGAATATGTAAACATACACACACACATAAACACGTCACTTTGGATCTACCATAAACTCTTAATCCTATCTTTAGATAGGATTAAGAGTTTCCGTTCAGCTATTCTGAACAACTGAAATTATCTAGACAGTTCATGTTGCAGTCAAACTGACAGGAATATGGTAACACCAAACGTGCTAGTAGCGCCATCTAGTGATGATAGTATTAGTCTTCATTGAAAAAAATCCTACAAAAGATGTTAGATGGACGTATGTCCAATGGATTGATGTGCGATGGACGTCAGTGATAGTGTTACAGTGAAGCTAAGAATAAAGACTGATGTGTTTGTGTAAATAGTTCGTGTGTCGGGCAAAGTGGGAAGTCAGGGATTTTGTGAAACGTCTGGGTATTTTAAATATTGGTGCAATTTTTTTGGGTGTTATGTTAAATAACCTTAAGTTTTGGCTAGGTTGTAGATATTGCATTATTGTATGTGATTGTTGCTGCATTTTATTGGTTATAATCGGTGATCGGATAATCAGGTGCTTATTTACATAAACTAGAGAGTACTGACATAGAGTTGATACAACCACTCTTCTTCTTCGTGCCCTTATCCCACACTAGGTGGGGTCGGCACAAAATTTATTTCGTAAATCCATGTTGTTATAGGTTTTGGCTTATTGTTCTATGACCGGCCGCCTGCCTGACATCAACCCTCCTTGGGAATACTCGTTGCGCCGTCGCGCGGGTGACCCAATGTGCTTGCTGATATTATGCACTAGGTCCTAAAATGATATGCTTGTCAATCTTACAATTGATAGAACCATCGTCCTGATAATAATCAATAGCAATTTTCTAAATCCAAACTTTGCTATTTATTGTACCCGGTAGTGCCGTTACATTGTAATTTTACTTATTATATGTACTAGATGCGAGTGCTATTAAAAATAGTTCCGAGTTGTTACCTATATATAAAATTTCATAGAACCGTATAACAATGATATTTTCATTAAATACTGCTTACATACTTACTCGTACTTTTAAGAGAGAACGGTTTAGTTTGTAATGAAAATTGATATTTGTTTTTATCAGGATGGTGGTTGTATCAACTCTATGTCAGTACTTTCTTAAAGTTTAGGTAAATAAGCGCCCGATTATCCGATCATTGGTTATAACCTCTTATCCACAAGGATAAATAATCTAGTTTCTTTTTTACCCAAGTAACTATTTTTATATCTATCTAATATAAGCCTTATTATACCTCAAACATATAGTATTATAACTAAAAATATCTCATAAAGATGAGATTTAGAAAGGAGATGTTTCATTTTTGTATGGGACTCCGGCCATAAGGTGTACCTTTTAGAAAAGCTGGGAAACTAAACCCTGAATAGCTTACAGTAACATTTTTTTTTCATAATATCAAATGTTTTTTATGCACAAAATAAAAGTTAAAAATGTTTGACGTTTGTCGTGAGAGTTATGACAGCCGTGAGAGGTCGTAAAGATGACGTTTACCTAACCTAGAAATTGATATTTGTTAATTACTGACTGACTGTGACCTGACATTTTGAATTTTTCGTTCAGAAGTACACGTCAAAAAAGAAGAATAAATATATTTCTAACGATGAAATCGTCACACTAGCTTAGAATTAGTCGAAAAAGATGGCTAAGAGAATAATAATTATTATTAATTGTACAAGAACACATACCTTTCATATTTAACGTCTACGTGAATTATGTTTTGATTTGACATGATTTCAGAACGAAAGCAGGCTATGCAAACTATAGGACGCCATGTTGAATAGAATATGGCAATAATTGAAAACTTATTATATTTTGTGCACATCAAATCAGGTTTAAATTCACGAAAGAATATTTTTCCTCAATTCTTGGATTTTTTTCCCCTTTTTCGATAAATTTACATCTTATGGCCGAAAATGAAACATCTCCTTTCTTTTTTCCATATTTTTTTATAGAAATTTCACAAAATCCCCTATTTCTAAGCTGCGATGCTACCTAGCCTTTAGAAGCTAACACAGCTTTAAGTTAACAAAATATATTGCTTTGTATTCTAAAATAAATTTGTACAAAATCATGTATGTAAAGATTTATAAATAAGATCGCCACGGACAGCGTTCAGCGTTCTGCAATCTGCGTTCCGAACGCTAGAAGATGCCACCAGATATTTTTATCAGTGTCAATAAAAGTGGTATATTACAGAACGCAGAACGTTTGACCGCACTCTGACCGCGTGAGTTCGATACTACATAACCATTATGCCTATGGTTCTGGAAGATATAGATATATCTAAAAATCTGTCAAAACTCACTTCCAGTAGATTTTAAAATCTAAAAATATACTGGGTGTAAAAATAGCCTTAACGAAGCCGAATTCTACGCATACTGTACATAAAACTAAGTAACATACAGCAAAAATAATTGCTGAGAAACGACTTTTATTTTGGTACTAAAAAACAGCTTTTTATTGTAGCGCGCAATGGAAGCGCACGCGCAGTAGTCTGTGCCTACATTTCGAAAATGTTGATAATGTTTGTATAGAAGAATGTTTATTAATAACATTTAAACTTAGTTTTCGCGAAAAACGTTCAAAAATATGGTGACTGACCTTCAATATCTCCATAACCAGTCAGTTCCCAGGTATGGCCCAATACCAAAAAATCTTCGTAATGATGGGAAGAATACGTGGCTCTAGGCTTCGTTAAGGGTATTTTTACACCTAGTATAATATAAGCGAATATTGAAATTTCAAATACGCTGTCAATGCAACTTTTGAAATGTATTAAAACATTGAATAAGTGAGCAAATACTAACATTTCCTGTAAAATTTATTTTAATGTTGAAAATTGCAAGATTTCGCTTTTAAGATACGTTAAATTATTATTCAACAAAAAGTTATATTTGTAGCCAAAAAAACACTATTTTGTCTTACGCAGGCATAGCACGCAAGACAAGACATTTGCCACGAATTTTATCGTATACAAGGTTAGTCGGAAAGGGGTACTAAGCCGAAAGGGTGTTAAAGTACCCATAATAAGGGATAACTTTTGTTCTACAACTTTCCCCAAAACTCGATAGTTTAAGAGAAATAGCTTTTCAAAGATTTCATAAAAAAATATGCTAAAATCTATCTGTCCATAGCTATGATCAGCTGTTTTTACAATTTAGGTCATATTTGGGGTCACGGATTAGAAACTTAATTTTCTGAAATCATAACTAAAATGAAAATGTTTTTTTTTTTTGAAAAATATAAAATAAAAATCTTTTTGCATGCAAATAAAAACTACCGAATTTTGAAATTTTAACACTTGCTTTTAAAATAGTCATCGGTGATACTTTAAGTGGCCCGCGGCTTAGTACCCCCTTTCCGACTAACCTTGTATATCTACCTGCTGAGTATGATAGATATTAACTAAAAATATTCGACAAAATTTGTGATAATATGTCTTGTCACAGATTGCCGCCTAAACAGATTTCTAAACGCCAAAAATAATATTCTTCCGTTTAAAAATATACGTTGTAATATTATTCCATTATAATATTGATTAATAGTTACCATTTTGTACAAAAATGTTATTATTTTAAATTTTGTATAATATTTTGATTCTATATTATTGTTTAATAGACTACAAAAGGCTTATAACTAAGCCGTAGATAATACAACAAGTAATGGATTCATTTTATACAGGGTGTAAACGAAATCATGTAATTCCTTCAAACCTCGTGATGTACTGCTGACATAGATTAACCGTGCACGGGATACTTTAGGATTCAATAAAAAAATATTACAAGAAGTAAACATGTGTTCTTAACGTGTGGCATTTTAGTGCACCGAGTTAAATGACCGCGTGACGAGCAATAGTCGCGCAATTCGCTCGGGCCGCTAAAATGCGTCACGTTAAGAACACATGTTTACTTCTTGTTTTTCATCACGAGGTTTGAACGAATTACATGATTTCGTTTACACACTGTATACTCGTAATAGAGGTAGTTTTGTTAACAAACAAAATATCAACAAAATGTTGTATAAAATTAAAATAATAATTTTAAAACAATCAATACACCGCGTCAATATCGAATCAGCCGTTCTCGAATTGCCAGCTGACAGACGGACAAAGAGTAATCAACTAATGGAATGCTAATTAAACATAGGTACGTTCTGCGTTTGCAGTAACACTACGATGTTCCCCAATGAGAACGCTCGAGTCGTTTACATTTAAGTATAAAACAAGAATACTACATTATTCAGACGATTTAAAAAATGGCCATCCTGGTGGTAAGTGATTACCGCCGCCTATACAACCTTATTTTTTATGTACCATAAACCCGAAAACGGGTCATTGTACTCACCATTAAGAACAACATTTATTACGGGATGAAACCTGAAATCGCGAAAACAAATTCAGGTGTTCCATACATTTATGTTCGCATAACTAGACAATGGTGTCGATTCTGTAGCGCACTTTGACAGGACTAAACTAAACTAAGGGTGTTTGTCTCTTTCTGTTTCAATAGAAAAAGAAAGTGACAGTTGCGTTTAGTCTAGTTTAGTACTGTCAAAATGTGCTACAGAATCGACACCAATATGTAGGAACAGCTGATTTTTGCGATTTCAGCTTTCTTTTATGGTACATAAAAAATAAGGTTGTATACACCAACAACCTTAATAAGATTAATGATGCGTTGCCAAGCTTAGAGACAAAGTTGAAGTCTCATGTGACTGTAATTTCACCGACACTCTTCAAACCGAAACAGCTATGCTTGGCGGCGGAAATAGTACTTCCACAGACGAGTTTATTATCCTTTTGAACTCCAACCTTTAAACTTATGAGCACTTCCCTCCACTCCACGCTACAAATTCGTCGTACAGTTTTGACGGAAAGAAAAGAAAGAAAGAAATTTATTTGGCACTAAAGCAGTCAGTCACACAGACAAAAAAATCATAAGAGACAAAACAAAAGAGAAAAATAAGAAGTTACCGTGTGTCTAGCGGACGGCTATTGACGTTAGCGTCGATAGGCCGTCAATGGCGCTCAAAAGATTAACAAGGAGCTTATACTACTAATATTAGCATTCCATTTGTTTATTACTCTATAAAAAAAAGTCGAGAACGTAAAATTTTACATTTAGTATTATTTTGATATATTTTTTTAACATAAATCATTGACACTACACTTTCAAAATTCCCGTACACGTCCACTGTCTAACATGTGGTCCCAAAATACAGTCAAAAGGGGAAATTTCCATTATCACCATGCTTGATAGACTGTGTGGTGATTAAAGAGGTGTCCTGCGTAAGCGACAAACGCGATCAAGACAACGGCATTCCCTACTAACGGCCTATATAGCGAGACGCGACGTAACGCGTATTTGTTCCACGTCGTGTCGCGTCGCGTCGCACCGCGTCGCGTTGTCGCTTACGTAGGACACCCCGTATTATTAGTGTCAGTGATTGTGTGATGCTGTTAAAGTGACATTATATTTTTTTATAATAAAGTTAGTTTATGCTAGAATGTAATTAATTCCGTTATATAATTAGAAAATTAATTTGGCAGTATTACTGTCTTATCTTAGTCACGTTTTTAACGAATATGGGAATATAGCGAAAACTACGAATAAAGGTCAAAGCACACATATAAATCGGAAAGGGATCGTCACCGTATCAACTCAAACCGTTCAGTATTTGTATGAAACTGCAACGCACACTAATCGGAATCGTAACGTAATCGCCTCGCCTCGGGACAAGCTCACGAACCGCGGTGCGGTGTGTGGTCAACGTGGTCCCCGCGCTTACGGCTCGTCCCCCCCGCGCTTACGGCTCGTCCCCCCGCGGTTACGTCTCTCCGTACCCGAGCTTACGTCTCTTCGTCCCCCCCTTGCCCCCCTCACCCCTCCCGCGGCCTGCCTGCAGCACACTACTGTTACTGCGAGCCGTAAGCGCGGCGTCGCCTAGCCGTAGCCGAGTCGACGTATCGGAGCTGCTGATCCGGCGTGCTTACGTTAGGTTGACGCCTGTTTGACGGCGAGGCGAAAGGCGATACGGTTACGATCCCTTTCCGAGTTGATATGTGTGCTTTGACCATTACTACTAAACAGGGCTGGACTGGGACCTGAAATCGGCCCGGGCATTTGAGAGACGGTCGGCCCAGTGCTGGCAAATGCATTGACAAACACAAACATTTGAGAGACGGTTGGCCCAGTGCTGGCAAATGCATTGACAAACACAAACATTTGAGAGACGGTTGGCCCAGTGCTGGCAAATGCATTGACAAACACAAACATTTGAGAGACGGTCGGCCCAGTGCTGGCAAATGCATTGACAAATACAAACATTCGAGAGACGGTTGGCCCAGTGCTGGCAAATGCATTGACAAACACAAACATTTGAGAGACGGTTGGCCCAGTGCTGGCAAATGCATTGACAAACACAAACATTTGAGAGACGGTCGGCCCAGTGCTGGCAAATGCATTGACAAACACAAACATTCGAGAGACGGTTGGCCCAGTGCTGGCAAATGCATTGACAAACACAAACATTTGAGAGACGGTCGGCCCAGTGCTGGCAAATGCATTGACAAACACAAACATTTGAGAGACGGTCGGCCCCGTGCTGGCAAATGCATTGACAAACACAAAAATTTGAGAGACGGTCGGCCCAGTGCTGGCAAATGCATTGACAAACACAAACATTTGAGAGACGGTTGGCCCAGTGCTGGCAAATGCATTGACAAACACAAACATTTGCGGCTTCTTTTTCAAGCGATAGGCGATACTTGGACAACCTTTTTTTGACATTCACCTCACTCTTTCAATTTCTCCGACTGTGTGACCGGCCCATCGGGCATTTGCCCGTATGGCCAGTTCCGGCCTGCTACTAAACCAGGCAATATTTTTTGCTCTAGCAACATTACATTACACATCCTAGCATTATTACGTTGCCAGAGCAAAAAATATTGCCTGATTTAGTAGAAATTCGTTATTTTCGGAATATTTCCAAATTCGTAATTACCCTAAAACACTATACATACCTACATACATAAACTAACGCCTTCCCATGGGGGTAGGCAGAAACTATAGAACGCCACATGCTACGATCCTTGATATACTCCTTTCGCTTCGTCCACATTCATACATCTTGTCTTACACGCCGGTTGACAGTACTACGCACCTGTCCTTTGTAAAGAACATCACCAATAACATCGATGTATATTCTAGGACGTCCTCTACCGTTTCCACTGACATCCGCCTTATAAATTCCTTTTGTTAATCGCCGTTCACTCATTCTCTCAACATGATCAAATTAAAACTTTTTTACCTATGATAATAGGGTATTTAACTACTATTAATAATGTACAACAATTTAGTATTATTTTAAAGAAAGTATAGATAGAACTCGATATGGGAAAAAAAATTGATAAAAAAATACAGGAGCTACACGCTTGCGATGTTTGTGGAGGCATTTTCTGTCCCTGTCGCACGAAACCGATACTGTACGGTGTGATGTCAAGTTACTATGAAGTTTTTAACGTATGACGTCATTGTGGTAGTATTGTTGTCTCTGTCTAGTCAACAATTTTTAATCGTTTATAACTTGGACATTTTATTAAATATTACATTGGTTTTTGCACTGTTGTTTATCATTTTAGTAACAATTTTGAAATTTCTTTGTGAGTCAAATACCCTATTAATATTATACAAAGTGTAACATAATTAACGAGAAACAAGAAAGTAGTTAGTTTGGAACCGACTACCTAAACTGATTCAACAATTTTGAATGAAGTTTATTTAAAAAATATATTATTATATACAAATTATGCATTTAGCAATGAAAAAATAATATTAATTCCTTAATAAATATTGTAATTTTAATCAAGGTTAATTTCTTTTTTTTAAAACGTTGCCCCAGTCTAGAATTTCTCCTGTATCGTGGATGCGTTTACAGACACAAATCTTCACATGCACAAACACCCAGACCCGGAACAACTATCTGTAGGCCATACAAATATTTGTTCTGTGCGGGAATCGAACCCACGACCCGTAGCGCAGAAGCCAATGGCTTAGCCACTGCACCAAAGGTGTCGTCTAAAAAAAATTGTATTATATTTTTAACTTAATTATTCTAATTAAAGTGTCTGACGTTTCTGTTTGTATGTTACATTACACATCGTTTAACATTTAGTACCAAGCCACATCTGACGAAAGATACGTCGCCAATCTTCCGCCGGTACACATAATTCCATACAAACATCTCACGCCGTACACATTTGACCGAAGATGCGTTACTAAAATTCCTCAAGTAAATTACGCGACGGAAGATCGCCGACGCACCGGCGTCAGATGTGGTTTGGCCCTTTAAAATCATACTCGGAGCCTGCGCAGACGAGGGCCAATGGCGGACAAGAAGTCCACAGTGCGCTCTTATTAGTACTGCAATAAGGTTGCAATTTGTCGTGGCGACATGAGGTATTGGCGCGGACAAAGTTCAACCTTATTGCAGTAGTAATAAGAGCGCACCGCGGACTTTTTGTCCGCCATTGCCCCTCGTCTGCGCAGGCCCTTAGTTTTACCGAATCTGAACCGTACCTACTCTCATGCAATTTTGAGGCCGAAATTAGAGCTCGTTGGTCAAAGGCAAGCCTAAATACCAATATATTTCCCAAAATAGACGGAATTAAGTACAATGTATATAAACAAACTTAAATATTTTGCGTTTATAAATAGTATGTTACATTTTTTATAAAAAAATATATCGATAATCGCATTGAATAAACGTGCAAGAGATGTTACACTGTTTTTCAATTTTATCGATAGAGTTATCGAAGTATTTTTTTCATAATTTAATTATTAAATTAATAGCCTCAACGAGTGACTATACTTAAGTACGTGAGCCGCACCCTTTTCAGTCATGATCTTTACGCTGACGCAATAAGTTTTAATGGCGCGATAATGATCGCCTGCCATTGGTTGTTCGATCAAATTTGCCAATGCGACTTGTCACTCGCGCGCAGTTCCGAGCAGCAGAACCTGGCGAGCACCGTTTCACCTCTTTTCATACTTCGGTTCACACCGCGAACTACAGAGCTAAGCTACGCGCTAGGTGAACGATAGTGTCGCTGGCATCGTCGGATATTTCGTTCGCGTCGTTCGTGTCGCTGACGTAGCTTATCTCTGTAGTTCGGGGTGGGTATGAAAAGAGGTGAAACGATGCTCGCCCGCGCGCCAGCTGGCGGTGTGGCCTGCGCTTAAGTTGTGTCATACTATACCTGAGTACTGGACACGAGAGAAGAATAATGTTTCTTAATTAATCTTCTTGTAACATTTTTTTATTTTATTTCGATGCGATTATCGATACATAACATTTTATACCTAATGATTTATACATAATTATAATTATGTTACAATTACACTTACATATTAATACAATTATCATTTTAATCGCGTATCGTATTTATACAGTTCTATTGTAGTTTTTAATATGAATATATTTTTGTAACTAAATACAACTATAAAGAATTAATTTTTGTTTGTGTTTTTTTTTTATTTAACCTCCTTGTTATCGTCGTAAAAAAGCCTTCACGAGCTGTGGCGGTCCGAGGAGGGGTCGTAGGGGTCATGACCCCCCCCCCTAATCTTTACATAGTATAAAACAAAGTCGCTCCCGCTGTCTGTACGCTTAGATCTTTTAAACTACTCAACGGATTTTAATGCAGTTTTCAGCAATAGATAGGAAAGGAAAGGAAGGTTTACATGCCCCACATTAGTATCTACGTTGCACCCGTGCAAGCCGGGGCGGCTCGCTAGTAATAGATAAATTACAAAAAAATGTGCAATAAATTCTAATGTGCTCAAAAGTATTTTCCTGTCATATGACCCCCCCCCCCCCCCCGAAAGTCTCGTTCCGACCGCATCTGTCCACTCCTGACGGTACTCAGGTACATGGGGCGCTCCCTGTGCAGTCAGCCCTACCTACCTTGCACTCCACGACATGAGCTGTACTCTTATTAGAGAAGAAAATCGTGGATATATGGATTGTTAAACTGTCCTGTAATTGTGTCCTCGGTATTTTGGGGGTAAACAGGATTCAAGTTCTTTATTGCGTTCATGTGTTATATAGATGTTACATAAGTAAGTATAGTAAGGTTCAACATGAAGCCCGGTAAGTAGACCAGGGTCGATAATTTTTGAAACCAAAAAAAATAATAGTAGGATGAAACTCATTGGAAAAGGAAGAGAATACAACAAAAATTAAAGGAAAAATAAATTACGGGCGATATGAGGTCGGGAAGTGGATGGGGGTGCGTTTTTAAGGGTAAAAAACGCTTTATTTCGATTTCTGGCAAAACTACAAGTCCTATGGAAAAAAGTTAAATGGCAAAGTTTTAGGTAATAAAAAGGTCTACAACTTTTGTATTTACACTTTTTTCATATAACCTTAAAATTTATGTGAAAAATTCAAATAACCAAGTTTTTGGTTTTTTATTTTTATCTTTTACAAAAAAATGTTTTTTTTTCACGAAATTTGGTGAAAACTTACCTTTTTATGTCTCAAACACACTGTAATTTTTTTGATTTAATTTTTTTTTTCTCCTTATTTCTAATTATTTTAGTACTTATTTCTTTGCATTTTCTGAGAACATTTACCATAGTAATGTATATTTTTTTTTACGTCATCAGAAAGTAGAGATTTCAACGAACAAAAAGCCCACTGACTTTTTTAGAAAAGCTGATATTTTGACGCGAGAATTTTCGATTGAAAATTAGGGTGTTTGGGGTGAAAAAATAAATATTTTAAATCAAAAAAATTGTGTTTACACTGTAATTTTTTGATTTAAAATATTTATTTTTTCACCTTATTTTAACTTAATATCGAAAAAGCACCCTAATTTTCAATCGAAAATTCTCGCGTCAAAACATCAGCTTTTAGTAGGTAGGTACTTAAAATTATCTTTAACAATAAATTTTGTAGTTTTGTTTATCATTATCTATGTAAACATAAACACATGCATTACTTAAAAACATATTAATTAAAGAAACTTTACTTGTGATCTTTAAATATTGCACATTTAAAGCAGTAGCAAGGTGACCCCGTCGTTGACGCTTCTGGAAATTGGTGCTGTGCCTTTAACGGAAAAATAAATGGTAAAGTACCTACGGTACTGAAGCTGTTTATATTTTTTATTTATGTACAATTTATTTAATAATATTAATCTTTACTAAAAATACACTTTTTTTATCAAATTATTTCGATTAGAGACTTACCCCACCTTGAATTTTTTTGAAAAATTTCTGGTACCTGTGATACAATGGTCATCATTAGTACAGGTGCCAACGTTACCTCCTTTTCTGTAACTAAACCTTTTTACTGAAATAAAAAAAATATATTATTTATTTATTTATTTGAATGATGATAGGCTCATTAATGCAAAAAAACTAACCAGCTGTCAAATCTCATGTCAAATGATGTGATTGGTTGTTAGTATTTTGTATCGACCAATCACATTCGTTGATATGAGATTAGACAATAGATTTAGGTGCGTATTACAGAACGAATCTCAAGCATTAATCTTGGTTTAAAACTAGTTTTAAGTCGACTTGTAATTTTAGAACGTTCCTCAAGCATAGATTTATTGATCATAGTTCAGCTGAGTTTGGCTTAATTCTAGACCGTTACTCAGTTCGTAGATTCGACCCCAAGCAGTGATTTGATCTGTAATCAACCAATCGATTGGCTCGATTTGAGTCTCGTTTCATCTGAGTATAGATTGATTACCGTTCTGGAATAAGACCGTTCCTCAAGTACTGATTCTATACTTAAACAGTGATCAACTGATTATATAGATCAAACTGGACTTGAGGAATGTTCTGTAATACGGTCCGTATTACAGAACATTAAACATTATTAAATTTCCTTTATTCATTTAATATACATAATTGATTACATTTTTAAATATTTCTATAAATAATTAAAAACATTTAAAAATATAAAAAAATAGTAGCCCACCGGCATCGGGAACAGGATCCAAGCTATCGGTGGTCAGGGCCTCAGAGAGAGGAACTTCCTGACAATACGTGCCGTGTCTAGAAGTACCGCTTTCTGTATCAGGCCCTTGACCCAGCTGCCCAACGAGAGCCTCATCAGGTGTTATTAAATTGATTATTATCTTTTCCGAAACTGGGGCTAAGTTTGATGACTATAATACTACCGCAGTTCGATCGATAGTTTACAATGCTGTTATGGATTATTTTTGGGATGAGTGTGTGGAGGAATGAGGTATGGTGTTCTTCCAACGAAGAGGCAGGATCCTCCATCCAGGCGGGTGTTATGCCTGGCGGGCTACTGCACAACGGTTGATGTTGGGAACTTGTAATAATATCTGCTTGTCACATCTTGACAGCAGATAATTATCTTGATGGATGTGTGGAGGGACGCGAATGGATAAAGTAAGAAATAATTACATTAGAGGGAGTTTGAAAGTGGCACCAGTGACAGAGAAGTTGAAAGGAAAGCGTTTGTCTTGGTATGGGCATGTGATGAGGAGGGATGAAACACATGTGACTAAGAGAGTGATGAATATGAATGTTGATGGATGGAGGGCGAGAGGGAGACCTAAGAAAAGATGGATAGATTGTGTGAGGGAGGATATGAAAGATAAGGAAGTAAATGATAATGAGACGGCTGACAGGGAACAATGGAAGAGAAAAACATATTGCGCCGACCACAAGTAACTTGGGACCAGGGCAAGAAGATGATGATATCTTGACAGCGCGATGCAGGATTCTGTGACGTCATCTTTGCGAGTTGTCGTTATTGTCGCTGTAGTCTGCTGTAATTGCCTTGTTGGTTTAGTGGTGTCAAGCGCGACTGCTGATCGTGTGGTGCTGGGTTCGATCCCCAGGTCGGGAAAAGTGTTATTGGGTTTTTCCGTGTGTAATTCCTTAGTAGTTACCCGGAGTTTGTATTGTGCCCGGTTGATGGCAATAGCCTCCTATTACATGGAACTTTAGTGTAACGGCGAAATAAGTTGTGGCTATACACCTCTGCCTAACCCTTCGGGGAATAGAGGCGTGATGTTATGTTATGTTAGAATTAATCTATACTAATATTATAAAGCTGAAGAGTTTGTTTGTTTGTTTGAACGCGCTAATCTCAGGAACTACTGGTTGGAATTGAAAAAATATTTTTGTGTTGGATAGTCCATTTATCGAGGAAGGTTATAGGCTATATAACATCGCGCTACGACTAACAGGACCGGAGCATAAATTAAAAATGTTGCAAAAACGGGAAAAATGTCCACCCGTGCGAAGCCGGGACGACCCGCTATTAAATATACAACAAGATACCTACCTACTACGTGCAGGCTATTCGCCGCTGTATTAGTTAGGTATTTTGTTATTTATGAGACGCCTGAATCTCTTCAATGATCCTTTGATTAACAGTTCGAAATTTTCTTCCAAATTCTTCCACATCTTGGTTCGTGTCTCTAGATAGAATACCAATAAGTTGCACAAACTGTACTAAAGTCAGATCATACTTATTTTCTCTGACGCGATCGTAAGCATTCTCAAACATTCTGCTTGATACTACAATCTCGTCAATAATTTCACATTCTTTGAACCATTTTTTTACTATTTCATATTTTGCGCCGCCGGTGTTGCTGGCTCCGTATAGAGTCATGTATATTTCTTCTAAATCCATAGTTTTTTTTTGGTATAACGACATCTAATAAGTTAAAATCTTCATTTTTAAAGTTTATCGTTGTAATTTTGAAAAATTATGGTTTAGAAATTCTTGATTTTGTTGCATATGAATCTAGGGGGCTATGATTGTCAATAATGTTAGCATTAACCCTTGTCTCCGTATTATTGTCATATCAGTCTTTAAATGTCCACTGCTGGGCATGGGCAAGTTGCCAAAGGGCAACTGGGCAACCCAATGAACGGTCAATAATCTCTTAAAAAATATTTTAAGTTAAACGAAACCGTCATTTTGTTGGTGCAGGGGTACTGCAAGAGTTTTATCTTGCAGTACCCCTGCACCATCAGGATTTGAGGATTCATCATCATCATCTTCCTGCCCTGATCCCAAGTTACTTGTGGTCGGCGTAATATGTTATGTCTATGTATGGTGTGTAGTATATATTTTGCAGCAGTACACCATGGACTACCCCCTCTATCTTATTCATTGACTTCCTGTTCATCCAAAGGTTGTCTGGTAGATATCGCTATCAGCGATAAGACCGCCATTGTACCCTTTTATGTTTGTTATTGTATAAGAGCTGTGTTACAATTTTGGTGTACAATAAAGTATATTCTATTCTATTCTATGTTTTACTCTTCTACTCTTCCCTGTCAGCCGTCTCATTATCATTTACTCCCTTAGCTTTCATATCCTCCCTCACACAATCCATCCATCTTTTCAGATTTGAGGATTGAAAGTTGAAATTATTATAATGTTGTATTGCCATGGGAATTGAATTTGTGTGCGAAGTTTCAGGAGAATCGGTTAAGCAGAAGTAGTTGAAAAATCTGTCGCAAGATTTGATCCAAACAAATATACGAAGTGTAACTATTCTGATTAATGATCACAGTTTGATATTATTAGCAGACGGGAAGACGCTACCGCCCATCATCATCATAATCTCCATCGCTATACATTATGTTGAGATAGGAGCCCTTTTTGGCCTCGTGCAGGTAGTCTAAATTCTTTTTCTTTTTTTTTATATTGTTTTTGTTTCTGTAACTGCCTGTGTGAGTCCAGAATAAATAATTTTCTTTCTTTCTTTCTTTCTTTCTATACGACATCCAGGGATAGAGGGGGTGGCCTATCTTGGGTCACCATATGTGCGCCGGACGGCGCGCGTACGCGACGTTCTCCAGCCTAGTGTGTGGCTCATATATTGTATTATCTTTGGTGTTCTGTGCGCGCTTCTCAGGAGGACGTGGGGCAAGGCCCCACAGAGGAGAGGTCCGCCAAGGGTAGACGGACCTCTCCAAAAAAATCTTGGTAAACCGGGCAAACTTAAGGTATTTTTGTGACTATCAGAATAAATAAAAAAAAAAACATATCCGGTTTATTTTTTCCAACACATCTGGCAACTCTATGCCTATATGATGCCGGAATCTACATGTAAACTGCTTAGCGTAACTTTAATGTTCAGGTGGTAGCTAGCCAGGCGGACCGTATAGCTCCTACCACGTCGCGTACCTACTGGGTTTTGTTTAATCTTACAACACGCGTCTATTATCAGCTTTTAATTTTGTTTCTATTCGACTGCTTGTAGATGGTCTTGCGGACCGTTTCTACGTAACCGGGCAGTTATTGGCGAGACCTGAAGGGTCTCCAACCAATGGGGATGAGCGTAAAATACTTAACCTAAGCTAACTACTACTACTAACATTATGACTAGCTAGCAACAACAGCACTAAGGGCGACCTCTAATGGGACTCGGGCCTCGGCTTAGGGCGTTGCTGGCGAGAGGACTGGGAGGGAGACAGCTTGATGAGGGCTGAATTAACTGTGTGAATCTATTCCCAGCGTGCGGTGAGGAAGTTTTATAGTTTTATATTCTAGCCAGTTTAGGGTTACCATATGACAGGCATTTGCTGCATTTGACAGGCATTTTAAGGTTAAAGGTTGGTAAAGCACACACATCAAATCGGAAAGGGATTGTCACCGTATCAACTCAAGCCGTTCAGTATTCTTTGTATGAAACTCCCTACTGCAACGCACACTAATCGGAATCGCAACGTAATCGCCTCGGGACAAGCTCACGAACCGCGGTGCGGTGCGTGGTCAACTTGGTTCCCGCGCTTACGGTTCGTCGTCCCCGCGCTTACGTCTCTCCGTACCCGAGCTTACGTCTCTTCGTCCACCCTTGCCCCCCTCACCCCTCCCGCGCCCTGCCTGCAGCACACTACTGTTACTGCGAGCCGTAAGCTCGGCGTCGCCTAGCCGTAGCCGAGTCGACGTATCGGAGCTGCTGATCCGGTTTGGTTACGTGCTTACGTTAGGTTGACGCCTGTTTGACGGCGAGGCGAAAGGCGATACGGTTACGATCCCTTTCCGAGTTGATATGTGTGCTTTGACCATTAGACAGGCGTGCGACCGACAATTACTCTGAGACAGGCATAAGGGTGCATTCAAAAAGCCTCTATAAGTCTTCATCTTTTCGTGTGGTTAGGTTAGTCGTCCAGCCTTAACAAGAACGTTTTGCAATCGTAAGTGAATTACGTGAGGAAAACTTACAGGTGTAAAGCCGGCCTTACAAAAGTTTAGATTATCTATGTCTTCATTCAATCTGTCATAGTATTTTGTTATATAAATCCATATCTAATTATACCTAATTTATATTACGAAATGGAAGATGTGTTTAACAACTTTCAAATCCACGGCTATAATACTATGGAGAATCTGATTAAATGGATGAAACGAGGTAATAAATAACCGGAGAGATTTATAATAATACTAGCGACCCGCCCCGGCTTCACACGGGTGCAATGTAGATGCTAAACCTTAGGGGCATATAAACCTTCCTCTTGAATCATTCTATCTATTGCTGAAAACTGCATCAAAATCCGTTGCGTAGTTTAAAAGATCTACGCGTAGGTTCCCAGCGGGAGCGACTTTGTTTTATACTATGTAAAGATCCACTGAATAACATGGTCTTGAAACTGAAACTGCCTCCTAGATCTAGTGGTGGCAAGCGCGACTGCTGATCTGCAGGTCCTGGTTTCGATCCCCAGGTTGGCCAAAGTGTTATTGGGTTTTTCCGTATGAAATTTCCTCAGTAGCTTACCGGAGTTTGGATTTGTGCGCGGTTGATGGCAATAGGCTTGCCCCCCTATTACATGTGACCATGGACATAGCCAGAATTTTGTCCAGGGTGTGGCAAACTCCGTCAGACAGTAAATATTTGTCTTTTCAATAAATCTGGAAGTGCAGAATGGGATTATGGGGCAATTTTGCCCCACAATTTTTGAGGTTCTAAAAAGTATAGACGGAGTCGGGCACTGGTCTGCCTATTTTGGGTAATTGTTCTGTGGACATGGGTGGCGAGTTGACTGAATCTAGACCATTTAGCTATTCTATCCTGTGCCAGGATGGGGCAAGCGTATCTGCCACACCCTGAACACAATTCTTTTTTTAGTTTTTGTTATTTAAACTTTGCCCACATTAGGATTTCTCCTGTATCGTGGGTGCGTTTACAGACACAAATCTTTACACGCACAAACGCCTAGACCTGGAACAACTATCTGTAGGCCATACAAATATTTGTTCCGTGTGGGAATCGGATCCCACGACCCGTAGCGCAGAAGCCAATCGCTCAGCTACTACACCAAACGTGTCGTCAATGCCTATGCATGGGACTTAAACATAACGACGAAATGAAGGTGTTACTCTGCCCAATCCTTCGGGGAATACAGGCGTGATGTTAGTGGTGAATAACATGGTGATTAAAGAAAGATCACCACGCTAGATAGGCAGATCGGTGATGCCATGTTTTTGTTACAAGCTGATAGGAGGGAGTTACTTCCTCTTCTCTTGACGGCTTAAGCTTAAAGCTTATCACCCCCACATTGCCGATATTACTCATGGCTAACCAACCGTGTGGATCACACGATTTGCGAGGTTAAGCGGCGCTTGCCACGGTCAATCCGTGGATAGGTGACCGTTAGTTACACATCGAGATCCCTCCGTACCTCGGAGAGCACGTTAAACAGTCCCGGGTGTCATACGAATACATATGATAGTCGTTACAGGTAGTCAGAAGCCCGAAAGTCTGACATCCGGTCTAACCTTTGAGTATTACCCAAGTCACCCAACTAAATACATCAAATAATTTATGAATAAATAAATATAAAAATATTAAATTGCTACTTAGCCCTCTTCCTCTCTCCTAATGTTGCTGTGCCCGACAGGGTCCATATTGATCTTTTACTTGTTATACCATCTATGTAATACATATGGAATGCAATAAAGTATTGAGTATATCGGCATTGCCCAGTAACTGGGTTGCGGAGGTCTGATGGCAGTCGCTCCGTGTAAAATACTGGTATTCAGCCGCATCTGGTCAGACTGGAAGCTGACCCTAACATAGTTGGCAATGTTGGCATGGCATGCCTGAGAGATATTTCTCGACGGCATGTGACGCCAAGTCAGAGGCCCATGGGCGGCATAAGCTGTGACACCAGGTTAGTCACTAACCACACGAAAAGATTGATTCTATGTCTAATAAGGCTGGCTACTGCAGCTTGCTTATTAAACCATGTTGGCTATGTCGACTACTGTGGGTTCTCTGTCTGGCCACCTCGTTTTGGCTTCGATCCTTCAGAGGTACTACGAGCACCCTTTCCATAGCCCGCTGAGCGACTTATTTAACTTGTGGACCAGCCGTACCGTCGTTGTCCACGTGTCGGCTCCATAAATCATGACAGGCAGTTCCCACTGATCGAAGACCGTAGTCTTCTGTGGTAATATTCATAATATTCTTCTCATATCCTCAGCAAAACTAATAATCCCTGGTGATGATGATGAGGTAGTAGTTCGGAGGTTTTTCCAAGGCGTGTCAGACCCCAAAAACGTCTCCCTGGACCAGTTCAAAGACGTTGTCAACTCATTCGCTGCATACCAGAAGAAACCTGTTAATTTATTTACCAATAAACTGCTGCGCAAAGGTCCAGCGTTGCTAAATAGCACTGGTAAGGGTATATGCCAACCCAGGCAGGTTATTGTTTGTCTTAGTAGCCTCCACGAGTACGTCTGGCGAACCCTGGGCAGTCAGTTTCGCTACCTACCCCCTGACTGCCTAATCTTTTCACCACGGCAGGAGCTGTTCTGGTATAGCTCATGGCTACACGAGGAAAAGTAGGTCTTAATACAAAGTCGTCTGGCGCCCATGTGCTTGTTTGAGCCCCGGGGTGGTCACGGCGTGCCATGTGTTCTGGTGCGCCGGTGATGTAAGGTGGTCCACGCACCTTTCAGGAGGTCGTGGGGTGGGGCCCCACTGAGGAGAGGTCCACCAGCAGTTGGTGGACCAAGACCTGCCGGGGTTGCGGTGCATGCTTAGGTGAATCCCGCGACCCCGGCCGACGGTCAAAAGGAGGAACACCGTGGGTTTTTAGCCGGTAAGAGTCCGGCAGATCCCCTCGTCTACCCCGGGCGAGGGAAATCCATGAGGATTTCCCCAACAAAAAAAAAAGAAAAAAAAGTCTTAATACGAAGTAAGTCATCATCATCTTCCTGCCCTTATCCTAACTTATTTGGGGTCGACGCTGTATGTTTTTTGGTATGTACAAACATAGAGTAGGTAGGTACTGCGCTTGAGCGATGCGCGGACAGCCTGCGCCAGGGCACGACACTGCGCCTGCGCGCCTCGCCCCGCGACCCGCGCGCATACAGGGAGCGTGGTTAGATGTGATATTCACGTCGCGTGTTGATCGCGTGCTCTTGGCTTGCGAATTACTATGGCAATGTATGGAAGACGACACACAGAGACTGCCACACCACGCCAAGCTTCGCGCACACCCAACCACGCTCTGTCTTACCAGGGCTTAGATAAATAAAGCGTCAGTGCTTTTATAACCAGCGCGTGTTTTTCTCGTACTGTATCCCGTATCCAACAGTCTTCTTCTTCCATGCATCTCTAAGCCGTCATCTCAGTACTCACCCCCTTTCTTTCCACATGATCTTTCACACTATCCATCAATCGTTTCTTGGTCTTCCTCTACTCTTATAACCATCCACATTCATACTCAAAACTTTCCTCACGACATGTTCCTCGTTCCTCCGCATTACATGCCCATACCATGACAACCGGTTTCCACACAACTTCTTAGTCACCGGCGCCACTTTCAGGCTTCCTCTTACACACTCACATTCGCGTAATACCACACATCCCTCTTAGCATTCTCATCTCAGCTGCATGCAATTGCCTTTCATCCATCTCTTTTGTGACTCAACATTCTGATCCGTACATGACAGCAGGTCTAACCATGGTTTTATAATCTTCCCCTTAGGTTTAAGAGAAATACGGGAGTCGCAGATTGTTCCCGTGACCTGCCGCCATTTCATCCACCCTGTGTTAATTCTGTGCTTGACACTCCGATCTATTTCGCCATCGCTTTGCACGAGTTAACCGAGATTCGGAGCAGACCGGAAGAAGCGCGCAATCTAGCGCTATGTCTCCAGAACTAGAGAGACCGCCGAAATCGCAGAACAATATATTCTGTTTTGGTTCTGCTGATTTTCAAGCCAACGTTCACCAGTTTCTGTTGCCATTTCTCCAATCTGCTCTGGTCCATCTTCGCTGACAAAAACAATGTCGTCGGTAAACAGCATACACCAGGGTGCCTCTTTCTTTATGTCCGACGTTAGAGCGTCCATTATCAACGGGAAAAGGTAAGAACTTAAAGCCGACCCTTGATGCAAGCCTACAGCCACACTGAACTCGTCGGTGTTGTCAACAGCTGACCAGACGTAGGTACTGGATCGACTGTACACAAAGGCGTAGTCAGGTACAGGCAAGAGGGGGCAGCTGCCCCCTAACAGAGTCTGGTTAAGGACTCAGTCGCAGTGCTCCCGAACCGAAGAGTAAATAATTTTAAGCAACGTTTCATTTACACTCGCTTTTTTTCCATTGTCGCATGCATATTATTAGTTTTCTCTTGCCTGCCTCAATGAACCACATCCTGACTACAGCTTTGACTGTACATAGCAAGAATCAACTCCACATACTTCCCAAGCGTACCTTCCTCTTTCAAGACCCACCACAACACAAAACAACAATATGAAGTAAGTAAAAGTACAACTCCCTCATTGGTCTACTGGTAGCAAGCGCGACTGCTGATCGTGAGGTCCTGAGTTCGATCCCCAGGTCGGGCAGTATTATTGGGTTTTTCGTGTGGAATTCCTCAGTAGCAGCCCGGAGTTTGGATGTGTGCCCGATTGGTGGCAATAGGCTCGCCCCCTATTAAATGGGACTTCAACGTAATGGCGAAATGAGGGTGTTACTATACACCTCTACCCAACCCCTCGGGGAATACAGGCGTGATGTTATGTAAAAGTACAATTATAAGAGGCCTGTGGTAAAGCCATGTCTGATGCAGACATGCCTTGCAATGCGTATACAGGGTGTAAACGACATCATGTAATTCCTTCAAACCTCGTGATGTACTGCTGACATAGATTAACCCTGCATGGGATAAATAGGAATTCATTAAAAAAAATATTACAAGAACTAAACATGTGTACTTAACGTGAGGCATTTTAGCGCCCCGAGTTACATGACCGCGCGGCGAGCGATAACGGGGGTTAAAATGTCTCACTTTAATAACACATTTTTCTTCTTGATTTTTTTTTTATAATCCAAACGTATCCCGTGCAGTGTTAATCTATGTCAGCAGTACATCACGAGGTTTGAAGGAATTACATGATTTCGTTTACACCCTGTATAGTTTTATGTCAAGCTTAAATATTATTTAGTAATCTAATCCTATCCAACAGCGGAGCAGGGCTCAAAAGCGGAGAGCAGTCTGTCGGACGAAGAGGGCACTGCATCTAGTGTAGATTCTGAACCAGCATCCGTGTCTGTTGCAACACTATCGGATACCACTGGTTATGCTTCACCTGCCTCCCAGTCCACTGCGGATCATGAATGAAACAGTCATCATCAGAGACGTGAGCAAGAAAGGCAGTTCAACACCATCGAGAAATATCTAATTAAATATCATAAAATACTTGAGATTCATACACCCATATTCTAAGACGTTCCTCCAAAACTTACTCGACTCAGAACGGCCTCGAAACCACCTTCAAAATTGTATTCTTAGTCGCAATTTCGAGTGAACTTTGAGGTTCCTCGACGGAGTCATTACGTCATAATTTGAATTATCTGCATCGCGCAAATAACGCCGCGATAAAAAATTGTAAGGATTATCGTGAGCATAATCGACAAAGTCTTCTAAATTAATTTTTGTTACATACGAACTTTGACACTTTCTTCCTTAAGGTAGGTTCCGAGGTACCTTGATTTTGACAGATGATTCCTTACCTCGACTGAGGAAAAATCTCGAGTCGAGGCCGTTTATGTCAACTCGAGGTGGAGTCGAGTCGAGTAAGTTTTGGAGGAACGTCTTAGAATATGGGTGATAGTGTTAATTGGAACGAACAAGGTACAGGTTTTTCGATATATCGGGTGTAAAAATACCCTTAACGAAGCCGAGAGCCGCGTATTCTTCATTTCTTCCCATCATTATGAAGATTTTTTGGTATTGGGCCATGCCTGGGAACCGACTGGTTATGGAGATATTAAAGGTCAAAGTCACAATATTTTTGTAAGTTTTTCACGAAAACTAAGTTTAATAGTAGATTGTATCATACGGGAGCAAAATAATATTTTTACGGCGTGGGATTCTTTAGTAGAATCCTGAACGTAGCGAGGGATTCAAAGTACCTACGTCGCCCGAGTCAAAAATATATTTTGCGCCCGAGTGATACACTCTACTTTTCATCACCCACTGTGAGAAAATAAAAGGCGCCTCATATTTTATTGTAATATTATTATTTAATAAAACATAGAGTAACAACTAAATTGAAATTAAATAGTATCTAATAATAAAACAACTAAAAACCTATATTTACATTTGAGACATTTTCGCGACTATGGGCCGTCGTACCAGCCAGTCTTTATTCAAACAATATTTGCGTTCGATTTCTTTGGCGCTGAACACTTAAGATACTCCAAATTCATAAAGTGCGCGGCAAAGATAATTGTGGCGCACTTATAAAGAGGATTAAAGACTCATTACTGCCCGCTAAAAGTTTCTTATAGAAAACACCACCTTTGGATGCACTTAAAGGCGAACCAAGTCGTCCTTTTCGAATAGATGGGATGAAAATGTTATTACTAAACATTCTTCTATACAAACATTATCAACATTTTTGAAATGTAGGCACAGTCTGCTGCGCGCGCGCTTCTATTGCGCACTACAATTAAAAGCTGTTTTTTAATACGAAAAAATAAAAGTCGTTTCTCAGCAATTATTTTTGCTGTACGTTACTTAGTTTTATGTACAGTATGGGTAGACTTCGGCTTCGTTAAGGCTATTTTTACACCTAGTATGTTTTAACTTCTATGTTTTTTTTAAATAATAATAATACAATTTCATTTAAATCGTAAATATGTATAAGAAGTACGTTCCATAACTGAATTCCAATTAACCTTGTGGTTCTCAAATAGCCCTATTTTACCGGTACATAAAACATCTTACTGACAATACATTTAGTAGAAATATCTAGTATAGTACCTACAACACAACAAAGAAATCGCGTCGGCAATCTTCGTAAAACCGATGACTACCGAACTGATTGCGATTTCAAGACGACAATTGTTTATTAGTACTGCAGTAAAAAGTGATCTTTACGCTGACGCAATAAGTGTGGGTGTCGCGAAAATTAGCGACCGCCATTGGTTGTTTGATCAAGTTTGCCGAATGCGACTTCTTAAGGATGATTTCCACCAAACGGCTCGCATCACATCGGATCGGAACAGATTCTACAATCTTTAAACGATATTAAATCGTGTACACAGTATTTAAAGTCTATATTATCAAGCCGCGCATAGCAGCTTGACCGCGGGCGTCTTCCGCGACACGCGATCGTAGCTGAAAGTATGCTGCGATGCGCGTAAAGCTCCGTTCGCCTGTCATTGGATTAGAACACGTCAACACGGTAGGAATGAAACTATTTGACTAGGCGCAGAAACGGATACGTTCGCAAGCGACGGTACGGATTCGATCGTATGCGTCGACATCCTGACGGACACGTTCGGCTGTCGCCGCATCCGTTCGTATCCTTTCCGATCCGATGCCATGCGAGCCGTTTGGTGGAAATCGTCCTTTAGTTGTGTTGTACTATACCTACAGTATTATGACATAAGGTGTGCGGCAAAGCAACCTTCGTGTTTTCGGATTTAGTACGAATTATGTGATGAACAATAAAGATTATTAAGATCCTTTATTCATTTCTACATCGTTCGGCATTAAGATTGACAAGCATATCATTTTGGGACCCAGTGCATAATATCAGCAAGCACATTGGGTCACCCGCGCGACTGTGCAACGAGTATTCCCAAGGAGGGTTGATGTCAGGCAGGCGGCCGGTCATAAAACAATAAGCCAAAACCTCTAACAACATGGATTTATGAAATACATGTTGTGCCGACCCCACCTAGTGTGGGATAAGGGTAGGGAGATGATGATCGTTTGTTCTGCCTAGTTTTTTCCCAATTGTGTTGTGGTCAGCTTCCAGTCTAACCAGACCGCTGAATACTAGTGTTTTACACGGAGCGACTGCCATCAGACCTCCGCAACCCAGTTACAAGGCAATGCAGATATCTTAAAGTTAGACCAGTTGTCTGACTTTCTGGGTACCCGTAACGACTATCATAGGTATTCGTATGACACCCGGGACCGACGTTTTAACCAAGCTACCGGTGGTCAGGGCCTCAGCGAAAGGTACTCCTAACATTACGCGTCGTGTCCAAAGTACCGCTTTCTGTATCAGGCCCTTGATTCAGCCGCCCAACGAGAACCTCATCAGATGTTGATCGAGGCCCTTGGCTATAAAGCCATTAGCCGTAACGACTATCGGCATAACGACTGCTGAGTCAACCTCCCACATTTCGACAACCTCGTGTGCCAAGTCTTGATACTTAATTTCTTTATCTTTCTCGGCTTTCACGAGGTTCTCGTCATGTGGGACAGTGATATCAACAATCATTGTGAGACGCTCTGATCGGTCTGTCACCACTATGTCAGGCTTATTGGCCATAATAGTCCTGTCGGTGATGATAGATCGATCCCAGTACAATGTGACGTGACCATTCTCGAGAACTGGGTCGGGCACATACTTGTAGTATGGTACTTCTGCGTCCACAAGGTTGTATTTCAGAGCTGGTGGATTTTTTGTATCTCTCTGAGAAGAGCCCCGTATGTCTTTGGAAGGTATACGAAGACAAAGGTCCGACGCGCCGAGGACCCTTTCAAGTTTAATCTAAAATGAAATGGGGGCACCAGCCGAGGACTATTCACAGCTGGAATATTGGAGTACAGTCATATACCGTTCTGACGAGACTATTATAAACTACCTATGATAAAAAATATCTGGTCTATGGAAAGGGAAGGGGTGTGGACTGGTTAGGGAGCGTTCAAGTATTACGTAACGAATTTGGAGGGAGGGGGGGGGGGGGTCTTCTGAATCGTTACGATGCGTTACAGGGGCGGGAGGGGGGGTTTGGACTACGCGTTACGTAACATTGTTTTAACCCTTCAGAACGGTGGCGTAGAGATTTTTTTATCACGCATGTTTTAATTCGTTTTTTTTTCTCAGTTTCACTAGTGGGGGGGGGGTTAAGAAAAGCGTTACGACGCGTTACACGGGGGGAGGGGGGGGTCAAAAATCTCCAAAAATTGCGTTACGTAATACTTGAACTCTCTCTTACTTCTATTGTCGGAAGAAAATGGCGTCTGTCTTTCAACTGTACTTATTGACTAAGTACTTACAAAGGCCAATAATTACAAAGGATGCAATTTTTTATTTTCTTTATAACTATTTTTTTAACAAAAGGAACAATTTTAATTATACAAGGTTAGTCAGAAAGGGGTACTAAGCCGAAAGGGTGTGAAAGTACCCATAATAATGGATAACTTTTGTTATACAACTTTCCCCAAAACTCGTTAAGAGAAATATCTTTTCAAAGATTTTGTAAAAAATATGCTAAAATCTATCTGTCCGTAACTATGATCAGCTGTGTTTACTATCTAGGTCATATTTGGGGTAACGGATTAGAAATTTAATTTTCTGAATTCATAGGTAACTAAGGCAGGTATGATTTTTTTTTGAAAAAACTAAAAAAAAATCTTGTTGCATGCAAATAAAAATTATCGAATTTTGAAATTTTAACACTTGCTTTAAAATAGTCATCAGTGATACTTTAAGTGGCCCGCGGCTTAGTACCCCCTTTCCGACTAACCTTGTATAGCTAATGGTGCGTCCAGACCTGACGAACGCGCCGCGAATGCGCCGCTCGCGAGCCGTTTGCGAACTGCGCGCGTGCTGCTCGCGTGCAGTTACAGCGGACGTTTGGTGCGCCGCTCTAGTGCAACCCCGGCAAGGCTCGAGTGGGGCGCGCGTGCAGCGCGCTCGCGGCTCGCGCACCGCTCGTGCGCACATAGCTTCTTTCGCGTTTGAACTATGAGCCTCAGTTGTGAATTTGCTTCCAAAGATGTCGGACCATACGACTGCCGTTAGCATAATTGCTGCAGCATTGGCTATTTTATTACTGACAAAAACTAAAAGGAAAAACAGAAGACGTTGGTGGCAGGTTCCACGAGCGGCACGCGCGCACCGCCTGCGCCGCTCGCGTACGGCGCGTATCTTGCGGTCGGCGCGCGAGCTTCGTACGAACGGCGAGCGGCGCATTCGCGGCGCGTTCGTCAGGTCTGGACGCACCATAATACAGCATAACAAAACGCATGTCGTAAATAGATTTCGTTATCTTTTCAGTTTTGGTTTCCTGTGCTCATGTCAAAACAAATGTCAAAATAACGCATTGTCATTTTATTTTTTCTACAAAACAAAATGACAGTGTTTACAAAATTTTTATTTTGTATAAAAAACAAGAAGATATAAGAATAACATCAAAAAAATGGAAGCAGTGTTTAACAAACTCCAGGGGGCAGGCCTCAATAATGTAGACGGCATAGTAAATTGGTTCAAAAATGGTAAGTATATAATTGTACGCAGTCAGTGTTTCCGCTTGGCGCGGCACCAGCGCGATGTGTGTCGCTAAAGGCGTGGTGTGGCAGTCTCTGTGTAGCGTCTCCCATACATGTCATAGTAATTCGCACGCCAAGAGCACGCGATCAACACGCGACGTAATATCACACCCAGCCACGCTCTCTGTCTGACCAGGCCTTAGGCTGAACATCCACCAAAGCTGTGCTAAGCTGCGTAGCGAGGAATGTGTTTTGTAAGCACCAATAGAATCACTTCATTTACCTAGCTTCGCTCTGCGTAGCTCTGGTTGATATGGGCTTAGCGGCGCGAGGTTTTTGTTCATACAAAACAAGCAAGAAATGCGAGCGAGGGATGTGTTGCAAGGAATGTGTTGCGATGAATGTGTTGCGAGGAATGTGTTACGAGGAATGTGTACCGCTCCCGCCACACCACCCTCATATTCGAAAAGAGTCCGCTACCTATCCTCGCACCGCTCATTTGTACACATTAACACATTACGCATTGCACATTACCCATTCCTCGCACAGCTCTGGTGAATGTCCACCCTTAGGCGAACGTCGCGTCGAGTGGGACTACACTGTGTGTCATCTCTTCTTTAGTTCAGTAATTACTACGGCGTACCATCGGCTGTGTGCCCAAGCCATTGTAAACGTCCCCTCCTTTCGATCTGATCAGAGAACCAAGCCCGGAGCTCGACGCGCTTACAACCACAAAGCCAATGTGGTGTTACCAGGTCAAGTTTGCCACATATTGGGAAGGTAAAAAAAAACGAAGTTTTCAAATAGAGACAACTAAAATTAACATAGTTTTTATACAATATGTAACATAATTAACGCACATCCTGTAAGTAGTTTCTTCAGAATCGTTTACTGAATCGATTTCTATAATTTTTAATATAGGTAATTTTTATGCCAAAAATAATTAAAACTACGGAAATTAGTCACATTACCCGTGTACAGTGAAAACAAACTGAAATGGACCGTAAATCAAGGAAAAAAGACTTTTGTGCGTTTTTATTTGTATTAATACAAATTCCGTCATTCAATACAAAATAAAGAAAATAAAACTTATTTCAAGAACGTTAATTTAGTAAATAATAATGCATATACATGTTAAACTAAAATTTCAATGTATGTAATATGTATTATGATTATAAAATAATATTCTAATTGGGGTGTTTGAGGGTGTGCGTTAATTGCGTTACATGTTGTATATCAACGGTCATTTTTATCATTCAACGGTGATACTAATGGTAGGGAACAATTGGAACTTATTAAAATTACCGTTTACCCCAAAATCGGGACATTCGGCGTCCCGATCAAGGGTGAATCGGGACGCGTGAACAGCCAGAAAATCAGAACACTTGGCAACACTAAGCCTAGGAGTATACGGAGCCGCAGGTCACGCAGGCAACCCAGTTTTACAACCCATACAGTTGGGCAACGTCTACACGGGCGGTGACATCGCCCGACAGCAAAGTTGTTGCCCAATTGTTAACTGATGTAAGGCTGCTTTTCCACCAGAGATGTGCTATGCAACGTTGCTATGGATGCGTTTGATATCCACCAATCATATTCATTGGTCCACATAGCACAGCACTGGTGGAAACTGATTCAACTAAGCTACGTTGTGACGTGACTACGTCTAATAAAACGATGAACGCCGGCAACATGCACGAAAAAGCGTGACTCATTGTCACGTTCCGTCTGAGGCGAGCGTGCGAGCGAGAGCGCGGAACAAGCGATAGAGAGGCACGATGTTTTGTTATGACGTCACGTTAAACTATCGTCCGTAAACCGACTTTACAGACAACCAATTTTTTTATATGGAAGGATGGGTGCTGTGGATCTGTACTATGGATGCGAGCTATGGATGCGTGCTATGGATGTGTGCTATGGATGGTCGCAAGTGGTGTAGCTATGTGCCTTCCCTATTGTCGATACGTCGCATAGCTCAAGCTGCGCATTTTCATAGCACATCTTACTCGCTCCACTACATAGCTTAGCTTCAGTGGAAACAGTCACATAGTTTCGTAGTTTAGCTTTTACATTCTCGCAGCATACCTGCATAGGGCCATTCAAGTATTACGTAAGCAGTATTTTAGTAATTTTTACCCCCCCTCCTATGCTTACGTAAACATTGCTATATTTTTTTACCTGATCAGGTTTCTTTATTGTTATTCATGAGCAGCAGTTTTTAAGTCTAGAAAAATAAATAAAAATTGCTGACGTAATCATCATCTAGACACCCCCATTCCCCATGTCATCAAAAATAAGCCAAACAAAGACCCCCTCACCCCCCTTTCGTGCTTACGTAATACTTGAATGGCCCCATAGCACATCTCTGGTAGAAAGGTATCCTCAAACTGTGATGCTTGCGCCGCGTTCACCTCCATATACTCCTCGGCTGAATGTGGCTGTCAATAAACTCAATATCCTCTCTTCTAGCAAAACTGATTGGCACGCCGGAGCAGGAGGAACAAGTCCGTAACCTCTTCCAAAACATACCAGACCCCAGGAACATAACCCTAGAACAGTTTAATGAAGTTGTTACCAAATTAGGTGAAGATTTTAAGGAGCGCTTTGAGGGGTTGACCAGTCAACTGACGGAGGGTGGGGGGAAGCTGCTGATGGCTGCAATGGGGGGAGCCCGGAAGGACGGAACCCCCCAAAATGCCGGTAAACATCCATCGCTGTACATGGCGTCCTAACAACTGCTAGTATGAGTAAAAGAAAGTGTTATTGATAACCTTGCCTGACAGACTGATTGGTAATTGCAGTTTATAAGGACGACGCTGCTCTCTTTACTCTCTTCTTGATCTATGTATCATTCTAGTAGTCATAATACGATACCCACAGTGGGAGTGAGGGTGGCCTGTTTGTCGGAGACCACACGGCACGCGGCTCGTCATGATCATCATCAGCCCATGCACTGGCCATAGCCTCACAACTCACGCCACTGAACTCGATCTTCGGCCTCTCTCATCGAGCTACCAGCCACATTGCGAAGATCGTCGGTCCTCCTAGCCTGAAGGCGACCCACACCACGTTTGCCGATTCGCGGTCTCCACTAGAGAACACGTCGCACCCAACAATCATTGATTCTACGGCTAAAATGGCCGGCCTATTGCCACTGCAGCTTGCTGGCATGTTCTTTGACTGACCACCTCGTTTCGGATTTAATCCTTAAGATACTCCGACCACCCTTTCCATAGCTGAGCGACTTATTTAACTTGTGGACCAGCCGTACCATCATTGTCCACTTGTCGACTCCGAAAGTCATGACAGGCAGGTCCCACTGATCGAAGACGTTAGTCTTCTGTGGTAATCTTCATAATATTCTTCTGATATCCTCAGAAAAACAAATAAACCCTGCTGAAAATGATGAGACAATAGTTCGTAAATTATTCAAAGGCGTGAGAGACCTCAGAAACGTCTCCCTGGACAAATTCAAACACATTGTCAGCTTATTCGCTGCATACCAGAAGAAACCTGTTAAACTATTTACCAAGAAATTCCTGCGCAAAGGTCCAGCTTAGCTAAATAGCCCGGGTAAGGATCTATGCCAACCCAGGCATGTTATTGTTTGTCTTAATAGTCTCCACGAGTGACGATGCTTAAGGAGGTATGTCCAGCGCACCCTGGGCAGTCAGGCTCGCTACCTACTTTCCTGATTGGCTAATCTATTCACCACAGAATAAGCTGTTCTCATAGGGCGATGCCTCATTAGTGCGTTACGTTGCGTCGTCGCAACGGATCAACGCATTGTACCTATGCCACATCTGCATTGCGACGACGCACGACGTCGCAGCGCAAGAGGACGACGCACGCACCTCTAGCAGTGGAACACTGTCCGTCGTCGCACCGGAGCTCCGACAGCGCAGCGCATCACCCTCCCCCCGCTTCGTCTCTCGTCCGCCGATCCGTTGAAACGTCGCGTGCGACGACGCAACGCTTCAATGTGGCATGTCATTTAAAATGTATGGAAAACGACGCAGCGTTGACGCTGCGACGACGCAACGCACTAATGAGGCAGAGCTCATATAGATCATGGCAAAGCTGGGATTACATGAGGAATGAAAACTGCTTATAATACTATCATTATGGCCAAATACTTATACTCTACTCAATGTATTCCCAAGGAGGGTTGATGTCAGGCAGGCGGCCGGTCATAAAACAATAAGCCAAAACCTCTAACAACATGGATTTACGAAATACATGTTGTGCCGACATCACCTAGTGTAGGATAAGGGCAGGAATAAGAAGAACTGCCTGGGTTGCGAATTGCTTTTGCGAATCCCGCGACCCCAACCGAACGGTCAGGAGGAGGAACACCGTTGGTTTTTAGCCGGTAAGAGTCAGGCAGACCCCCTCGCCTTCCCCGGGCGAGGGACATCCACGAGAATTTTCCAACGAGAAAAAAAAATAGAAAACGGTGACGCTTATGAATTGCTGTCTTTTAGCATCTTCCGGTATAAAGATCATATCGCATAACAGAACATAACATCACGCCTGTATTCCACGAATGGTTGGGCAGAGGTGTATAGTAACACCCTCATTTCGCCGTTAAAATAAGTCCCATTAACCGGAGGGCGAGTCTGTTCCCATTAACCGGGCACACATCCAAAGTCCAGGCTGCTACTGAGCAATTCCACATGGAAAATCCCAGTAACACTTTACTCGACTTGGAGATCGAACCCAGGACCTCACGATCAACAGTCAAATAGGGATACCTTTCCTTGCCAATATGGAGCTTATTTGTCTAATACAGAGTGTGTTATAGTAGATTCATAGTTCCGATTATAGAGATGCTGCACTTAATATTATTTAGTGATCTAATCCTATCCAACAGACGAGCCCACCCCACCAGAGGAGCACGCCACAACAGAGGAGCACGACAAACCAGAGAAGGACGCCGAATCAGAGGAGCACGAGGAAGAAAAACATGCCTCGGACACGGATTCTTAGTTCCTATCATGGCTACCAGTCCACCGCGGACTAGGAATGGAACAGTCATCATCAGAGACGTGGGCGCTCAAGGGAGAAACATAACCGAGAACAATTTAATTAAATACTTACATAAAAACTGATAATATACAACGTGTTACAAAAATACCCCTAAAGCCGAAAGGGGGTGAAAAGGTCCCTTGAAAAGAGTCTATTGGCAATATTTGAAACCCGTACTACGACCCAAAAAAAAAACGATTTGTATTAAACATAAAATAATCATCATTGAAACGCAACCCTGAAAACACAAAACTAAAGAGTAGACTACCCAGAAAGTTATTTACATTCTTACCTAATTTCCTCTGAGAGGTAAATGACAACAACCATAAAAGACTACTTAATTATTTACATTTTTCATGGGGAATTATGTAACACGTTGTATTTAGTAGAAATAGTGTGTTAAAATATTATGACGTAAATTATGAGTCACGATACCCTGTGTTTCCAATTTGTACGAATTATATGATGGACAATAAAGATTATAAAGATCATTTATTCATTTCTATAAACGGAGTAAATAGACCCTAAACGAAGCCGAAAGGCACTTATTCTCCGTCATTGCGATATTTTTTTGTTCTGGACTATGCCTGGGAACCTTCTAGTTACGGAGATATTGGAGGTCAATGTTCCAACTTATTCACAACTTTTTTTAAAAATACTAGTTTTGAAGGTTGCAAATGTACTTGAAATACCTCCATTACCCGTTTACTACTCATTGCATCTATCAGCACAGTGTTTTGAGTGCGTTACATTGAGCTTTACAGTAAAACGAAATTTTTCACCCAAAAAAAAAGTCGTTTCCCAGCGACAATTTTTGCGTAGGGTTACTTAGTTTGATGTACTGAATGCATGGTTGACGGTTTCGTGAAGGGTCGTTTTACACCTTGTATACCTGAAGTTTAGTATTTTAATGATACGTACATCCATAAACTCACGCCTTCTTTCCATGGAGGTAGGCAGAAACGATAGAACGCCACATGCTACGATCCTTACATACCTACTCATTTCGCTCCATACATCTTGTCATACACGCTCGCCGTTTGAGAGTACTACCGTACTACGTACCTGTCCTTTGTGAAGAACATCACCAATAACATCGATGTATGTCCTTCTAGGGCGTCCTCTACCGTTTCCATTGACATCCGCCTTATAAATTCCTTTTGTTAATCGCCGTTCACTCATTCTCTCAACATGAACAAACCACCTAAGTATACTCCTTTCAATTTTTGACACTACATCATCTTTTAAACCGCATCTCTTTCTAATTAATGATAAATAATATTAATATGATATCATTAAGGATTGTACATGTAATAAGATATTTTAACTTAATTGGATTGTAAAAAAATCGTACATCCTTATTTTATGTACAAGTACCCTAAACCTGAGAAGGGGACATCGAACTATATGAAAAAAAAAACTTTTAAGTTAAACGGTTTTATCTTACAGTACCCCTGCAGCATCAGGACTTGAGGATTGAGGGTTGAAATTGTTATAATGTTGTATTGTCATGGGAATTGAATTTGTGTGCGAAGTTTCAGGATAATCGGTTAAGCAGAAGTAGTTGAAAAATCTATCGCAAGATTTGAATCAAACAAACAAATATACGAAGTGAAACTAAAAAAAAACCGTTTAAAAATATCTGGTCTATGGAAAGGGGTGTTCAGTGTACTAGTTTTTAGTTCTATTGTCAGAAGAAAATGGTGCCTGCCTTTCAACTTTATTTATTTACTAGCGGCCCGTCCCGGCACCGCACGGGTGGAAATTTTTCCCGTTTTTGCAACATTTTTCATTTATGCTCCGCTCCTATTGGCCGTAGCGTGATGTTATATAGCCTATAACCTGCCTCGATAAATGGACTATCCAATACAAAAATAATTTTTCAATTCCAACCAGTAGTTCCTGAGATTAACGCGTTCAAACAAACAAACTCTTCAGCTTAATAATATTAGTATAGATTGAGACTATAACGTCCAATTACGACGGTTCTAACCGGAGGATGCAAAAAATACAAAATTTTATAGTAGTTTTAATTAATAAAAATTACAATTTTAATTTTATATAATAACATTGACAATCGATCGTGGTTGTATCTAAGTGACGCTTCCCAAAGGGCTGCGTCGGCGCCTCGTGTTCGCGACGGTCGTAATGCGTAGTAAACTACGCGCGCGAACTATGGAACCATGGAGTTTCTTGCCGGCTCTTCTCCACAGGAAACGACTAATTGGAACCGTGCATCTAAATTCGACTTTTCATAAGCACCTGTATTGGTTTACCTATGTGAAATATTTTTTTTTGATTTGATTTGAACTGAATGCAGAGCTGAGGACGCGTGTGTGAATGCACAGCACTACATTTGCGGGCGTGTGCGGCGAGGCGTGCCGACGGCGGGGGTAGCTTCACCATCAAGGAACATATTTACTCTAGGGAGTGTGAAGTGCACAGATAACTTTCTATTGTGAAGTGGGGCCTGTGGAGCTGCCAGGTACAATTAGCAAAAGCTAACCCACCTAAATGCTATCGGAGCGTATATTTATTATATTCTGCATGAATTATATTTATATTTATTCAATTTAAATAATATTAACATTGAATAAATTAGCCAAAATATTATATCAGGTAATTTGTTAATTAATAATTTAAACAAAAATGTCGCTAAAACTACCAGATGGTAGCTTTTTAACACTTACGCACCGTTTCAGTTTTACTAATGTTGTCATCCTTGAAAACGTCATTATTAAAGACCTAAGATTTTAGGTCCCACATAATAGAGGAGAACTTGGCAACATAGGTCTAGCCCCCGTAGATATTCCACAGTTTACCAAATAAGACGACCCCGACTGTTCACCATGCACCGAATGCATTCAGTTCGCGCGCGTACTGTATGTAACAGCTTGTCAGCATTGCTAGTACTATACGATCATGTAACGCCGCGTTTTCACTTTGTCGTGACGACAGATAGTCGTGTAGTTTGAAGTGTCGTGGCTTATATATTTAAATGGAGGTGTTCACATATAAGACGACACGATAAACTGTCGTTTACGACTTGTTTTTGCAGTGACGACAGATTGTCGAGTCAATGGGAACGGCTAGCACGACAGTCGTCCAACGATAAATTTATCGTCACGACATCGTGATGTGTCGTTGTTACGACTATCTGTCGTGGCCACGATAAGAATATCGTCTCGTCGTAGCTAGCTACTGATTTGCTAACGACAAAGCGACTGTCGTGAAACGATAAAATGTTTTCGCGATCCAATGGGAACAGCTAGATACGATAGTCGCTAAACGATAAAAAAATTTGACGACAAACAGTCGTTATAATGAGAACAGCTAGAGACGACAGTCGTCCAACGATAAATTTATCGTCACGACATAGTGGGAACGCGCCCTTACAGGCCCACTTATAAATAAAAGCTTAAGAAGTACGGGTTAGTATTTTAAAACAAAACAAATAAAATGTTTCTCTGGTCGCTCTAAAAAATTTTTACGATATTATTGTTTAAATTCTTCTTTTCAATAACATTTTTTTTGTTTGCTTTATAGTACCCAGTATCAGTGTTCGACTCTTCTACACCCCATTCCGTGGTAAGTTCTGCGATAAAATCTGTTGTCGGCAGATGGATAGTTTTGTCGCCAGGGATGGTCAGGCCCGTGGGTAGAGTCTGCGGCAGATGGATAGTGATAGTTTTGTCGCCATGGATGGGCAGGCCCGTAGATAGAGTCTGCGGCTGGTCATCATCAGCACCTTCTTGATCTCTGTCCCGTGGTAGGACAAATATTTGTTTTATTGGATCGTAACTATACGATCCAAAAATTGGTCTAGAAAACAAAAATAAATTATTTGTATATTTGTGAGTTTTTTTTCTGAAAGCATTGGTTTTACTGGGGGACAAAATGTTCCCCAACATGACGCGTAACATTGAGTCTACGTGACGCTGCAACGTTGTACACTGCCCCGCAACGTTGTGCGGCATTTCTACGTGACGCCTGTGCGACATCGCAACTGAGGCGAGCCGCTATGTCTTATGGGAGGCATCGCAGCTGAAGGGTGGAGGCCGCGGCGGGAGAGGAGTGCCGGTATTGGGGTGCGCCGTTCTCCCTATCTACAGCGTCCGCCATCTGACGGGACCGCCACTGTCAGATAGCGGGCGCGGTGGGGCTACAGGGGGAGAGGAGTGTCGGTGTGTAGTTGACCGCTCTCCCTATCGTCTGCGGTCGAAAAGTGGTAGGCGGCGGGGCCACTAACCTGACTCGTCGCAGGGAGACCAAGGGCACCCAGACATGGGCGCCCATGTGCTTGTTTGGCCCCCGAGGTGGTCACGGCGTGCCATGTGTTCTGGTGCGCCGATGATGTGAGGTGCTCCCCGCGCCTCTCAGGAGGTCGTGGGGTGGGGCCCCACAGTGGAGAGGTCCACCAGCACTTGGTGGACTAAGACCTGCCAGGGTTGCGGTGCATGCATATGCGAATCCCGCGACACCGGCCGACGGTCAGGAGGAGGAACACCGTGAGTTTTTAGCCGGTAAGAGTCCGGCAGACCGCCTTGCCTTCTCCGGGCGAGGGACAACGATGAGGACATCAAGCGAAAAAATAAAAAATGGGGCCTAGCTGCAGCGTCCGGTCATAGTCAGCAGATCAGATAAATGTATTGTCATCGGGACTACATAGGTACTTATTTATGCAAAATTTCAAATCAAGTTTTATTTTGAATCCTTTTGCAATCAACTGAATCAACACAGCAACAGAGTATCAGAGAATTTACAACGATTTTTTGCTTGGTTGCGAAAATACGGTTGGGGGCGGCAAATTTAGAGTTGGCCACGGGTGGAAAAAGTACACGCTGCGCCACTGATTTTAATAGACATGGTATTAAATACTAGCTATGTCCTCACGGCTCCGCCCGTAGCCTATGATACTCAGAGATAATGTTGCTTTCTAACGCCAAAAGAATTTTTAAAATCGGTCCAGTAGTTTTTAAGTGTATTCGTTACATACAAAAATACAAATCTTTCCTCTTTATAATATTAGTATAGAGTATAGATTAGATTAGATTATGAATGAGAGAGTATAGATTAGATTAGATTAGGAATTTATAAGGCGGATGTTAATGGGAACGCCGGTAGAGGACGTCCTAGAAGGACATACATCGATGTTATTGGTGATGTTCTTCACAAAGGTCAGGTGCGTAGTACTCTCAACCGGCGTGCGTGTATGACAAGATGTATGAATGTGGATGAAGCGAAAGGGGTATGTAAGAGTCGTAGCATGTGGCATTCTATAGTTTTTGCCTACCCCCATGGGAAAAAGGCGTGAGTTTATGTATGTATGTATGTAGATTATGAATGATTCGTAAAAAGAAATACGTACAATTTGGCGTCAGCTGCTACCAGATATCGCGGTAATGGTGGTCTTTTTCCAAGAACAGTGTAATAACTGAAAAAACTTAGATATTAAATATTTAGGAAAAAGAACAGATAAAAAAAATTGTGCCACAAAGCTATCTGGCCCGGTGGCCAAAAGCGGAACTAAAGACGCCATTTTGGAAATGGCGTCTTTTTAAATTTCCATTCTCATTATGAAATAGCGCATTTGAAAATGAAATTTCGCAGCGTTACAATGTGAATATTAAATTTACCCATTTTATTGTAAACAATATTTAAAAGCAACGCTAAATGCGATAACAGCGATGCTGCTAGCGGGCCAGATAGGTTTGAGAGAGTGTACGCCGTAATTTTATTTATAGGTACGTACTGTAAAGGCAGAAAGATGCCTAAAAACAATATAAACGAACAAATCATTTTAAACTGAACATTTATCAACGTCGTATAACATTGCATTGCATTTATTGTAACATGCAATAATATTTTTACGTTCTGCTTTATTTTATTTTTATGAATATTAAAACATAAAATATTTACTTATCGGGGTGGGATATAGGGTTGCCAGGTTTAAAAATAGAAAAGCTGGACACAGATTCATGTCTAGCCGGACATTTTGCACTGAAAGCCCGACACAAAGGTTTTTAAAAGAAAAAAAAAGTTGATACTTTTATTTGTGTATTTATTATTTATATTCGTTTGAGATTTACTCTATAATAATATATTATTATGAATTATCGGCATCTTGTGGCGGGGCGGGGTTGACCAAAAGCCTAACGAAAGCCGGACAGGCCGGTCTGTAAAAGACATACAACAGAACAGAACCTTGTAGGGGCGAATCTATCATTAGCTAATATCGCTATGTCAGGATTGCGAGCATGGTAAATAAAGTAAAGGAAACCAACATAGACTCTCCACCACTGAGAATACTTTTAATTGGGTTAGTGGTTAGTTACAGAAGCTAGTTCATAATATAATAATTGATACAATTTTCACAAGATCAGAAAATAAGGACAAGCAAACCAGATATAAAAGATCAGACTTCTTCGGCGGTTCGACATAGAATTCTCTGCTCCGTCGAATTACCACCGCCGTTATAACGTCGGGTACGCTGATTCATCTTGACAACTACCCTCCTTTATCAACATTGTCCAGTGTTACCAGCTACCGACGACAGGACTTGTATACAGGGTTATTTGTAAAACACCGACCTCTCACGAATATGTTACTAACATCATAATCAACAAATTTTGTTGTATGACTTTTAAAAATTCATCATATTTTAGTTCATAAGATTTTCAAACAAAATTAAAAATTGAACGCTCTAAAGCGCCCCCGCCGCCCCAACCCCACTCCCCTCGCTATTTTACTATCGCTTTCTTTTGCTTCGCATACACTTCGTAACATTTAGACCGTTCAATTTAAATATTTTTATTTTATAATGAAAATCTGATGAACTAAAATATGATGAATTTTTAAAATTCATAGAACATAAGTTATTGATTATGATGTTATTAACATAGTCCTGAGAGGTTGTTCGTGTTTTAAAAATAACCCTGTATATTTAGCCGGACATGACTGTAAAAAGCCGGACACCAGACAGCCGTAGTGGGATATCGTAACAGCTTGCGCAAGGCTGGTGGTAGTAGCTTTTGCCGGCCAGCGTCAGTATCTTGCCCGGAAAGGAGTAAACGACGGGGGTTACCGCTTGGGAGCTCACACTCCTTGGGACTTACACCGCGGAGAATTGATAACTCTTGAAGCTTTGGAGGAACGAGACATTGTGTTCCTACAAAGAAAATGGAGGATACTCTAACCAGGCGAGTGTTATGCCTGGCGGGCTACTGCCCAACGGTTGATGTTGGGAAGTTGCATTTATGCTGTCTGCGTGTCAAATCTTGATATTTTTTTACATTAAGGTTCAGTTTTCCCCCCTGAGGGGGATTCTCTCAAGGGGGAATAGAAGAATAAGTCCTAAAAAAATCTACACAGCGGAAAACACGTCGTGATGTTATGTTAATTATCGTAATATTTATAGTTTTTCTAACGTGTCTTACTTTTCAAGTAAGGCCGCCTTCCCACTTTGCCGTGACGACAGATAGTCGTGTAGTTTTAAGTTTCGTGGCTTATATATTTAAATGGAGGTGTTCACATATAAGACGACACGATAAACTGTCGTTCACGACTAGTTTTTGCAGTGACGACATATTGTCGAGTCAATGGGAACGGCTAGCACGACAGTCGTCCAACGATAAATTTATCGTCACGACATCGTGATGTGTCGATGTTACGACTATCTGTCGTGGCCACGATAAAAATATCGTCTCGTCGTTGCTTGCTACTGATTTGCAAACGACAAAGCAACTGTCGTGAAACGATAAAATGTCGCGATCCAATGGGAACAGCTAGATACGATAGTCACTAAACGATATAAAAATTTGACGACAAACAGTCGTTATAATGGGAACAGCTAGAGACGACAGTCGTCCAACGATAAATTTATCGTCACAACATAGTGGGAACGCGCCCTAAAAGATGGTCTTTTTCCAAACCGACTTTTCGGCTCTTGACAGGATTTCAAATAGTCTTAATAATAATTCCATGGTTAAGTTAAGGCCGGCCGTACACGGGCTGCTCGAGCAGTTAGTCCGTGATCAAAATACACGGACCACTCGTGCAGTCAACGTCAACAGCGTGAAGCTGCCACTGAGCAGTTGAAACTGACTGCTGCAGCAGTTGATTTCAACTGCTCGTCAAATCACAATTTCAAATCAGTGGCAACATGGATTTTGAGGAAAAAGCAAGAGCGAGAGCAGTCGACAGCTCGAGCGGTTAGTGTATGCCTCCGGTCAAGTAGTTGCTGCTTGACCGCACGATGAAATTTCACCGTGCTGCTGACCGCTCGGAGCAGTCGCAACTGATCGAGCGGTTCCGTGTATATATATAAATAGAAGACTGTAGTTCACTATGCAGTCGCAGCTCGAAGCAGTCGATCCTGACTGCTTCGAGCTGCCCGTGTATGGCAAGCCTAACGCAGCATAACAAAACGCATGGCTATATAGATTTCGTTACCTTTTGAACTTTGGTTTCCTGTGCTCATAGATTTTTTAAATGTCATAATTATTATTGTCATATTGTTTTTTCTACAAAACGTGTTTACAATAAAACAATATTTTGTAAAAAAAACAAGAAGACCTCAAAAAAATGGAAGAAGCGTTTAACAAACTCCAGAAGGAAGGAAAAAATAATGTTGACAATATAATAAAATGGTTTAAAGATGGTTAGTACATAATTTTAAGGTTTGGGCATACTTCCTATGGAACGGAGTAGAAATTACTGAACTATAGAGATGACTTGACGTTATGAGGAGTGAACGTTAGGGAGGGGCTTGTCTTGGCTTTGTCGCGGTCAGTCCGTGGATGGGTGACCGTTCGTTACACATCGAGTCCCCTCTGTGCCTCAGAGAGCACGTTAAACGGTCCCGGGTGTCATACGAATATCAATGACAGTCGCTACGGGAAGTCAGAAGCCTGAAAAATCTGACAACTGGTCTAACCTTAGGATATCGGCATTGCCCAGTAACTGGGTTGTGAAGGTCTGATGGCAGTCGTTCTGTGTAAATTACTGGTACACAGCCGCATCTGGTCAGACTGGAAGCTGACCACAACATAGTTAAGAAAAGGATAGGCAGAACAAGAGGAGATGACGTTCATTTATATATTACATTACTCTGTAGAGATGACTAACCTTGAGAGTATCAGCATTGCCCAGTTACTGTGTTGCGGAGGTCTGATGGCAGTCACTCCGTGTAAAATACTGGTATTCAGCCGCATCTGGTTAAATTGGAAGCTGACCCCAACATAGTTGGGAAAAGGGTAGGCAAATATATGTAGAGATGACACATAGTGTAGTCCTGCTCTGCGCGACGCTCGCCTAAAGGTCTGGTCAGACAGAGCGTGCCTGGGTGTGATATTTACGTCGCGTGTTGATCGCGTGCTCTTGGCGTGAGAATTACTAGGACAATGTATGGAAGACGACACACAGAGACTGCCCCACCACGCCAATCTTCGCGTCGCAGTCTCTGTGTGGCGTCTACGAGAATACGCGACGAGAATATCACACCTTGCCACGCTCTCTGTTTGACGAGGCCTTTGGCGACTCACATCGTGGAGCCGCGCCAAGCGGGAACACAACTGCCTACGGGACGTGAACACGTCGCGCTCGGTAGACCAGAGCCTTGTGGCTATTTTGTACCTAATCTTTTTACAACTGCGGCCTGAAGACTGAATCGCTTGACATCTTACTATCAATTGCTAGAGAAATGACGTAGAGAACAACGGAGCGTCCGGCGCAAAGCCGGCGAGACTGCAGCGTCGGCGTGGGCGTCTGCAGTGTGATATGCACGCCGCGCTGTTGTTCCGTCAGCGTCGCGTCGCCGTCCCGTCCCGTCGCCCGTGTGCCCAAGTCTTTAGCCAAACGACAGATCCTTTTAATCCGACCAGAGAACCAAGCCCGGCGCTCGACGCGCTTACAACCATCAATCCAATGTGGTGTTGCCAAGTTTGTCACAAATTGGGATAGTTGATACGCGTACCTGTAGTGTGGGAGTACGGGGCGAAGTAACTGCGTTCCGGGCGCAAGGCGGCTCGGTGGTTCAAACAGATGTGTCAGCAATTCCCCTACAAGTTCTTCTTTCCGTGTGGTTAGTGACTAACCTGGTGTCAGAGTTTATGCCGCCCATGGGCCTCTGACTTGGCTTTACATGCCGTCGAGAAATATCTCTCAGGCATGCTGGTTTCCTCACTATGTTTTCCTTCACCGTTTTTAAGCAAGTGATAATTACACAATACGCACATGAATCCGAAAAGTCAGAGGTGCGTGCATCGGGTTCGAACTCGAGATCTATGACTTGGCAGTCCGTCGTTCAAACCACAATTAAATGTGGCAGTCAAAAAATTAAATATCACTTCTTCTAGCAAAAGTGATCGACGGCTCTAAAGAACAGGAGGAGAAGGCTCGCAACCTCTTTAAAGACGTGACAGACCCCAAGAACGTATCCCTGGAGAAGGTTAAAGAAGTTGTCAAGAAATTAGCTGAAGAATTCAAGAAGAATTTCGAGGGGCTGTCCAAACAACTGGGCGAGGGAGGGGGGAAGATGATGGCGGCTGCAATGGGGGGAGCCAGCAAGCTTAAAGATTTTGTAAAGAAAAAGTAACAATAAATCGTTTTTTTTATGAGTAATAAATTATTTTTATTTCTGTAAATAAATCTGTGGAGTAAAAAGGTATGGTGTTTCTCCAACGAAAAGGGAGGATCCTTCTACCAGGCGTGTCTTATGCCTGGCGGGCTACTGCCCAACGGTTGATGTTGGGAAGTTGTATATCGACGCTCGGCGGTGAAAACCTCGTAAAACTAATTTTATTCAAAAGCTTTTTACTTGTTCTTTAGATTGATAAACTCGTCATACACGTACTAGTTCAACAAACTTTCAGTTCAAATACTTCTAAACTATCTATGACGTACGATGACAAACTTGTATTAACATTTGATCGGCCATTCTTTATCAGGCGTCAGATTTTCCTGTTTTAAAAATTTATATTTTACACATACGTAGTTTTCACTGCCAACCGTCGATATACAGGATGTAAGGGTAAACACCGTTATCACTCAAACCATGGGTAGGTAACATAAAATTAAAAATAAATGACAGTTTTTAAAAAATAGTACGTATTTTTTTTTAAATTTTGAAATGTTTTTGGACGACACCGTACGCCAATTCATGGATAATAAGCGCCCGAGTCAGGTGATCACTGCAACGACAGTCTTCCCGCTCGGTTCACCCGCCCGCGTACGTTTACCTACACAATAGGTACACATAAACTGTGATGCAACTTTCCCTTTCATACTTTTCCTGACTTAGGACAGGCAAAAATACCTACCTTAGGTGTTGCATGACGAGTCTTTTGACAATAAAGAAAATGAAAATATAAACCAAACCATAGGGTAGGTACGCATTTTTGGCGTAAGTATTTTAAATCACAATTTTACGTACAGATTGATTAACAATTATCGGTTAAATTTACAATAATTAAATAACTAACACTTACCTAAATTAATCTTAACAAATGTTCAAAATGGGATCCATTTACAGCCACGCATGCTTCCGCGCGTTTCCGTAGGTTGTTTCGCACTCGAGAAAGCATGTTATTTTTCATTGGTTTAACGTTCTACAGAATGTAAGGATAAACACCGTTATCACTCAAACCATGGGTAGCACAACGACATAGCACTGAGTAGGTTACACAATTTACGCGTGAAAAATGATCGGCGCTCCGCTAACACGACACGAGTACATACGCAACGACGCGACGTGCGGTCACTAGCGTGACAGCGAATGACTGACTATTGCCGCGCGGGCGCGGGCGCCGGCAGCGTGGCGCCACCCCCGCGCCCCTCTCCCGTGGTCAGATGCGGGTTTGTTGCCCTTGCGCATAGGGTGAAATGCTTTCGTGTTGAAATCGGGACTTAAAAAAAATATAAGATTGCTATTTTTCATTGATTTTACGTTCTATAAATGAAACAAAACCACTGGTTTCAAGGATAACGGTGTTTACCCTAACACCCTGTATACTATCTGCGTGTCAAATCTTGATATAGATTATTAGAGTGCGCGCAAGATAACTCTGCGCGCGACGGAGGGCGTGCTAAATGTTGCCATGATCGCAAAAATATAAAGTCCTACTTTTCAAGGAAAAGTAGTATATCGTGAGCATTAAAATTGGGCAGCCCTCTTGCTGTTTATTATATTTTAATTGAGCTAAGTTATGTATTTACCTTTAAATTTACTACCTATCAATTAAATTAATTCGTATTTTTACGTAATTTGCCTTTGCAAATTACAAGAACTAAGGTTATAAATGTGCCGTGAGTGAATAAGAATGCAGTATGATTATTATCGGCTGATGAGGTCTATTATAATCTTTGTTATTATATTTTCTTTTATTCCTAAAATCAGGTAGATGTAGTGACAAAGTTAATAAAACGGCAACATTATGGCGGAACATGATTAGTTCCGATTTTGTCCGCGCGCAGAGTTATCTTGCGCGCACTCTAGACTGTGATATCCCAATGTATGATTTGTGACGACATATTTGAGAGCTGTCATTGTTGTCGCTGTAGTCTTCAAAAAATAAAGCCTTCAAAATTCATTTTTGTTACTTATGTACGAAGTTTGACACTTCCTTCCTTAAGGTAGGTTCCGAGGTACCTTGAGTTTGACAGATGATTCCTTACCTCGACTGAGGTAATATCTCGAGTCGAGGACGTTTATGTCAACTATAACTACCGATGGTAGTGAAGGTGCGAGGTGGAGCCGAGTCAAGTAAGTTTTGGAGGAACGTCTTAGAATTTGGGTATTAATGTCGAAGGTGTGGGTGTAGCTAGCATTTTGTCCAAGGTGGAGTAAACTCAGTCAGACAGTAAATATTTGTCTTTTCAATAAATCTGGAAGTGCAGAATGGGATTATGGGGCAATGTTGCACCATAACCTTATTTTTGAAGTCCAAATAAGTTTAGACGGAGTCGGGCATTGGTCTGCCTATTTTGGGTAATTTTTCTGTGGACGTGGGTGGCGAGTTGACTGAATCTAGACCATTTACCTATTCTTTTCTGTGCCAGGGTCCGCGGGAAGCGCCCCGACTGCCCCACCCTGGTCGTTTGGTGCAGTGGCTGAGCGATTGGCTTCTGCGCTACGGGTCGTGGGTTCGATTCCCGCACGGAACAAATATTTGTATGGCCTACAGATAGTTGTTCCGGGTCTGGGTGTTTGTGCATGTGAAGATTTGTGTCTGTAAACGCACCCACGATTCAGGAGAAATCCTAGTGTGGGCCAACGTCTTTTTTTTAAATAAAGATGTATATGTTGCAGTCAAAACTCTTAACCAGTCAAAAGTACTATTGACTAGCAAAATCAGTCAAAAGTACTTTTGACTGTGGTCAAAAGTGGTTTTGACTGAAAATTATTGGTTATTAGTACTTTTGACTGCAAATTTGCGGTTATAAGTACTTTTGACTGACGCTCTTCGTCAAAAGTAGTTTTAACTGCAATAAAGCATCAGTCAAAAGCACTATTTTACACTAGTCACTCATTTTTGTTCTAATATCAGCACGTTCTCCACTAAAATGAGTAATATAAAAGTTTATATGTGCGTTTGTCGTTATTTTTATCGACCACCTTAATTTTTTAAGAGTTTTGACTGATACGACCAGTCAAAACCACTTTTGAAGGAATCACTTAGTCAAGAGTACTTTTAACCAGCTCCATTGGGCAAAAGTACTTTTAACTGTTATTTTAGTCAAAAGTATTATTGACTAAAGCATACGGTCAAAAGTACTTTTGACTGTTTAAGAGTTTTGACTGCAACATATACACACCATAGTAAGGTAAAAAAATAAAGCCATTATAATTTTTTATAATATTATAATTATTTACACGCTTGACTAGAAGTACAAAACTAATATACAAACACATAATACCTATTTATTTAGTAACAATAATTGGTTTAATAATACTGATGAATTAAGTTCGTAGTCCATTTAACGCCTCAGCACAGACCAGCACAGGATTCAACTAGCGAGAGTGCACGGCGCACTGTCCCCGCGTTGACCACTATTTTTACTTACAAATCTAAAATACAAGATGTAAACGAAATCATGTAATTCCTTCAAACCTCGTGATGTACTGCTGACATAGATTAACACTGAACGGGATACACTCGGATTCAATGAAAAAAATGTACAGCAAGTAAACATGTGTTCTTACCGTGAGGCATTTTAGCGCCCCGAGTTAAATTACCGCGCGGCGAACGATAGCTACGCAATTCGCTCGGGACGCTAAAATGCCTCACGTTAAGAACACATGTTTGCTTTTTGTACATTTTTTTTTATTGAATCCAAAAGTATTCCGTGCACAGTTAATCTATGTCTGCAGTACATCACGAGGTTTGAAGGAATTACATGATTTCGTTTACAACCTTTACATTGGTATCGATTCTGTAGCACCTTTTGACAGTACGAAACTAAACGCAACTGTCACTTTCTTTTTCTATTGAAACAGAAAGAGACAGACACCCTTAGTTTAGCTTAGTCCCATCAAAGTGCGCAACAAAATCGACACGAGTGCCACACAGCTTAAAGGCCATTTTTCAGTAACTGAGTTGTGAGGCGAGACGGTGCTGTACTGTGCTGAGGCGGGTAATGGACGATGATCTTTAACATTATATTCGATTACCAACATCCGGTAACCATAGTGATATAGGTAAACAACATTCGTCTTGACAGCGAAATTCAATTTTGTTATTTTGTTTTTTTTTTATATATTTTGCCGTTTGCAATTTTATGACGTACCTAATTTTATAATCTGCGCTTACCAAATATTGTATTTATCTATACATTTCTTTACCTTTTTGGGCTTGTACACAACACTGCGAATCAGCGCGATGCGAATTCGTAACGCAGAAAACTGTGACGCAAATTGCTGCGAAGCGATTTCGTCGATTGCGTCTTCCTTCCAAGGTTCGGGTGACCAATCCCTGGACGATCGTCAACCGTATTGAACGTATTTTATACTAGGTAGAATAATATTGCGTAAAAAGATTTGCGCACTGCTGTTACTGATAAGAAGATATAGGAAAAATCAATTACGTGAATCTATTCGTAAGTTCTTGCGATGCGTCGCGCGAGCACGCAGATTTTTACGATGCGACGTCGCATCGCAGTTTTGTGTGCAAGCCTTTTAAACGACATATTACTTTCAAACAAAAGTAAATATATTTATAAATCCTAAAAAAAAACTTTAAAGTTAAACAGTTTTATCTTGCAGTACTGCAGCATCAGGATTTGAGGATTGAAGGTTGAAATTATTATAACGTTGTATTGTCATGGGAATTGAATTTGTGTGCGAAGTTTCAGGAGAATCGGTTAAGCAGAAGTAGTTGAAAAATTTGTCGCAAGATTCTGTCGCAAGAAGATACGAAGTGAAGCTAATTAAAAATCCGTTTCGGTGTATGTAGGCAAAATTTCAAGTTTGTCCACCACATTTAGGTAATTTACTACAATATACTAACAGTATATGATCCCAGTATAGAACGACCTTCACCGAGCTGGTTAATGGATGAAAAGTATTTTATATCAAATTAAATATGTCAATACATATATTGCAAATGGGTGACTAAAAAATTTCAGTCCAGAATACGATTACTTAATAAAAAAAAATTAAAACATTTCTCTGGTTTGGTTTAATAGACGAATTCCATACCAATCGTAAGTATGAAGCTAGAATATGCAAACGTTAGGTTGACTATTTTTTCCCGTCACAACTCTTGGGTAGACAGGTATAAACACAGCATTTATACCTGCGTACCCAAGAGTTGTGACTGTGTTGGACTGAAATTTTTTAGTCAACCCATTTGCAATATATTTATTGACATATTTAATTTGATATAAAATACTTTTCATCTATTAACCAGCTCGGTGAAGATCGTTCTATAGTGGGATCTTAGACTATAAGAAAACTAACTCATAGGAACAATAAGTGCAAATGTTACAATATTCACATAATATTATAAGCTACTGAACCCCGATTCTGTTGGGCACCGATCAAACTTGACTAAAATATTACTAGGTATCCTTTTCTTGCAAATGAAATAAGAAAGAGATAGACATATTAGAGCTGTCAGAGTTGAAATAACTACTACTAACTAACTGCCTCGTTGGTCTAGTAGTCGCAAGCGCAACTGTGGGGTCCTAGGTTCGATCTCCAGGTCGGGCAAAGTGTTATGGTGTTTTTCCATTAGGAATTTCTCAGTCCGGAGTCTGGTGCAATACGCTCGCCCCCTATTACATGGGACTTAAACATAACTGGCGAATAGGTGTACTAAAACACCTCTGCCGAACCCTTCGGGGAATATAAGGCGAGATGTTATGTTGTTATTAGTTTGTCGAAACAGAGAGTAAAATAATCTTTAAACTTACATACATAAACTCACGCCTTTTCCCATGGGGGTAGGCAGAAACTATAGAACGCCACATGCTACGACCCTTACATACCCCTTTCGCTTCATCCACATTCATACATCTTGTCATACACGCCGGTTGACAGTACTACGCTCCTGATCTTTGTGAAGAACATCACCAATAACATCGATGTATGTCCTTCTAGGGCGTCCTCTACCGTTTCCACTGACATCCGCCTTATAAATTCCTTTTGTTAATCGCCGTTCACTCATTCTCTCAACATGACCAAACCACCTAAGCATACTCCTTTCAATTTTTGTCACTACATCATCTTTTAAACCACAACTTTGTCTAATCTCATCATTTCTCAATCTATAAGAGGAAACGCGGGCTGCATAATATTGAAAGAATAGGTTTTTAAGCGATATATTTCCGTCCCACTCCTCCTGCAAACCTTTCCAATTGAGCGCGAAAGAGACAACTGCATCTCAGATTGATTTCTCCTGTGCAATATTAGCGAAATCATACTTTCGTATTTCCCTGTTTCCTTCTTCAAATCTGGACCGATTTTAATATTATTTTCTGTAATCATTTAAGAAAGACTTTGGTTATGTCTGTATGTTTTTCTTTTATTTTTTATATTCGTCAAATTTGTTTGCCAGATGCCTGAAAACGGTGATAGAACCGGTCGATTTTTGTAAAATTTTAACGTTTCTAGTACTTTTAACAATTAATTTATTGACAAAAACAAAACATAGGGACATAATGGTGGTAGATATACCTATATACAAGGTTAGTCGGAAAGGGGGTACTAAGCCGCGGGCCACCTAAAGTATCACTGATGACTATTTTAAAGCAAGTGTTAAAATTTCAAAATTCTATAATTTTTATTTGCATGCAAAAAGATTTTTATTATAGCTTTTTCAAAAAAAAAAACATATCTGCTTTAGTTATAAATTCAGAAAATTAATCTTCTAATCCGTGACCACAAATATGACCCAAATTGTAAAAACAACTAATCATAGCTATGGACAAATAGATTTTAGCATATTTTTTACGAAATCTTTGAAAAGCTATTTCTCTTAAACTATCGAGTTTTGGGTAAAGTTGTAGAACAAAAGTTATCCCTTATTATGGGTACCTACGTTAACTCCCTTTCGGCTTAGTACCCCCTTTCCGACTAACCTGGTATATCACATGATAAAAAATATTAGTTCTAGCGATATTATCCAAAGAGGAAACTGAGGAATACGTTTGTATGGACTAAATGCCGACCGCATTTCCTCTTAAACTTCTTTGCGAAATGACCAGATGGCCTTGACACGCTTATTAAGTCACGCTCTTAAGAGAATTCAAGAAACTCTGTTACTTTCGACACTGTCGCGATGTCATCTGATATAGACGCCAACCAATTTGGCAATAGACCTTGTGGTAAAAAGTGTTATTTTTTTAAATTACACAATATAGTACTTTATTAACCTTTTAAGCGCGCGAGTCGTATTTATGCGACAAATATTTCCGTGTCCCTAAGGCGCGTGTCGTATTTCTGCGACAGAGAACATGCATGGTTTTTTTGTTCTATTTTCGTCCTATGAACTGCGTGGTACAACTAAAACGATTATTCAATAGAGATATGATTTACAACAATTACTTAAAATTGTTTCATAGCTCTAAGTATTGAAAAACCTTAATATATTTATTGTGGGTATTATTTTATCTATTCGTAGTCGCGCGCTAGGGGCACGGCAATTGATATTTAGCGACGCGCTTAAAAGGTTAACAGAAAGTTGCGGCGTGTATAATGCAGCGTACGCACCTAGCCGACGAGGACCAAAGAATATTCGTTATTGGTTGAATTTGACTATTATTCAAGGTTAGTCAGAAAGGGGGTACTAAGCCGCGGGCCACTTAAAGTATCACTGGTGATTGTTTCAAAGAAAGTGTTAATATTTTAAAATTCGATAAGTTTTTTTCAAAAAATCTTCATCCCTGCTTTAGTTACGAATTCAGAATGAAGCTTCTAATCCGTGACCTCAAATATGACCTAAAATGTAAACACGTCTGACCATAGCTGAGGATAGATAGAATTTAGCGTATTTTTTATGAAATCTTTGAACAGCTATTTCTCTTAAACTAATGACTTTTGGGGAAAGTTGTAGAACAAAAGTTATCCATTATTATGGGTACTTTAACACCCTTTCGGCTTAGTACCCCCTTTTCCTACTAACCTTGTATAGAACGACATAATATAACATCACGCCTGTATTCCCCGGAGGGTAGGGCAGAGGTACACCCTAATTTCGCCGTTATGTGGAATTCCACACGGAAAACCCCAATAACACTTTGCCCGACCTAGGGATCGAACACAAGACCTCACAATCAGCAGTCGCGCTAACCACTACACCAACGAGCAGTTAAATCCATTTATTGCAGTTTTAAACTTCTGCAATAACTCTCCTAGCCTTGCTGTTATCACCTACCAAGTTCTGTTGTGCAAGATGACTCCTACAACCAACTTTCAACTGCTGCAAGTTCTCCAAGAAGTTGTGCAAGAAAACTTGCTCTGATTCATCAGTACTGTGGATCCACAATCAGAAGAATGATTTGAAACGCGTTCTAGCTTCCAAACCAGGTGTCCTGCGTCAGCGACGAGCGCGACAAACGCGATCAAGACAACGGCATTCCCTACTAGCGGCCTGTGTAGCGAGACGCGACGTAACGCGTATTTGTTCCACGTCGTGTCGCATTGCTTCGCGTTTGTCGCTTACGTAGGACACCCCATTAAGATCTTGGGTCTTAAAATTACGCAGTCCAAGCAAATCCTCGATGTCGTACTATAAAAATCTTTGTGCTGAGTCGAAATAGAGGTCAGTAGCATACTCCGCAGTTAATAGTTAACTATTTAGTTTATCACTAAGTTAAGTCAGTGAGATGACATCTTCTCGATGAGTTCTTGTAGCGCTAACGCCTTAGCTAGTCGTCTTCTGAAATCCTGCAACAAAAAGTATATTATGTTAGATTGGTAATTCCATGCCATTGAAAGGAGTATGCTTAGGTGGTTTGGTCATGTTGAGAGAATGAGTGGACGGCGATTAACAAAAGGAATTTATAAGGCGGATGTCAGTGGAAACTGTAGAGAACGCCATAGAAAGACATACATCGATGTTATTGGTGATGTTCTTCACAAAGATCAGGTGCGTAGTACTCTCAACTGGCGTGCGTGTATGACAAGATGTATGAATGTGGATGAAGCGAAAGGGGTATGTAAAGGTCGTAGCATGTGGTGTTCTATAGTTTCTGCTTACCGCCATGGGAAAAAGGCGTGAGTTTATGTATGTATGTGATAATTCCATAGGTTTAGTCCATGGGCATAGCTAGCATTTTGTCCAGGGTGGAGCAAACTCCGTCAGACAGTAATTATTTGTCTTTTCAATAAATCAGGAAGTGCATAATGAGATTTTGGGGCAATTTTGCCTTATAACCTTACTTTTGAGGTCCAAATAAGTATAGACGGAGTCGGGCATTGGTCTGCCTATTTTGGGTAATTGTTCTGTAGACATAGGTGGCGAGTTGGCTAAATCTAGACCATTTACCTATTCTTTCCAGTGCCAGGGTGGGGCAAGCAACCCATCTGTCTCACCCTGGAATAGGCCTATAGGTTTAGTAGTCAATAAACCAATTCTACTAACACAAACGTCACGTACTGTCAGTTTGTTTGACAACAAATACAATACCTAATTACTTGTGTGGTGCTATCCAGCACGACCAAGGATCTTATTCTTCTTCAAAAAATAAAAATAAGCAGTGATATCCTAGTGGTGTGACCGTCGGACTGCCAAGTCATAGGTCTCGAGCAACCCAAGGCACGCACCTCTGACTTTTCGGATTCATGTGCGTATTGTATAATTATCACTTGCTTAAAAACGGTGAAGGAAAACATCGTGAGGAAACCGGCATGCCTGAGAGATATTTCTCGACGGCATCTGAAGCCAAGTCAGAGGCCTATGGGCGGCATAAACTGTGACACCAGATTAGTCACGACGAAAAACGTGAAGGATCTCTTTTAAACAAGATGTTCAATCTTAGATATTGAATATTTATAAATAGTTTGGTGGATCGAAGACTACCAAAATTATAAGCATAATCAGCCCATTACTGTCCCACTGCTGGGCACGGGCCTCTTCTCAGAATGAGAAGGATTTAGACCTTAGTCCACCACACTGGCCTGGTGTGGGTTGGTAGACTACACACACCATCGAGAGCTTTATGGAGCCCTCTCAGGTGTGCAGGTTTCCTCACGACGTTTTTCCTTCACCGTTAACGCAAGTGGTAATCAAATTTTGATCCGCACATGAATTCGAAGTCAGAGGTGTCGGTTGGGATTGAACTCAAACCCTCTTGCATGGAAGGCAAGCGTCCAACCGCTAAGCTATCACTACACTAGGTTTTCTTACTAACCTGATGTAAAACATGTCCATTGTGTGGGACTCTGGAGGCGAACATGTCTTTTGACATAAGGCAAAGCGCTTTGCCGTTCATAGGAAACCGCTCCGGAAGACCCCCTCGACGTGCCACCCACGTGCCCACCTCTGCACGACCCCAAGAACGGGGGTCTGTGGAGTAAAGAAGAAAATTGTGTTAATCATATTTTTTATTCTTGACTAGCGGCCCGTCCCGGCTTCGCATGGGTGGACATTTTTCACGTTTTTGCAACATTTTTCATTTATGCTCCGCTCCTATTAGTCGTAGCGTGATGTTATGTAGCCTATAACCTTCCTCGATAAATGGACTATCCAACACAAAAATAATTTTTCAATTCCAACCAGTAGTTCCTGAGATTAGCGCGTTCAAACAAACAAACTCTTCAGCTTTATAATATTAGTATAGATTTGGTCGTCTTTGGCCCTAGTCTCACCTGATGGTAAGCGCAGACAGGGTCTAAGATGGAGCACACGAATACAAGGACCAGGGATATAGAGGGATTCCCCTATACCCCTCTGGCTCTCATATACACACGACGGAACACAGTAAACTGCTTGGCTTGACTTTAATTTGAGGGTATAGTGAACATATAGATCCTACTATTTTTAATCCACCTTATATGATAACTAGCGACCCGGCTTCGCACGGGTGCAATGTAAATACTAATGTGGAGCATATAAACCTTCCTCTTGAATCACTCTATCTATTGCTGAAAACTGCATTAAAATCCGTTGCGTAGTTTAAAAGATCTAAGCGTACAGCGGGAGCGACATTGTTTCATACTATGTAAAGAAGATGTAGGATTCAGAAGCACAGTTGTAAATGCTTACCGATTGGCAGATCATCTTCTTGCAGTACCCTGAGATCCAGTGCATCCCACTTGGCGTGAGGAGGTGGCACTCTGTCGCAACGCGCTTGGGTTGGCATGACTGGTTACGAGGTCTGAAATTAATGAAAAAAAGTTGGATAACACAACATCACGCCTTTATTGCCCGAAGTGTTGAGCAGAGGTGTATAATAACACCCTCATTTCGCCGTTATGTTTGTCTCATGTAATAGGGGGCACAAATCCAAAGTCCGGCTTCTACTGAGGAATTTTAAACGGAAAAACCCAATATCATTAGCCTTATTTTAGGGAGCTCAACATCCCGATGCACGCTACCAATCAGCCGGGGAAGCACAATCGATGGATTCATCCTTCCTAAATGCATTTATGTACAAAACTATTATTTGTTAAATAATAACCCACATCCTTTATAATTATGTAACACACAAAATGTCGCCATTTGAAACTATTAGCGTCCACATCCGCTTCCGGTGGCAAAATGCCCGCCATATCCGCCATCTTGAATAGGTTTTGTTCGCCTCAACCATTGTCGGGGTATTTCCCGATTTTTGTCCTATATCCGGCTGGGATCGGCCATTATGATGGTTACCGATTGTAGGGGTTATGCTTACGAGTTTAAATAACATTGCGTTAGTTAATCGTAGAATCGTAGGGTTAGACAGAGATTCTAGTGATAAACAAGTTTTTAAATCAAAGTTTGTTATTGATATGATTATAAACATTAGAAATATGGACATCAACGTCCATCTGTATTATTATAGCTTCTTACATACATACATCCATAAACTCACGCCTTTTTCCCACGGGTGTAGGCAGAAACTATAGAACGCCACATGCTACGATACTTACATACTCCTTTCGCTTTATCCACATTCATACATCTTGTCAGATACGCACGCCGGTTGACAGTAAGGACAGGTGCGTAGTAACGCACCTGTCCTTTGTGAAGAACATTACCCATAACATCGATGTATGTCCTTCTAGGGCGTCCTCTACCGTTTCAACTGACATCCGCCTTATAAATTCCTTTTGTTAATCACCGTTCACTCATTCTCTCAACATGACCAAACCACCTAATCCACCTATGCATACTCCTTTCAATTTTTGTCACTACATCATCTTTTAAACCTATTGCTTCTAGTATCAGTTAAACTGAATGCATACGTAAGTACTTAGAAAACCAGGTGTTTGGAATAATCTATACTAGGTAATATTATAAAGCTGAAGAGTTTGTTTGTTTGTACGCGCTAATCTCAGGAACTACTGGTTGGAATTGAAAAAATATTTTTGTGTTGGATAGTCCATTTATCGAGGAAGGTTATAGACTATATAACATCACGCTACGACCAATAGGAGCGGAGCATAAATTAAAAATGTTGCAAAAACGGGAAAAATGTCCACCCGTGCGAACCCGGCCGCTAGTATTTTTATAAAAATCTGTTTGCAAATAGATGACGCACAAGATCTGTCATAATCCATCAGCTCTCAATCCAAGCCCATCTAATTCCAAATAAGTAAAACAATAAAAACATCCAAATCTGTCACACCAGTTTCGGAGGACAACAGCACTGAACAATTACGTAATTGGTGGCCCCACATTAATAAAATAAAGGGCCCATTCAAAAAGAGGATGCAACAAGGCAGACAAACGTAATATCTTTGCCAGCGGATAATAAAAAAAAAACCGACAATGCGTTCCTTTTTTGAAACGGGCGGAAGTGTCGATTTCGATTATGGCGCGTCCGTCTGTTTGGCGGGAAGACGGTGGCGCGCACGCTTCCGTTCAATACATCGACTTTTTATGTAAAAATCAATTATTTATTAAACCCTTAATTATGTATTTGTTTGACAGATGTTTAGACGCTATGTGGGACGCTAATTTGTTATTTAATTTAATAGTAAGTAAAGTAGTAGGTATGCTTAGGTGGTTTGGTCATGTTGAGAGAATGAGTGAACGGCGATTAACAAAAGGAATTTATAAGGCGGATGTCAATGGAAACGGTAGAGGACGCCCTAGAAGGACATACATCGATGTTATTGGTGATGTTTTTCACAAAGGTCAAGTGCGTAGTACTCTCAACCGGCGTGCGTGTATGACAAGATGTATGAATGTGGATGAAGCGAAAGGGGTATGTAAGGGTCGTAGCATGTGGCGTTCTATACTTTCTGCCTACACCTATGGGAAAAAGGCGTGAGTTTATGTATGTATGTTAAAAGTAACCGAAACCACATCTCCACCTGCGGGTGAAGTTTTTAATTTTCATGGATTCAAAGTAATGTGCTTAACGAATTACAAGTTTACATAACATCACGCCATATATTCCCCGAAGGGTATGCCAGAGGTGTTTTTAGTACACCCTCATTTCGCCAGATACGTTTGAGTCCCATGTAATAGGGGGCGAGCGTATTGCCATTAATCGGGCACAAATCCAGACTCAGGGTTGCTACTGACAAATTACTAATAGAAAAACGCAATAGCACTTTGCCTGACTTGGGGATCGAACCCAAGGCCCTATGCTCAGCAGTCGCGCTTGCAACCACTAGATCAACTAGGCGACTATACTACTTAAATTAAAAATAATAATAATAGGGGTGTATCAAAAGAGCGTATACGAGCTACAAAGATTTATTTACAGAAATAAAAATAATTTATTATCGATACAGGTTTTAAAGACGCTGGCTACTTGTGACCTAAACAAATGTCCGGCTGATCGATAGCGTCGTGCAGCAGTCGGGTTGTTGAGCTCCCCAAAATAAGGTTAGAGCTCCGCGATGACTGATGCATGCGCGCCTTCAGTTAGGACAGGTCAACTCAAACCTGCTATGGCACTTTACTAAAAAGGTCATTCTAAACGTTGCCTTACATTGTTTCACTCGCATAGTTTTTATATCACAATGTCTGGACTTTAAAAGAGACCTTAATCTCTGAGTTTGTTTCGGCTTTTCTTCTCAGAGCTAGTCAGATAGGAAATGCCGGCGTCATCTAGTCTTAAATAAAACATTACATTGACTTGTAAAAGTGTCTGTAACAGATTTATTTACAGAAATAAAAATCCCATCAATAACATAAATGTGAAAATGGGTGCCAAGTTCTGTAGATAATCCTGAAATTTATTTACACAAAGCAGATAACTTAGGATAAATTGAAGCTCAAGATTTGACTTGGCTAGTTTTCACATACAAATTATCTTATATTTGGCTAATCAACTTATCTTCTTTATGTTATACGCAAGTTACTGTTTTTATATTGTAAGATCAACATAATTATCTTACTCTTCTAAAAATTTGGTTTGCGGGTAAAAGTAGGCAATTTAAACAGTTTAGTTTAGTTAGCTCAAAAAAACGACGAACACGACAATACGAACATCGGAAACAAAGTATCAGCTGCCTGCGCCCGCGCCAGCTGTCAAACGGATCGTGTTTCTATATACACAACACGCACGTGCTTATAGTAAGCTGTTTAATTAAATATTATTGTATTTTACCGTACGTGGTCTGATCTGAACTTCCTGGTTTTAAGAGGATCTGACGTTGGCAAATTAATTAGTATGTGATTGGAGGGCTCGTGGTTCACATGATTTGAGAGGTTAAGCTGCGCTTGCAGCGGTCAGTCCGTGGATGGGTGACCGTTACACATCGAGACTCCTCCGTGCCTCGGAGAGTATGTTAAACAGTCGGTCCTGGGAGTCACACGAATACCTATGACAGTCGTTACGGGATGTCAGAAACGCGAAAGTCTGATAACTGGTCTAACCTTAGGATATCAGCACTGCCCAGTAACTCAGTTGTGGAGGTTTGATGACAGTCGCTCCGTGTAAAATACTGTTATTCAGCCGCATCTGGTTAGACAGGAAACTGACCCCAACATGGTTGCTCGCGGTTTCACTCGCATCCTAGGGTAATTACTTCATGTACCCGGATAAAAAGTATCCCATGTCCTAATCCAGGTCATGGTCTACCTGTGTGACAAATTTCATCCAAATCTGTTCAGCCGCTAAGGAGTGATTGATTAACAAACGTACAAACTTTCACGTTTACAATATTACTAGCGAACCCGCCAGACGTCGTCCTGAACCGGAAAAGCAGCGCCACCTACCGAGTCCAACTGTGTTTTCAAACCATCCAGGAACCGATTAAATTATACACACAAAATTTCATCCAAATCGGTCCAGCCGTTTAAGAGGAGTTAGGTGACAAATACACGTACAGAAGAATTACATTAAGATAAGAAGGAGAATAGGATTTTGAGTTTTGTCAACCGACTATATCGACGCTCGGCAGTGAAAACCACGTAAATCAAATTTTTGTTCAAAAGCGTTTTATTTGTTCTTTATAAACTCGTCATACACGTACTAGTTCAACAAACTTTCAATTCAAATACTTCTAAGCTATCTATGACGTACGATGACAAACTTGTATTAACATTTGATCGGCCATGTTGTTTTCCGGAGACAGTTCTTTCTATCTCTTCTAAAAGATTGTATTTTACATATACGTGGTTTTTACTGCCGACCGCCGATAATGGTGTCGATTCTGTAGCATACTTTGACAGTACTAAACTAGACTAAACGCAACTGTCACTTTCTTTTTCTATTGAAACAAAAAGAGACAAACACCCTTAGTTTAGTTTAGTACTGTCAAAGTGCGCTATAGAATCAACACCAATGTCATTAAAATAATCAATAGCGCGCCAAAACTAGGTAAAGCGGGAAAAGAAGACTTTTCTATTCCAACTTTCTTATTTCAAATGGTTTCACGCTTGTCGCGTATTGTGGACGCAACACACATTCTCAATCACGCCATTTGCGCGCAATTCACTTCTGGGCAAGCTCCAACACAATTATTATGATCTAATGACTGATTTCCCTAACACAGCTCACAATTAACTGCATAATATACCGATACAAAACACTTCCCATTCCCAGACAGGCGGACGAACACATTACCTTTGCCTCATTAATTAAAATACAAAAAAAAAACAATTCTTATCTACCATTGTTGTTGACACATATATTCACACAGGAAGTCGGAAAGCGCGGGAAAGCGGCATAATGGCGGGAAGACGAAGACACAATGGCGTAATTACTTGAAATTGGCGCCATTTTGGTTAGATCGGCAGATTAGAAAGTAGAATAATGATAGCTGTTTTATAAACTTGGTGCAGCGTGTGTTTTACGCATAGCTTGTTCTAACATTTCCTGGCCGTAGCTACTAAACATAATATAATATCTCATTTGAGAGATCTCCCTAGAGGACCTACCATAAAGTAGAATTCTATACATTTGACAACTTTTATTTTTTTAAATACGTCAATTGTCATGTTAAATCTACACTTCAGTGGGCTCTCTCAAATGAGAGCTGTTTAATACGGGTCTTAAACTACCACAATGATCTTAAACAATCTAAGCGGCTAGAACATTGTTGATCCATCTGTTTTTGATGATATCAAACTGCGATCACAGTCCGACTTTCTCCAAATGGGGATGATCGAAGACACGATTTGCTCAGTGGCAGATCTAGTGTATGCATTGATCGCCAATCCATTTTCCAGGTGTGGTGACTATGATAATATTCACTCAGGACTATTCATTATTACAGGCGAGGCCTATGGGGACATCTTATCAGCAGTGAGTTAGGGACTGATATTATGATGATGGGATGATTTGAGGCCAACAGTGAACGGCGATAGGCTGCGTTGATAATTGTTTGTGCTGGATCAGATCAGCAACTGTAGAATTTTTATTTCTTGCCATTTAAGAAATATCTAATATTTTTTAGTTATATATACCTATCTAAATAGGTAAACAAAAACGTCGTAAGAAAACATGGACATAATGATTGAAGCAACACACCGCCACAGCAAGCGTGTTGAGCAATGCTCGTTCCTGATGTCCTACCGATTTACAATATTTGGTACCTGTGATTGGGACCTACATTGGTGTCAATTCTGTTGCACATTTTGATACTTTTTCTACTGAAACTGAAAGAGACAAACACCCTTACACCCATATTCTAAGACGTTCCTCCAAAACTTACTCGACTCAGAACGGCCTCGAAAACACCTTCAAAATTGAATTCTTAGTCGCAATTTCGAGTGAACTTTGAGGTTCCTCGACGGAGTAATTACGTCATAATTTGAATTATCTACATCGCGTAAATAACGCCGCGATAAATAGTTATAAGGATTATCGTAAGCATATTCGATAAAGTCTTCAAAATTCATTTTTGTTACATACGAACTTTGACACTTCCTTCCTTAAGGTAGGTTCCGAGGTACCTTGAGTTTGACAGATGATTCCTTACCTCGACTGAGGAAAAATCTCGAGTCGAGGACCTTTATGTCAACTATAACTACCGATGGTAGTGAGAAAGACTGAGTCGAGGTGAAGTCGAGTCGAGTAAGTTTTGGAGGAACATCTTAGAATATGGGTGTTAGGATCACCAACGTATGGTTTTGTTTTTTTTTTTAAGTCCAGAAAATTATTTTTTCAGTTCTATATACCCAGTTAGTTTATGTCAGGGGTTCCTTCCAGACTGATGGTGTTCATGAATCAGTGATACATCTCAACGCTATTTGAGTAGAATAGAAATACAGATTTTGCAATTGTTTTCGAGGCCATTGAAGCGTTTGGAAATTATTTTAATTAAAATTGCGTTACTAGTTAAGAAACTTATTTCAACTCGCTTTGACTGGCATAGTTACTGAATAGTTTAACTGTCGTCATTCGCGAACTGACAAATCTTGGCAAATTTTGTTGCGTTATGCTCTAAATAATTTGTAAAAGTTCGTTTAGAAAAGTCATGACGACAGCTTGGCGTCATTTCTCATAGAATAGATTTATATTGCAGTCAATACCTATTCTTCTTATTTTGTAACAAATTAAGTGACATCTGCGAAATCACGTCATTTTAATTTCCAGAATATTTTTATTTAATACCTAATTGAAAGAACAGTAGAATTTGTCTTGGTATGGGCATGTGATGAGGAGGGGTGAAACACATGTGACTAAGAGAGTGATTAATATGAATGTTGATGGATGGAGGGGGAGAGGGAGACCTAAGAAAAGATGGATGGATTGTATGAGGGAGGATATGAAAGATAAGGGAGTAAATGATAATGAGACGGCTGACAGTGAAGCGTGGAAGAAAAAAACATATTGCGCCGACCACATGTAACTTGGGACGAGGGCAGGAAGATGATGATGATGATGAAAGAACAGTAGAAATGATAATACATTTATTAGAAAAATTAAAATACGCTATCTGGCAAGAACTAAAATTTAATCTTTTTATGTATATGAAACTGCTATTAAGAATTACTTATGATATTATTTGAATCAAATCAAATTGTCTTCTACGTTTGTAGTTTATTTGTTAAAACACGTGACTATTTTTAAATTCTTTTTTAAAAAAAAATATCACTAGAAGATTGTTTAATAGGTATTTTATCAAAATAGTGTGTGCCAGACTGTACACGTAATTGACTCAAACTATTTATTTGCACACTAAGGTAAAATAATACAGATCTTATTACCTATACACATAGAGTAGGTACAGCTTAGCAACCTTTTCCAGGTGATGCAATATATTTAGGTTTACTAAGTTGATTATGTTATTTGCGCTTATATTGGGTGTTGACTATTTAATATAAAAAATAAGAATAAAATATGTCTTTTGTAAAAAAAAAGTTATTTAACGCATTTTTTGTTTACTTATTATTTAATCAAATCTAATTAATATAAATTACGTGATAAAAAATACGAAAAAATATTTTCTATAGAAAAGTCATAAAACTTTTATTTTAATAATTATTGAAATCAAAAGAAACAATTTTGTAAATTAGTTTACCGACTTCTTTTCCAGGTAGTATGAGCTACTGTCAGTAGGTACCTACCATAAAAATAATGCATACGTAAGTATATCTTTAGTAAATAATAAATTAATAATTCAACACTCACCACGAACGCGGCAGAAAAATAACGGTAGCAATCCTTTTTCACAATAAGTAGATTAATCACAAACTAAAACACTATCAAAACAGTTTTACACGATTAATTAAACACAATAATGGCAATTAAAAGATCGTCAATGTTTACGGGTTTTAGTTCTTTTACGAATACAACTGCATTCAACCAGCGTCGAACGTTGAATGATTTTTCGTTCGTGAGGTCGTTCGTTCTTCAAGCTATGAATGAATGCAGATGTCTGTCGCAAACATTGAACCATTATTATTTATGAACAAAAATATACAGACGAGTGTGAACTTTAACTGTTTGTGATAAGGTTGAACTATGATTGTTTGTAGTATGCATTTGTGACATTTCACGGTCAATGTAATATTTGCAAGCATGCGCCACTGCGGCTGGTTATAATACTCTTTCTCTTTCTCACTCATAGTTGCAAATATTAGCGCGAAAGAGACAAAAGGTTTTGCTTTTAAAAATCGATAATGAATTCCTCGCATCCTGCCTGTCAGCATGTGCCTCTGAAACTAATCGTTTCCGTATAATTTACGGATTCCAAAACGACTTATGGCTTACCGTAACAAAATTAAAAATCAATTTTCTTGCTTTACAATAAGGGTGATATTCCCGTGTACATTTTTTGCAATATACAATCGAAGTGAGTTTGTTAACATAATTAGGGACGCGCGTTTCCGACGCTATTTTCGGTTTCCCGCGCAAATATGTTTCGTTGAACACCGGATGGCGGCCGCAATTTGGGACGACCTTTTTCAGTGCTGTTACATTATGCTAATTATGTGGTCTTTTTCATAAAGCCTTCATTAGAGATGATCATATGGTAAGATGTATTTTTTTTTATATCCTGCGACAATCTCAAATTACTTGGGTGATAAGGGTGATAAGTACTAAATAGATTATTTTTTATTATTCATTCTGTACTTACGTAGTTTCTAATCCTATATGGTTTAGAAAAAGTATACCTACCTATATCTACAGTTCGCATATACATAACATAGCATAATCAGCACATTACTGTCCCACTGCTGGGCACAAGTCTCTTCTCAAAATGAGAAGGGTTTAGGCCTTAGTCCAACACGCTGGCCTGGTGCGGGTTGGTGGACTACACACACCATCGATAACTTTATGGAGCCCTCTCAGGTGTGCAGGTCTCCTCACGACGTTTTCCATCACCGTTAACGCAAGTGATAATCAAATTCCGATCCGCACATGAATACGAAAACTCAAAGTTTCCCATATGACGTATCGACGGGACGAGCCCAAACCCATTATTAATGGCCCATTAACTTAATTGCCGATCACAATTGCAACCCCGGATGTCGTTATTATCATTAAAATATTTACCGTAGAAAACCTCAGTTACGGCTTGTCTGACCACTAGGTACCTACATTATGCGATTGTGATAGAAATAGCAATCTTGAGCTTAGCAAATGAATAACAAAAATAATACCTACTGCAAGCCATCTTATGGAGAAAATCCGTTAGTCGTCCTTTACAACATCCAGCCACCGGAAGGCCCCTTTGCCCACATCTATCGAATTTATAATAAACCCATATTATGCTGAATACAACTTTCTATACCCACATGATAACTGCGCTCAACCTCAAGCGACGCTAACTCGTGTTAAGCCTTGGTACCGCTACCTATTATACACCTGTCATTTACTTAATAAAAGAACACCTTGCGAGGCTCACACACGCATACTTCAAGTGATCAAATTTCGAACACCAGAGGGCCTGAACAACGGTATTTCGATATCTACATTCGATAACCCATAGATGTCGATTTAAATAAAGAGCAAGACATAAGATTTATGATTGTTTATGGTTTACTCCAAGTGCATTTTTGCGGGATTGTTCAACTAATTTCGGACCCATATCATGAGTTGAACACGCGAACTAGTCAGGCAATTCCGAAAAAATGCACTTTAGTAGGTACTTAAACAATCATAAAATTAATGTTTTGCGAAAGTTATAATACAAAAAATTGTTAGATAGTCTGATTGTGAGTTTTCAATGGCTTGTGTTGTGTGTGTCTCAACTTTTGAACGAGTTGAGTGTTATTAAGATTATTTATTTATTATTCAATTCCCTCTGCACAAAATACTATTATACCTGATAGATTACTTATGTAGTAATATTATGAGTGTCGTAGTAAGTATACGTACGTATTCAATATTGTATATAAATCAATAAAAATGTGATAAATAAATGAAGTGTTTATGGAAAGCCCTCTTCCTCTCTCATATTTTGCTGTGCCCGACAGGGTCCACAATGATCAAATGTTTTTATAACCTACAATCTAAGCTCACATTGTGGAATGCAATAAATATACATACTTTTTTTCGAGGCTTTTGCGGTCTGAGGTGGGGGTCGCTGGGGTCATGACCCCCCCCCCCCATAAAAGTACACGTCAAATTGACAAACGTCCTAAAAATAAATAATTTATAAAAAAAAATTTTTGTGCAATAAATTCTAATGTGCTTGACTTACTGTTGATATGACCCCCCCCCCCTCAAAGTCTTAGGCTGCGGCCGCACCTGTTTCGAGGCATTAGTTCAATTTTTCGCGACTATGCAGGGCTCATACGTACGTCCTATCAAAATGTTATTGGGTTTTTCAATTAGGAATTTCTCAGTAGGTTCGCCCCCTATTACATGGGACTTAAACATAACTGGCGAAACGAGGGTGTTTTAAAACACCTCTGCGGCACCCTTCGGGGAATGTAAAGCGTGATGTTATGTTATAAACAAAATACATACCTACATGAAAAAATATATAATATCGACTTCAGGGAACCGCAACATAATTCCACTGCCAAGGATTCCCACGAGTACCTATTTAAATAAATAGCAGTACAATGCTAAACACGAACTTAGCAATCAGGGAAAACCAAACATAGAAAAAGAATTTCTATTACCAACAACTGAATACACCAATTTGTCACGCCATCCATTTCTCAAAACCATCTACATAAAAATAAATTATACAAAAACAAGGAAGGAAGCCGCTCATCCCTCAGGAAACTATAAAAAAACATTTTATAGCGCTTATTATATAACAAAAGTCTTAACAAATATGGCTTAGTATTGTTTACAGTGGACATCCGTCTCCACAAACGGTTTCCGGACGGACAAACAGACAGACGATCTTTATAATAAAATGGTTTGTGTATTAAATTGTCGGCGACCGCGCGTCTGCTAGAGACGTTCTCATTTTTACGGTTTTTTTTTGTTAAAATTATTTTATTTACGTTGACTCCTTTTTCGGTTTTTATTGGAGTTTAAGTGTCGCAATGTTTTGTTTTTTTATGATTTGTAAGTAAAGGTGTTCCTGAATCCGTGTCGTATCTTTTCTTTACATAGTATATATACTAGCTGTGTCCTCACGGCTCTGCCCGTAGCCTATGTTACTCAGTGATAATGTAGGTTTCTAACGGCAAAAGAATTTTTGAAATCGGTCCAGTAGTTTTTAAGTTTATTCGTTACATACAAAAATACAAACCTTTCCTTTTTATAATATTAGTATAGAAGTATAGAAAACAAAGTCGCTCCCGCTGTCTGTACGCTTAGATCTTTTAAACTACGCAACGGATTTTAATGCAGTTTTCAGCAATAGATAGAGTGATTCAAGAGGAAGGTTTATATGCCCCTCATTAGTATCTACATTGCACCCGTGCGAAGCCGGGGCGGGTCGCTAATTTATTAATATAGATTATGAGGAAGCTTTATGACTGCCTCGTTGGTCTTGCGGTGGCAAGCGCGACTGCTGATGCTGACTATGAGGTCCTGGGTTCAATCCCTAGGTCGGGCAAAGTATTATTGGGTTTTTCCGTGTGGAATTCCTCAGCAGCAGCCCGGAGATCAGATTTGTGCCCGGTTGATGGCAAGAGACTTAAACGTAACGGCGAAATTTGATGTTTTTGAAGTTTAACGACATGTTTGGTGCAGTGGTTGAGCGATTGGCTTCTGCGCTACGGGTCGTGGGTACGATTCCCGCACGGATCAAATATTTGTATGGCCTACAAATAGTTGTTCCGAGTCTGGGCGTTTGTGCATGTGAACATTTGTATCTGTAATCGCACCCACGATACAGGAGAAATCCTAGTGTGGGGAAAAGTTTAAAAAGAAAAAAAATGAGGGTGTTAGGTACACACTATACACCTCTGCCCTATCCTTCGGGGAATACAAGCGTGATGTTATGTATGTATGTAATAAATTCTGCTGACCCTTGTTAAAAAGAAAACGTGATCGAACAAACAAACCTACTTACATACAACCTTCATACCTGTTCAGAGCATTCTGTAAATATTGATTTCAATCCTAAATAAACAATAAGATGCCAAAAATCATACGTGCCACAACAAAAGCTACTACTACTAGTTATTTTTACTATCGGACAATATAATACGGCTATTGTCCGAGCCGGACGTCCGGGCAGACCCGGACGCGGTCCGTAAACAACGTTACCGGTTTTCTTTTTCAAATATAGTAATTTTACGTTTTCGGACCTCACGTGTGAGTGAATGATTTATAGTCTGTGGCTGTAGGGTCTTTGAAAAAATATAAATAAAGTTTTTGATATTTCTGTCGTGAGTTGCTCCAGATTGGGGTGCTGCCTGTCTCGCAGGCTTCAGTTATCCATGTACATATCTTTGAACTAGCGGACCGTCCCGGCTTCGCACGGGTGGACATATTTCCCGTTTTTGCAACATTTTTCATTTATGCACCGCTCCTATTGGTCATAGCGTGATGTTATATAGCCTATAGCCTTCCTCGATAAATGGACTATCCAACACAAAAAGAATTTTTCAATTCCAACCAGTAGTTACTGACATTAGCGAGTTCAAACAAACAAACACACTGTATAATATTAGTCTAGTATAGATAGTAAAGCAGGGTATCTATGCCTTTGAAAGGTTGTCCAAGCGTTTAAGAACTGCATGAATTAATCTTATGACGTAGTGACCTGTGGCCAGTCTATCGCCATCCATCAGGTTCTATTTTCGACCCTGGGATTTTTTTTACGTGGAGAAAGCCTCACAGATTCCTTTGGTTTATCCACATAGTTTTGTCGGACTCATGGTGTTCCTCCGAGGATCTGTGGCCAGGGTTGCAGGATTCGCTAGTGCACCGGAACACTGGCAGAACGAAGTTACCCAATAAAAACCAAAAATCGAGGGACACTTTCTGAGACTCCGAAATCGAACCCAGGACGCTCGTCAACTCTACTTACGGTCTCTACGTGTAGATTTATCACAACAAAATACACAAAAATCACAAAAAGATTCAATTTTAAAGAATGTACTTATACCTACCGTCATCCTCGGTAAAAAAAGAACAAGAGTGCAAAATAGCTTTACATAATTCCTATTCTGATTCTAACGTAGTAACGTAAACGCACAGATGACCGTAAAATCACTTCCGGTCTCGAAATAAGGCATAATAGCCATGATCATTGCCGACACACGTTCTAAAAAAAAAAGAATGTCATAACGGAAATGGCGGGAAAGTATAGAATGACAGATGAAAAAATCTTTTATTATAGCGACAATAAGCTCTAAATAGGATCTTATTATCGTCACAAATCTTGCGTAAAGCCGGATTTGGGGCCAACAGCTTATTTTCGGAGTATAAATGAGAAATTGCACGCATCCGTGGAGGTTAGCTGTCAAAATTTGACAGGTTGTCGGTTGTGCAAAAAATGTGGGTGTCGTCAACATTTTACGTAGTTACTCACCTATTAATAATTTGATAATTAGGTAGGTACCTATACCTAATAATTGTAGTTATGAAAACTTTTTCTATGATAGATAACTAGTTATATTTCTTCACGGAAACTGGCCTAGGTACACCTGTTTTTGTACATGACCTTAAGACAGGATCTACCTACGGATTCTATTGTAATACTGAGTGAAAGTGTAGCAACATCCACTTGTGTTTTGATAACATCTTCACATTTTATTGCGATCACTATTTCTTCAGCCAGCCAAGCATGGAAGTTTATTCCAATAATTGTGAATTTCCGCCTCCCTCCATTCTTCTATTACAATAATAATTACTAATGCATTAAAGGACGTTCAAAGCGTAATAACCATCATGTGCACAAAAGCAATTCATAATAAATACATCTCCACATATTCAAAATAGAAACCAATAAAAGGTTACACACCCCCGACATCCTTTTTTTCCACCAGGCAGAGGCGTGTGGCGTGCAGCCTACACGTGGCAGCCATTACTAGAACAACCTTTTTTTTTGTTCCTCCTTCCCTTAAAACGACTGCATTTTACATCTTACTGCGTTTAAAATAAAGTTTATTTAATACAATCTTTTGTTTATTGCTAATGACATGTTTTTAGAACGGCAGAAGATTAACTTGATGGATAGAGACCAAAGATTAGTTAGGTACTTCCTGTGTGAATAAGTATATCTGTTTTTCATTCGATCAATATCTCATAACGGATTGCGTTTTCCTGTTGTTGCATTAGAATCTATAAAGGAAACGATAAGGGTTTATGTTTCTGTTATCACATTTCATCAAACTATTGTTTTATGGTCCAAGTCCTGTTGTATTTCGATAATTCATCGTAAGTACTTTTCCATAGATTAGTTTTAAGCGTGAAGGTATTTATAGGTAAAAATGGAAATCCGGTGACCATTTCAAAATAGAGGAATGCCTGTCTAAACAGCCTTAAACGCCTAATTTTACAGAAAAATGCCTGTAGATCTCTCTCTCATGTCGGCAAGAGAATAGCTCATGCAGTCTCGTGAAAAGATTAGGCAGTTAGCAAGGTCGGTAGCGGGGCTGACTACACAGTGTGCTCCGTACGTACCTACTTAAGTATCGTCACTCATAGAGGCTTTTTGAATGCACCCTAAGGGTCAACTCATACTAGAGCAGAATCGAAGTGCATCGAAGCGTCAATCTGAAACTTAACATAGCATATTCACCCTTATCTCCACAACATAATACACATATTTCTTCTAAGAAAAAAAAAGATCACGCGAATTCTGTGAAATGCGCGCGATCTTGTTTTTATCTTAGAAGAAATATGTGTATTAGGTACCTATGTTGTGGAGATGTTAAGTTTCAGATTGACGCTTCGATGCGCTTCGACTCTGCTCTAGTATGAGTTGACCCTTATGCCTGTCTCAGAGTAAGGCCGGCCGCACGCCTGTCTAAACCTTCAAATGCCTGTCACATGCGGCAAATGCCTGTCTATGGTAGCCCTTAATGGAGAGCACATTACGAACATCTACTGAAACTCAAAACATTTGACCTTGAATACTTTGGAAATCTATCTCTTTTCAAATAGGGTATTTAGAAAGAGACAGAATTCCAAATTGAATATTTAATGCCAAATTTTTCGATCTCCAGGTCGGGGTTCACGAAATACATGTTGTGCCGACCACACCTAGAGTGGGATAAGGGAAGGACTTACCTGGCATAGGGGTACCGTGATCATGAAGGCGGTTCCCCCAGGGCGAGGCCATCCCATTGCACTGCGGTTGGATTGACCCCTGCGATTATCCCTAATGTGGATAACTCGGACGTACCCTCATTTTTTTTTTCCTGCCGCGGTTGCTGTGCATGCTTTTGCGAATCCCGCGACCCCGGCCGAACGGTCAGGAGAAGGAACACCGTTGGTTTTTAGCCGGTAAGAGTCCGGCAGACCCCCTCGCCTTCCCCGGGCGAGGGATATCCATGAGGATTTTCCAACGGAAAAAAAGAAAAAAAAAAGGAAGAAGAATATTAACAAAGAATACCACGGCCTTACGCAATTAATAAAACTAACCAAACACACTTAAAATTCCCTTCCCGTCTCAAGACAGTAATTACATAATTAACTAAAAAAACTAATAATAAGTAATTTAACAGTCACTCAATTGACAGGAAGTGTATGCAAAACATGGTATAATATCCTCCGGCGGTCGCCGCCGTGCACTTCCGGTTCCTCTGAACAATAAAAAGGATATCCCATTAACGTGTTTGCCCCATTTCCGTATGTGGGATGAAGAAAGTAGTGTTTTGTGTCGTCATTTCCCGTAGCGTTGGTTGCTGCTTGCCGAAATAGTTTTGTTATTTAAATTCTATACAACACTAACTGCGTCCGCGACTTTGTTTGCGTAGAAGTCGGATGGGTTTTATTTTTGCGCAGATCTCTAATACTTTTTCTTTTTTTTTAAATAAAAATAGCCTAAGTTACTCCTTATAACATGAGCTATCTGCCAGTGCAAGTCCCGTCAAAATCAGTATAGCCGTTTCGGAGATTAGCCGGAACAAACAGAGAGACAAAAAAATTGAAAATTGTTTTTACTTATAAGTTTCGTATATACTTTCATATGCATTTAGTAAAAAGCTTTTATTTTGACTTTAGAAACAGACACTTCAATTTTATTTATTTGTATTTAATAAGTGTAACAGGATTAAACGCAAACACTCAAACAACTCCAATTAGAATATTTATACTACTTAAGATAGCTTGATCTCTGCGACATATGTCAAACCGACATTCCTAGATCGGCATTCCTATTCATTAGGTCGGCATGCCCATAAAGTATGACATTGGCAGGTACTGCCTGTACTATTATGAAATTCAAGACTTCATAGGCATCACTTTAACTGACAGCTGTCGCAGAGATCAAGCTATCTTTTATGAAGTATAGTTATTTAAGATTTATCCGTAATTACGGGTCAACAGTATTTATTTTTTATTTGTTTATTTATTTATTTAAGCACGCTATTTATCTATTTGGAACTGGTTTACATCAGTTACGTCACAATGGGTTCAGTTGAAAACCAGAGTCAGGCACTAGTGGTCTGACATTTATGATGAACTGAACCTATTTGGCGCAGCCGCTAGACACACAGCTACTTTATTTTTTTATTTTGTTTTGTCTCCTATGATTTTTTTTGTCTGTGTGTCTGACTGCTTTCGTGCCAAATAAATTTCTTTCTTTCTTTCTTTCTAAGAAAATAGTACCATTCAGTAAACTTCAGTATAATGGCCTTAACATAAGGCTCAATTTTCTTTATTCTCGGTGCCGCGTAGGTGGCGTGACGATCTGGACGTGTTTGCGGGGCCGACATGGTTACAAACGGCACAAAATAGACAGGTTTGGAAGGTAAAGGGGGAGGGGCTTCGCTCAGCAGTGGCTCATTACAAAGGCAAATAAAAAAAGTTGCCTCATTGGTCTAGTGGTGACAAGCGCGACTGCTGATCGTGAGGTCCTGGGTTCGATTCCCGGGTCGGGCAGTTATTGGGTTTTTACGTTAGGAATTTCTCAGTGGCAGCCTGGAGTCTGGATTTGTGCCCAGTCGATAGCAATAGTCTCGCTCCCTATTAGTGTTACTATACACCTCTGCCCAACCCTTCGGGGAATACAGGCGTGATGTTATGTTATCTTTACATAGTTTAAAACAAAGTCGCTCCCGCTGTCTGTACGCTTAGATCTTTTAAACTACGCAACGGATTTTAATGCAGTTTTCAGCAATAGATAGAGTGATTCAAGAGGAAGGTTTATATGCTCCACATTAGTACCTACATTGCATCCGTGCGAAGCCGGGGCGGGTCGCTAGTATTATATAAATTAGAACAACCAATTAGAACTTTAGATAGTCTTATTCATCCTTACTATTAATGGTTGTCTGGAAGAAATTGCTTTAAGCGATAAGACCGCCATTTGTACTGTTCCTAATTATGTGTATTCCTGGTTTTATTTCTTTTAGTGTGCAATAAAGTATATCTATTAAATGTGAAAGTAACTCTGTCCGTTTATTACCTCTTCATGACTAAACTAGGTACTGAACCGATTATGATTAAACTTTGTACCGAGATAGTCTGGAACCCGGAGAAGATCATAGGCTCTCTGTTGTGCTGGTATCCTCACGATGTTTTCCTTCACCGTAAACGCAAGTGATAATCAAATTCTGATCCGCACATGAATTTGAAAAGTCGTAGATGCGGCCTGAGATTGAATCCAGATCCTTCTGCATGGATGGTAAGCGTTCAACCGGTAAGCCGCGTATCGACTTCGCGCTCCAAGAGGACGATCATTGGCGCGCGTTCCGGCCGCGCGAAATGGCTTCTGTGATGGCTACCATTTTGGAACGCGCGCCAATTTGTTTGTTAGAACGCCCGAACTTAGAGCAGCCCGTTCCATCTAGAGTCGGTTTTTTAGCGCGCATCAAAGGAAGCTCAGTTGTGGCGCGCGCCATGTTCGTTTAGTTGATATCATTTAAATATTTGGAGCGCGTTCCGCGGAACGCACTCTCGGCGCGGGTGTTCATGGCACGCGCGCCAGGAGCGCATAATGGATACGCAGCTGTAGGCTATCCAGTTTAGGCGTTCCCACGTACTGGTAAATATGGTGGGAATACGCGCATGACGTGTAAGGGGCCATTCAATTATTACGTAAACAGAATTTTGGTAATATTTGACCCACCCCTTCCCTTGTCAGCAAAAGTAAGCAAAGCTCTTACCCCTCCAGACGCGGATCTAGCCCTCAAAAAAGGTTGTGGTCATAGCCACCCGAAAATCGGCCAAGTGCGAGTCGGAGTACGAATTCGCTCATGATCGATATAGTACTTTCCACCAAAGGAGATGTTTACAAAATATATGACGCCCTGACCACGATTTTGTACAGTGTATAGTTCCACGTGGGGCGAACACTGGTAAATTAATAAACCTGTAAAATGTTAGTTTGTTCGCTCACGAAAATTACACATCAAAGTGTCACATTTAGACTCTAAACTACTATCGACCTCAATAGACCGTGAAATTGTGACGTCACAAGTCTATTGGGGTTGTGGGCATGCCCATCGTGCCCACAACGGTGGATCCGCGCTTGCCCCATTCCTATGCTTACGTAAAAATTGGTATATTCTTTTTTAAATCTGTTCAGATTTCTTTATTGTTATTCATGAGCAGCATTTTCATTGTTCAAGTCTAGAAAAATAAGTAAATAAATAAATATTGCTGACGTAATCACCATCCAGGCCCCTCGTCTCCCATGTCATCAAAAATAAGCTAAACAAACACCCCCCCCTTTGGTACTTACGTAATACTTGAATGGCCCCTAAGCCTTGGATTCACTAGGAGACAAAATGTTCCCCAACATGACGCGCAACATTGAGTCTAAATAAAAACGTTTTTTACAAAAAATTTAAACCGACTTCAAATAAGAATAAAATAATTACCATATAAAATTAACAGTTTCAGAAGTCGGTGCTGATCCACGCTGAACCAAATTGAAGGCACCGACTTCTGAAACTGTTAATTTTGTACGGTAATTATTTTATTATTTTTTGAAGTCGGTTTAATTTTTTTGTAAAAAATGTTTTTATTTTTTTTCATTTTAGTGGCCTTAATTAAAATTTGGTTGGACCTACTAAAGACGCTGCTCGTAACATACCTAATCACATCATCACAATATGCGTACTGTTCGTCATTGAGGAGTTCCATTGTCTATCTCCGAAGTTCTTCATCAGATCTTCACCAAATTTAAATGAGACCAACTTCGAAGTATACCCTATCCATTAAAAAAAGAATCATCAAAACCGGTTCACAATTGGCGAAAATATCGATGAACATACACAAAAAAAAAATGATACATACAGACGAACATAGTAACCTCCTCCTTTTTGGGAGTCGGTTAATGACGCTGCAACGTTGCACACTGCCGCAACATTGTGCGTCATTTCTACGTAACGCGACACATGTTGGTCGCCGCCGCGCCGCTTCTCTAGCGCGCGCAGGTGTGTGCGAGCGAATTGTTCCGCGACATTGTCCCGGGACATTCACATAGATGTGTCGCGGCATGTTGCTCCATTTCTCCCTTTGAATCCAAGACTTTCGTGTCTAATTTTTTCATACATCGATGTTATCTATATAAAGGCAATTGTGTTATTGGTGATGTTCTTCACAAAGGACAGGTGCGTAGAACTCTCAACCGGCGTGCGTGTATGACAAGATGTATGAATGTGGATGAAGCGAAAGGGGTATGTAAGGGTCGTAGCATGTGGCGTTCTATAGATTCTGCCTACCCCCATGGGAAAAAGGCGTGAGTTTATGTACGTATGTATCTATAAAATAAAATTGAATGTTTGTTCTTTATGCGTTCCTAAACCATTGATCAGGTTGTGATGAAACTTTGGTGGGGTCTTCTGAGGACTCCCACGAGGGATTCTTGCCTAAAAAATCTATAGGCACGTAGGGTAAGTAGTCAGGTAGGTAGGTTGGTATGTAGGGTAGATAGGTATGTAGGGTAGATAGGTAGGTAGGGTAGGGAAGGTAGGTAGGGTAGGGAAGGTAGGTAGGGTAGGGAAGGTAGGTACCTAGGGTAGGGTAGGTAGGTATAATAGGGTAGGCAGGTAGGGTAGGTAGGTAGGTAGGTAGGGTAGGTAGGTAGGGTAGGTAGGTAGGTAGGGTAGGTAGGTAGGGTAGGTAGGTAGGGTAGGTAGGTAGGGTAGGGTAGGTAGGTAGGGTAGGTAGGTAGGGTAGGTAGGTAGGGTAGGTAGGTAGGGTAGGTAGGTAAGTGGGTAGGTGCGCTGTAGATACTTAGTGCAAAAAAAACAACTCAAAAACATTATGGAATCGGAATTTATTAAAATGATATTTACACAGTTTGATTTAATGTTACTCTAGTTTTTATTACTTATGGCAATATGACACTTATACCTAATAAATATTAGGTCTACAATCGTATAACAGATCATTTAACAGCGGGAAACAGATTTGACAAAAATCGTTTGTAATATTTAAAATGAAAAACGACATTTTAAATGATCAATCATACGATTTAATAGAAAATCGTTTATTTGAAAATATATTGGACATTTGTGATATGAAAAATTTATCGTAATAAAAAAAGATAATTTCACATCATTCGGTGTCGTGGTCGCACTCGGGCGTTTGATTCTGTGGTCGGGTTATCCTGTCTAAACATATTTTCAATTCACAATAAACAATATATTTTCTCTTATTATAATACTTACACTTCTATATACTATTTACAAGCTTATTTACTATCAAGGTACAACTGCGTTGAATTAAACAAAAAATGTAAAGAAATCTTTTTATCTATACTAATATTATAAAGCTGAAGAGTTTGTTTGTTTGAACGTGCTAGTCTCAGGAACTACTGGTTGGAATTGAAAAAATATTTTTGTGATGGATAGTCCATTTATCGAGGAAGGTTATAGCCTATATAACATCACGCTACAACCAATAGGAGCGGAGCATAAATGAAAAATATTGCAAAAACGGGAAAAATGTCCACCCGTGCGAAGCCGGACCGGCCCCTAGTGTAATACATCAGATTTAAACCATTTTCTCAACTATGTTGTGGTCAGCTTCCAGTCTAATCAGATGCGGCTGAATACCAGTTACTATTATGTAATTAAATACAGGTGTGATCGAATTTTAATAAAAGTCTGAAGTTCTGACAACTGGTCTAACCTTAGGATATCGGCATTGCCCAGTAACTGGGTTGCGGAGGTCTGATGACAGTCGCCCCGTGTAAAATACTGGTATTCAGCCGCATCTGGTTAGACTGGAAGCTGACCACAACATAGTTGGGAAAAGGTAGGCAGAACATGTGTTCACACGATAGCACTTTTTAACACAGTTTTTCTTTTGTTTTTTTTTAAACGCAATTTATAAAGCGTTCCTATGATTACGTAGTCAATTTTATATTTTTTTTATTAACCACTAGCGACCCGCCCCGGCTTCGCACAGGTGCAATGTAAACCTTCCTCTTGAATCACTCTATCTATTGCTGAAAACTGCATTAAAATCCGTTGCGTAGTTTAAAAGATCCAAGCGTACAGACAGCGGGAGCGACTTTGTTTTATACTATGTAAAGATTTGACTCAACTAAGCCTGTATTATCAGTTTTACCGACGATTATAGATTTAGGTATTCAGGTAAAAATATGTAAATAGACGAGTCTATGCCTAATTCTCACCCATAATTTCTTTGACCGCACAAGTATTGCTTAACTTTTTTTTTTAATCCAACGCAAACACCTCACTATTTCTCAAAATGGAATTTATAATTTCAGGAGAAAAAGGTATTTTATTTATTATTTAATTATCTGGAATAAATAACTTTTTTTACGTAATATACAAATATGTGCAAAACTTTCCTTTTTGGATAGGTATAATACGGGTTTGTTTAAAATTATTTATTGATTTATTCGGATTTCCGAGTTCATTGGACGACTTTTAAAATTGCAATTTTTTCTCGTCATTAATTTAAGTATTACAAGTATATTTTATATTCATTATTTATTTCTATAATTTGCGCACAAGAAAGTTATCGTCAACTTTTAAAGTCGTCAAATAAACGAAAACTCAAAAAAATCGTCTTTAATTTTAAATAAACCGTAAACTAATCTATTATGTAGGTACATTATGTATTATGCGTTGTTCCGGTGTATAATAAACTTTATTTATTTATTCGTCAAGTTCAATAAATGCTATAAACTTAGTATTATTATATTTACGACAGTTGCTCGACAAAATTGTAAATTTTACTATGAATAAACTGACTTTTTGTCGAACAACTGATGTAGATAAATTGTTGATTTTTGCAACTTAAGAGATAGCATTTTATACAGTATTGTAGATCATGCTATCAAAATTATTACGACTCAAATATACGACCGATTTTTTTTTCATAAAGTGTAGACTTACTGTCACTTTTGACATTGACATTTCATTGATATGACAGATCCGCCATGACAGTTTACTCGATCGTATGTTTGAGCCTTAAAATGTTGCTATTACATAGAAAATTTTAGACGGAATGTGATATTCCAAGAATTAGGAAAGATTTTATTATTTAAATACCAATATATTTGGTACAGTCAGCGAATTATTTGGAAAAATGTTTTATTTTTGGAAAAAAAAAATAATTAGGCAGAAAGTCCAAAATGTAGTCTTTTAAAATATACATGTGGCAATTTATCGTGGTGTGATTTTGATATCTTCAGATTATTTGCTACATGTATGTAGTATTTATGATATCGTAAGTTTCTCAATAATCTATCTTACGATAAATTGTATCATGTATTACTAGAGAAACAGGAATTGAGATTTTGTATGACAAATATATTTTTTTTAGCAATTATTAATGTAATAAAAATAGTAAATATTGAGGTTACATATTTGTCTATTTATTTCAAGAGTTCTGCTTACCCCCGTAGTTTTAGTATGAAGATATTGAATATATAACATTACGCTGTTTTCAGCTAACTGTACATAATTTGATCCATATCTAATATTGCACAATTATCACTTATCATACCACCTTGCTTCGCTCGTCTCAAAAAGTTTTTTTTTATTATTAAGGCTTTAAATCATACCTACTTTTTGAAGTCCAGAGCAGTTTATGTTCTAACTCAGAGCAATTACTAAAGCATATACAGGGTGTAAACGAAATCATGTAATTCCTTCAAACCACGTGGTGTAGTGCTGACATAGATTAACCCTGAACGGGATAAATTTGGAATCAATAAAAAAATACAAAAAGTAAACATCTGTACTTAACGTGAGGCATTTTAGCGCCCTGAGCGAATTGCGCGGCTATCGCTCGCCACGCGGTCATTTAACTAGGGGCGCTAAAATGCTTCACGTTAAGAACACATGTTTACTACTTGTATTTTTTTTTATTGTATCCTAATAAATCCCTTTCTGGTTTAATCTATGTCAGCACTACATCGCGAGGTTTGGAAGAATTACATGATTTTGTTTACACCCTGTAGAACACTCAAGAATAAGACATTATTTTGTATGGGCAAGATTTTCAAATCATATTTTCAATATAAAGGAGATTGGATATTTTTGTATGGGTCTTGTTCCAAGTGACTGAAGAAGACGCGCATAACCAGCGTGAACTTCGCTACTTCAGAAGAAGTGAAGTTCGCGCTGGTTGCGCGTGAAATGTGTGCCCCCCCTCAGGCCCCTCGGTCCCCTTTAGCGCCTTGCTTGTATCGTGATGCGTCTGGATCGTCTAGCTGGCTCATTTTCACGCAGTTATAAAAGAAACACCACGTGTTTGAACTGCTTTAACTCAAATGCGTGCAAATGAACAATATTATAATATAAAAAGTGGCTTTAAGAAAATATTTGAATATTAATATTAGGTCCCCACCTATGAAATTGGCGTTTTTTTCTCACAAATAGAGAACCTCGTCACTTCTATGATTTAAAATATTCATCAATTGCTTGATATGCTATCGAATAATGACCATCATAGACAACTACCAATAGTAAAAAAAAAACTTATTACTTATAGTTTCTTAAACATAAAAATATACCTTAAAAATGACTCCTCTTTTTGTTAGCAGAAATGACCACTATTTTTGTTTTAACTTAGCCAAAACTTATTTTTGTCGCATAATCTAAGTGGCATACGTTATCTTAGTTTTTAAACATTAGTGCATAAAAGTTTTAAAACATTAGTGTTCATAGTTGTTAAATAAATTAAGAAAATGTTAGTATGAAAAATGCAACTTCTTTAAAAAATTCCATACAAAACGCTGATTTCATAGGTGGGGGACCTAATATTTTAATTTTATAATCTATTATATCATTTTAGCCAATAACTTTTTTCTCAATGGATAATTTTATAGAAAAAGGAATCTCTTTAAAATAAAACAAGTCTTATCATCCGACGCCACTTGGACCGCCCCCCTCCGATCTCCTTTTTGTATGACTTCTGCGATTCAAATGGAGAAATGGTCATATTTTGTCTTTCAGTCGACTTTCTGCTTTAATAATTGTTCTGGGTGTCCACCCAGTGACGTCATTTAATCCAAGGACTTTTCAAATAGTCTGTCATCTAGATAGGTTCGAGCGAAGTATTTATACAACATCTTAAAACATTTTTTGACATACTGATATGCTTTTTGACAGATTCACATACTTTAGGAATGAAAATGCAAATATTAAATGCAACAACGGATTATTTTTTAAATGTATTTGACAGCTGTCAAAATTGTACTTACAAACGTTAGATTGACTTTTGACAAGTAAACGTCAAATTTACAGTTGAGATTTGAAGTAATACCAAAGGGTATTGGTTGGCTAGACTGTTAAACTCGTGATCAGCTGTTCACACAGCTTCCCATACTCTCTTTGATCGCCGGATATCCGTCTCATCTTCAAACCTTTCTTCTCCATCGCCTTATTTTCACACAATACCAACTCAATCTGGATTCCTCCTGAATATTCTAAATTTAAATACCCCGTCAGGGTACCATCGCCATCTTTTTGATCAGTTTCTACAAATATATTTTGAGGCGGGACCCTCGTGTTAATCGCTTCTTTTAATAACTCAACTATTCTTTGAGAGTCTAACTTGGAACATACCGTTGATAATGTAACTTCGTAATATTCTTGAACGCAAGACACTTTTTGGGGGCTTAAGAGTATAGGAATTTTCTGTTCTTCAGGTCTACAGATTTCTGTCAACCTCAAATCTAACGTGGACCGCTGTAACTTCTCAATTTCCTCACCAGGTGGCGTGCCTTCCTCGTCGCATTTCTCTAAGCACTGCCTACTATTATCTCTGGACATATACACATCTTCGTAATATTCTTTGACTTCACCAAGCGTGCCTTGTGCAGAGAACGAGGAACGTGGAGTTTCACCTTTTTCAGAAAAGCTTCCGCGTCCAAAATCACTTTTTTCGGAAAAAGACGATCTTCCAAAGTCTCCCCTTTCAGAGAAACTTCCTCTGTCGGAGAATGAGAATGATTCTCTGTGTTCAGAGAAGCTGCCTCTATTTTCGCTGAAGCCGGAGCTTATGGAAACGATGTTTGAGTATATCGACTGGATATTTTGTTCACAGTTCGGTGAAACGTTGGCAGAATCATTGCTCAGAGAATCATCGCTAAATCCTAAGGATTTATCGCTGCCTCTTCTAGGATATTTAATTTCTTCTGTCAAATATTTTGCAGTTTCGTCGACACTTTCTTTCGGCGACTGCATTTCGGCGTCTTTGTCTGAACTCAGGTCGACTTCTTTAGGCTCTGGTTGCTCAGTCTCTTGGCTAACTTTTCGGCCTATCCCTTTGGTTATTGAAGGCCTATCATCTAAGTCTGAAGGTTCAGAGATAACGAACTGAGGCAAAGAATACTTTGTGTTCTCTAAGCTATCCATGCTGTCTTCCGATGAAGAGGCTACCAAGGTTATTTCAGACCCTAAGCAATCAGTGAGGCTGATTTGAGGATGTGTTGGAGCAAAACTGGGTATAAACCTCATGTTTTCTTGAAAACACTTGTCCCCATTATGGGTCCCATTGCCGATTTCCTCTTGTATCATATCGAGAGGCGACCCAGGGTTGGAAATAGGAGAGTTATTTAACGACCTATGGGCAACCATGTGGATCTGGGAATGGACTAAAGGGTGTAGCTGTTGGTACTGTCCTGTGTCCATGTCTATGTTGCTTCGTAAGTCTAAAGGGGTGGCATTAGCTTGGGGGGTACCTCTGGTGATGGATCCCGTGTGGAGGTAGCTCAGACCTTCGGTGATTTGGTGGAGAGGTGATCCGGGGCTGGCCGGTGATGTGTGACCGGATAATAAGGCGAAGTTATTGTAGGAGTGAATGGATTTTATTATTTCTTGAGAAATGTTGACGTGTGACGAATATAAGGCGTGGAGGTTGATGCCGATCTTCAGGGCTACGTCCTGTAAAAGAAGAAGGGTTTTAAGTATGTATGCTGGACTTTGGAGAGGCTTAAACAGCATGAGAGCTAAAGGGGTACTAGGAAATTCCACTATACCTAAGTTACTTAGGTCCGTATTACAGAACGAAACTCAAGCATTAATCTCTGTTTAAAACTAGTTTTGAGTCGACTTTTAATTTTAGAACATTGATCTAAAATTATCATTGATCATAGTTGAGCTGAGTTTAGCTTTATTCTAGACCGTTACTCAGTTCGTAGATTCGACCCCAAGCAGTGATTTGATCTGTAATCAACCAATCAATTGGCTCGATTTGAGTCTCGTTTCATCTGAGTATAGATTGATTGCCGTTCTGGAATAAGACCGTTCCTCAAGTACTGATTCTATACTTAAACAGTGATCAACTGATTAAAGATCAAACTGGACTTGAGGAATGTTCTGTAATACGGACCTTAGTTAAAGTCCGGCGCCAAGCAGTTTACTGTGTGCCGTCGTGTGTATGTGAGAGCCAGAGGGGTATAGGGGAGTCCCTTTATATCTCTGTTCCTTGTATTCGTGTGCCATCAGGTGTGATAAGGGTAAAACGCGACCACTTAAAAAAAATACTATGCGACAAATGTCGCGGGACATTGTCGCCTGCGAGTACGCCTGTCGACAAACATCGCTCGATGTCTACTATCGCTGTTACACCCCAGGATTGGAATTGTCTATGAATCCTAAAGTTTTCCTTGCTACCGCCAACCTGAGTCCGAAGTCTGTTTAAAGACTTCCAAGAGCCGTATTATGACGTGCCAAAACCATCACTGTTCCGGTGAGAGACAGTGACGCGGCTATGCAGGTCGTAAAGTGCCGTCTCATTCTCACAATGCAACAAATATGATTTTCAAACGTCATTATACGCTTCCAGGTCAACCAAGGTACCTCATGTCCAGGTGGGAGATTCTCATAAGGCTGCGTTCAGACGATATGCGCCCGCTAAGCGCACGCCACGCGCTTCATCACCCGCGTCTAACTCGCTTTGATTTATTTTGTATATAATTTGAGTCTTATGACACATCAATAGATCTCAAATTGCATTTATCGAAGTCCAACCGCACACGCCAAGCGCCCGCCTCATGCCATGCTTCGATAAATGCAGTTTGAGATCTATTGATGTGTCATAAGACTCAAATTATATACAAAAAATTTCAAAGCGAGTTAGGCGCGGGTGTTGACGCGCGTGGCGTGCGCTTAGCGGGCGCGTGTCGTCTGAGCGCAGCCTAAGGCGGGAAGAGTATAATAGTCATTTTTACACCTCGTCCCACATTGTTTTTTGTATAGTGAGTCTTCTTTTCGTGTGGTTAGTGACTAACCTGGTGTCACAGTTTATGCCGCCCATGGGCCTCTGACTTGGCTTCACATGCCGTCGAGAAATATCTCTCAGACATGCCGGTTTCCTCACGATGTTTTCCTTCACCGGTTTTAAGCAAGCGATAATTATATAAGCACGTGAATCCGAATAGTCAGAGGTGCGTGCCTTGGGTTCGGACTTGAGACCTATGACTTGGCAGTCCGACGGTCACACCACTAGGATATTAATTCAGTTGTATGTACTATATAGTGGGTGCATTATAAATATTAGTTGGAGTTCTGTATGTATGTGCGTGTGAAGATTTTTGTCTGTAAACGCACCCACGTAACAGGAGTATTCCTAATGTGGGGAAAGGTTTTAAAAATCTTTTTAACCATGTTCTCAATATAACTTTTTTTATCGTTGGAAAATCCTCATGGATGTGCCTCGCCCGGGGAAGGCGAGGGGGTCTGCCGGACTCTTACTGGCTAAAAAACAACGGTGTTCCTTCTCCTGACCGTACGGCCGGGGTCGTGGGATTCGCTATTGCATGCACCGCAACCCCGGCAGGTCCCGGTCCGCCAACCCTCGGCGCACCTCTCCTCTGTGGGACGTTGGCCCACATCCTCCTGAGGCGCGCACGGAACACGGCTCGCGCCTCCTCGGGCCTGTTACTGGTCGGGCGGCGAGTCCCCTGCCCCGCCGCCCGCCGCCCGCCGCCCGCAGGCCACACACTAGGGCGGCCGGAGGTCGTCGCGTACGCCCGGTGCGTCTGGCGCGAGAAGGGAGAAGAGCACACCGCTCCCTCTCCCTCTCCGCTTGATCTTTGGTCGCCATCACCCCCTCACAAAAAAAGGCGATTGCTTCCCACGCAGTCTCGCTCCCGGCCATGGACGGAACGCGAAAGCGAGAGGTCACCGTCGAGTTCTCAACATACCTGGGTCAGTACTAAAGAAGTATGTAAGTCCACAGCCGCGGGGTCGGTGATAATGTTCCTGACAGCTAAGAGTACTGCGCGCGCCGCCTCTGGTGATACGGTGTTGAGGTCCAGCGGGGATGCTGTGCCGACGCACGAGTGGATCGGTGAGCCTGTGGGTGATGTGGTGATTAGTTAGTATTTTAACGACTGGCCTATATTTTTTAAGAATCGTTTTTTTAGCACACAGTTTGGATTTGTGCCCGGTTGATCGCAATAGGCTCGCCCTCTATTACATGGGACTTAAACATAACGGCGAATTGAAGGTGTAACTATATACCTCTGCCCAACCCGTCGGAAAATACAGGGGAGATATTATGTTGTGTTATACTATACTGGCCTGCAAAAATAAGTATCACACTTTTAAAATTGCAATAACTTTTTAAGTACACAAGATATATTTTCGAAACAAAAAGGACTCAAAAAAGAGTTTAAGTTTGTTACTATAGTTTCAAAGAAACCTGATAAAAATTGCTATAAAACGTTTTTTATTTTAAATCTCTAACTTCTATAGTTTAGAAAAAAATTAAATTTTAAAAGTGTGCTACTTATTTTTGCAGGCCAGTGTAGTTAACGACCAACATCTATGTGTGTCTCAGGTTGTCCAAACCATAAATGGGTGTCCAAACCAGCATAACTCCAGGTACCTGTTATACCTGAATACAGAACAATCTTTACATAGTATAAAACAAAGTCGTTCCCGCTGTATGTACGCTTGGATCTTTTAAACTACGCAACGGATTTTAATGCAGTTTTCAGCAATAGAGTGATTCAAGAATAAGGTTTATATGCCCCACATTAGTATCTACATTGCACCCGTGTGAAGCAGAGGCGGGTCGCTAGTCGTGTATAAAATATTCTAACTTACCAGGCATGGATGTTCCTGGCGTGTGTAATCTGACATCAGCGTGTGGGGGCGAAGCTCCCGGGCCTCCGCCGCGTCGCTCTAAACCACGCTGTAAGGAATAAAAATAATTAAAATAATTATAAATGTAAACATAACATCACGCTTATATTCCCCGGAGATAAGAGCAGAGGTGTTTAGCAACACACTCATTTCGCAGTTATGTTTAAATCCCATGTAATAGGGGGCGAGCCTATTGTCATCAACTGGGCACAAATTCCAAACTCCGGGCTGCTACTGAGGAATTCCACACGGAAAAAGCCAATAATACTTTGCCCGACCTGGGGATCGAACCCAGGGCCTCACGATCAGAAGTCGCGCTTACCACCACTAGACCAACGAGGCGGTCAATTATGAATGTGTTGCTAACATTTGAACAAATATTTGTTTCTTGCGGGAATCGAACCCGCGACCCGTAGCGTAGAAGCCAATTTCTCAGTTACTGAGCCAATTGGGCTGCATGTGAAGGTTATCTATAACCTAAGTACCTGTAACTGCTGGTATTCAAGTCTAGCGGACGCAATGTCGTGTGCGACGCGGGGAGGCGAGCACTCAGCGCGACGGACTGGTGAATAACGTTCCGCGTGCTCACGAGCTGTGGGGTGAAGTGGTGATTAGTGGTATTGTAGCGATGCAAAATTTGTAGCGATACAAAATTTGTAGCGATACAAAATTTGTAGTGATACAAATATTGTAGTGATACAAAATTTGTATTGATACAAAAAGTTTCTTTTTTAAATAGACCCGCATTTGTTGATCCCAATTACTATACTGTCATATTTATCATAAGCATAGCCTTTTCCCAACTATGATGCTGACCCTAAGCTTCTAAAAGAATATCATATATACTTTTTAAGTTAATCTGAAACACCACTGACAAACGGTGAACGAAAACATTGTTTGGAACACTATACTCAATGGTCTGATATCACCAACACGTAGTGAGTAAGCGTGGTGATCACTGCTCGTTCCTTCTCTGTTTAAGAAGAGGGCTTTGCCCAACAGTGGGACAGGTATAGGCTGGTTTTATTATTATTATATTACGCTAGACATGGGAGTCGAACCCATAACATCTAGGTTTCTAGGTACTAGCGATCATTAATTTAAATAAAACTACCAAATAAATAATTTTCAAACAACGCAAAAATTTGTTAGTGTAAAAAATAACAACTATAAACACACAACAAAAGTGCACACACAACTACAAAAAACACACACACATACAAAAAATACACTCACATGCAAAAAATACTGTACGCACACACAATATTTTAATATAAAAATTACCTTTTGTCGATTTTATACTGAAAATAATTAATATTGTATGAATGAGTACCGTCGTGTTATTTTTGTATGGAATTAGTCGTTCATGTGTTATTTATAACTGGAAGATATAAATTATAATTTCAATGAGGGTTTTCGATACTTTTTCTGCCACCAGACGGCGCTTCGTATACGTCAGGACCAAACAGCTGTCAGATAGCAGATTCTTACCGAACGAATAATAGTGAAATTCTACGTATTTGGAAGTGTTATTGATTTTATTATGGATTACGGCCAGAGAAAGGTTGCCGAACTGAAGATTGAGCTCAAAAAGAGAGGCGCAAAAGTCACCCTTCTGTTTTATTTGCACACATAGGCACAACACTGTGGCATTTTAGAAAACAATATTCCTTTCGTAACGTTTTTAAGAATAAATATACCAAAAAAAATGATCGAAAAATACAAATCGTGTATGTGTTTTGACAGGTGGTTGGACCCGACGCTACAGTGCTGCCATCTCACGTAGAACATTTTTCAGAAAACCCTCATTGCCGTGCGTTATCACGCAAAAACACGAAAATGGCTCGACTAACTTGGTTTTTTTTTGTTTTGTTCACTTCAGTACTGGGGTTGATTTAGGAAAAAAAATAGGAAAAATTAAATAAAATAAAAATATGTTTTACGAAGTTCACCCTCTAGTCTAATAATAATTTTAATGAGGTATTTTTTCTATAAAAACTTTAAAAAAAAATCATTTAAAAAAAACATTATCCGAAAATATTGTTCACGTTTTGGGTAACTTTAGAAAATAATGTAGAAATGCAAAAGAACGCATTTAATCGGAGTATACAGTTTTGATTGCACGCGAGTGTAAAAATGATTAGAATTTAGAATATACTTTTTGTTAATTTATTGTTAATTACTATCATCGTAATAGTAATCGTCCAAAAATAAAAAAGTTACAGTGACATTAAAAAAAAATCCGTAAATGTAATTATGTATACTACGAACTTGGGAATATTCCGAAAAATTACGAATTTATACTAAACCACGCAATATTTTTTGCTCTGGCAACGTAATAATGCTAGAATGTGTAATGTAATGTAATGTAGCCAGAGCAAAAAATATTGCCTGGTTTAGTAGTAGTTCGTAATTTTCGGAATATTCCCATGTTCGTAATTTCCCTAAAGTACTATCTACATACAGGGTGTAAACTAAATCATGTAATTCCTTTAAACCTCGAGATGTACTGCTGACATAGATTAACACGACACGGTATACTTTTGGATTAAATAAAAATAAAAATTACAAATAGTAAATATGAGTTCTTAACGTGAGGCATTTTAGCGCCCCGAGCGAATGGCGGGTCTATCGCTTGCCGCGTGGTCATTTAACTCGGGGCGCTAAAATGCCTCACGTTAAGAACACAGTCATGTTTACTTTTTGTAATATTTTTTTATTGATTTCAAAGTTACCCCGTGCAGTGTTAATCTATGTCAGCAGTACATCAAAAGGTTTGAAGGAATTACATGATTTCGTTTACACCCTGTATATAAATGTAGCTGGAATAATGTGTAGGTATGCTAATAACCACGATTCTCAATCCCGGTACGATCGATATTCGTTCACCACTGTTGATCTTCACATGTATCAAAAACCTGAACCCATTTTTTAAACCTTAAAAACTACCCATAACCCCAAAAAAAATACCAAAAAAATAAAATTACCCATTTCTTGTACAGTAGCCAGCATTTGCAACTTAACCCGCTGCGGACCGGAATATTTCCTCTGCCTAGTGTTGTACTGACTAGTGTTGTAACTGGTACCGGTCGAAACCGGTATTTGTAGGGGCGTACCGGCTGTTATAGACCCCGTTTGTATTGGCGTACCAGTAGATATAGAGCCTTGGTGAGGGGTATTTTGGTAAAGGCCCTGATTGATCGGGGCATTTTGAAAAGAACTTTGGTTCATCTGGGTATTTTGATAGGGGCCTTGGTTCATTGGGGTCCCACCAGTTATAGACCCTTTGTTCATGGAAGTTCCACCCATAATAGACCCTTGGTTTTGAGGGGTATTTTGATAAGATGTTTGATTCATTTGGGTGCTCTGATATGAACTTTGGTTCATCAGTGTCCCACCCATAATTGACCCTTGGTTTTGAGGGGCATTTTGGAAAGAAGATTGGTTGATTGGAGTCCCACCCATAATGGAGCCTTGGCTTTGAGAGGGATTTTGATAAGAACTTTGACTCATAGGGGTACCGCCTGTTATGGACCCTTGGTTTTGATAAGGGCTCTGGTTCATCGGGGTACCACCCATTATAGAACCTTGATTTTGAGGGGGATTCTGATAAGAACTTTGGTTCATAGGATTTGTATAAGATACCTGGTTAAATGAACCCTGTCCCTGCATAGGGGTACCTTCAGTTATCGAGCCCTTTTTAATCGGGGGACTTAAGAATGGTTCCTGATTGAATGACCCTTGATACATTGGGGTATTATCGAAAGAACTTTGATTTGTAATATTAGGGAAAGACCCTTGGGAACCATGGTTTATGGGGGTGTTCTGATAAGATGGCTGATTTATAGGGGTACCATCAGTAATAGATCCTTTTTTGGTTGGGATACTTGTGAATGATGATTGATTCATCGGGGAATTTTGATAAGAATCTTGGTTCATTGGGGTATTTTGAAAAGAATTCTGATTCATTGGGGTATTTTGGTAAGAGTGCTGATTTATGGGGGTGCCATCAGTAATAGACCCCTTTTTGATTGGGGTACTTGAGAATGATGACTGATTCATCGGGGCATTTTGATAAGAATCTTGGTTCATCTGGGTATTTTGAAAAGAATTCTGATTCATTGGGGTATTTTGATAAGAGGGCTGACTTATTGGAGTCCCATCAGTGATAGACCCCTTTTTGATTGGAGCACTTGTGTAGTTTGATTGATTCATCGGGGTATTTTGGAAAGACCCTTGGTTCATAGGCGTCCCACTAGTAATAGACCCAAAACTGTTCATATTCGGTGCGTTATAGGAACTACTAGAGACATTCCCGTAACTACTGGTACTGAAGCTGAAATTATTTGTAGAGTCGTAATTTGGCGTACCAGACACTATAGACCCTTGATTGTGAGGTGTACCACTAGTGATGGACCCGGATACCAAATTTTGTGACACCACAGTCCCATGGCTTGGGGAGAATTGACCCATACTTGGCGTATATGGGGAGACCGCTTGGCTTATTGGGGTTCCAGACATAACGGACCCTTTACCACCCATAATGCTACCTTGCGGTATAGTTTCGAGGACCTGTTTCATAGATATTTGGTTATTGGTATTCTGGTTTGAATAATTAGGGGTGCCAGCAGTGATAGAGCCCTGGGTTGGACTTTGTGGTACCGAATTCGGTATTGATCCAGTCGGCGTAGGGGGACTTTGGTACCCGCTTTGGTTTTGGTACTGAATAGACGGCGGTAAGTAATTCCTCTTCATTCGAGCTTCGACCTCCATGACTAATTCTGGGCTAATTACTAAAAAAAAATAGTAAAAGAAAAAAAGAAAAATAAAAAAAATTGCAAATAAAAAATTGTCAGCAAAACAAAAAACAATGCGGTTTACTAGTGGCATGCTACAATAACTACTTAGTTCAAACAATTAATTATTTTAAAAACAGTAAGTATTGAGATTTTTACTAATTATAACACCATTATAAGCTATTTCGAAAAGATAAAAAAATGCCAAAAAATACGACAATTAATGATAAAAGGGTTTAGTCCATATTAAAAACATTATCGATAGCACTTAGTCCGCGACTTCGTCCGCTTGAATTTTCATAAAAACTTCCATCCCCTTTTTTACCCCCTTAAGAGTAGTTTCCAAAAATACTTTCTTAGTGGATGCCTACGTCACAAAAGGAACCTACTGTCCAAATTTCATGTTCCCAGCTTCAGTGGTTTAGGCTCTGCGTTGATGAATCAGTCAGTCAGGACAAGTAATTATGTACTTAGAACTGTATAAAAATACAGAGTGGTATTTGTTTGCAAAAAAATTGGGTACGATAGCACAAATTGATCTACTTTTTCAAATGTCACAAAATCCTTCCCTTGACTCATCATCATCAACCTACATCAGTCCACTACTGGACATAGGCCTCTCCCAAACCACGCCACTGAGCCGATCTTCGGCTCTCCTTCTCCCGTCGCAGCCAGCTACCCCACGTATATCGTCGCTCCACCTAGTCGCAGGACGTCCTACACTACGTTTGCCGATTCGCGGTCTCCACTCTAGAACTCGTCTACCCCAACGGTTATCGGTTCTGCGGCAAATATGACCAGCCCACTGCCACTTCAGTTTGCTAATCCGCTGAGCTATGTCGGTAACTTTCGTTCTCTGGCGAATGACTTCGTTTCCCTTGACGATTTTTCTCTATTCCAAATAGTTTCTTATTTGTCCCTGCAGTTATCTCAAAAACTCACCTCGTAAAGACCGACTACACGAACGGAGTCGAAGAGAGCACAGCTGTTAACTTTCGAAATAACTTTTTCTGGTACAAAATTAGTTTTACAATCTTCCTTATTTGCATAACTAAGTTCTTAAGAAGAATTTGGTACAAAATCTCAACACAAACCACCTTACTAATAATTGCTGTGTAAAGTTATAACGCTGTACAACGTCAGTGTAATCAATTTTTTTTGATATTCAAGTTTAGTCGGAAAGGGGGTACTAAGCCGCGGGCCACCTAAACTATCACTGATGACTATATTAAAGCAAGTGCTAAAATTTCAAAATTCGAAAAATTTTATTTGCGTGCAAAAAGACTTTTATTTTATTTTTTACGAAAAAAAAACATATCTGCTATAGTTATGAATTCAGAAAATTAATTTTCTAATCTGTGACCCCAAATGTGACCTAAATTGTAAAAACAGATAGATATATTTTAGCATATTTTTTTACGAAATCTTTGAAAAGCTATTTCTATTAAACTATCGAGTTTTGGGAAAAGTTGTAGAACAAAAGTTATCCCTTATTATGGGTACTTTAACACCCTTGCGGCTTACCCTTTCCGGCTAACCTTGTATAAGAGCCCGTTCACACAGCGGATCCGTTTTCGTAGGACCGTTTTTAACTGATCCGTCGGTACTAGATGTGTTGTTCACATCTGTCGAATTCCGTTCCGTTGAACCAAACTCGATAGACAGCTTCTGGCAGACAGGATACGATAAAAATACCGGATCATGTGTGAAGGCACCCATACTTCTCCATACATCTTCATGTACGGATCCGTTTTTTATACTGTTCGGGCATCCAGTTTTTGATGACAAAACGGAATGTGTAAAAATATCTGATCAGTATTTTTACTGGATTCGGAATACTGTGGTGTGGTGACCTCGCTCATACAACTACAGGCTCCATTACAAAAATAAAAACGGATCCGGTAAAAACGTATCCGGTAAAAACGGATCCGGTAAAAACGGTCCTGTAAACAGTGTGAACGGGGTGTAAGCTTGTCATAACTTTAAACAACGATTATTATTGGGATGAATATAAGCAATCAAATAACAAAATCATAACAGCACATGTATACTAACACTGCATATAATAACATACATTGCTACGTGTATGTCCTAACATATACACAGTGCATTAATTTCAAACAACGCACAAACAGATTGAGCTTATGCGACGCGACGTACGTGATACTACCATCAGAAGTCATCAGCTTTCATGTATAAACGATATAATACAAATTAGAAACAGACTTGTCTTACGTGACGTCGCTGACACTTTAAATTACCATTAGGGTCAATTTCCACCAAACGAATAAATCCTCGCGGCCAATTTTAATGACACTGAATAAAGAACTATATCTGTATTGCCTTTAAGTATAAAATCCGACGCAGACGTCAAGCTTTCCTCGCGCATGCCTGAGCGTACTCGAGCGTCGGATTTTAAAAAAGTCCGTCACTGACTGCGCGGCGTATAAGTGTTTGGCCAGACTGGCAGCGCGGTGCGGGGAGCGGCGCGGGTGCGGGAACGCGCGCGATTTACCTGTCCGCAGTGGAGCGCGGCTTCGTTCTGAGCGTTGTCGTGTCCAGTGTATGTCAAAATATAATATGGATGAAGAAGACTTATTTTTACTGGAAAATTCTTACTAAAAACGATGTTTCGACATCCAGTGCAGATCGTGCTTGAATAGCAGTTATTAATTCTTCAACATTTAATTTTTAAGTCGCCATCACAACAACGCGCGTGGTCAGCTCGAACTAGTTTGAGATCCCCTGCTCCCGCGCGGGTTGTCGCTTGCCGCCCGCGCTCTCACTGCGGCCACTTGTATGAACGAGCTATGGCGTGAGCTACCCGCGCGCTCCCCGCGCCCGCGTGCCCGCGCCGCATCCCGCGCCCGCGTGCCCACTATGGACACTCAAATGAAGTTCTTCTGTTTGAATTCGCCGCACCGCGCCCGTGTTTGCAGTCTGGCCAAGTACTAAGTGTAGTGTGTATCTGACATTACGTCATACAATGTAACGTGATATCACATAAGTAGTCTGTTTCTGTCACTAACAAGGCTGACTTTGCGTGACTGGTTAGTTCTTAAGTCATATAACATGGCGTCGCGTGACATAAGCTCAGTCTATTCGCGGCTTAACACTGCATGTATGTTATTCACATGTATGTTATATCACTCACCGGGTGGTCGCTCCGTGACTGTTAGTAAGCCGGTTCTTCTGACTCGTATGCTTGTTGTTGACGATGGCGATGTGCTTTGCTGTGAAGGAAAGATATTTGGTGAGGAAATTGAATTATGTGAGGAGAAATACAAGGGGGGGGGGGGGACTTTATTAAAAAAAAAACAGGCTTGACTTTAGTTTTAAAAAAAGCTATAATTAATTAACAAAATGGCGACTAGGATGTACAGTCCGGCCACAAACATTTTGTACACAAGGTACCTTTCGTTAAATATTTAGAAGAAATTAAGAATCAATACAAAATCCTCATTTTTAGCAAACAAAAATAATTGAAGTTCAAATTCATTTTATTTGTATAAATGTGGTTACATAGGTCTTATGGAAAGAATTTTGTCCAGCACATTTGTCATATAATTTTTATGACATACAAATATTAAATACAAGAAATTTTAAATGTAAGAAGACAGGGCGACAGCTATTAAACAATACACAATTTCACAGCCTAATACTTATATTTTAAATATTCGTCTGTGGAGTAGAAACAACGTTCACACAAAGAATAAACGAAAGAATAAGTGACATTTATACTGTAGAGTTATAGACATAGACAACTTACCATAGAGCCAGTGCTGGATGTGACGACATTGGCCGCATCTTCCGGTGTGGCCATCGTGTGTCGCTTACTGCTACCGCGGTTCATCATGTACCTGTTATATTACACATATTATATTATACATACCTATTATTACTGTACACCCATTAAAAAATACCGGTACCGAAAACCAAAGCAGTACCGAATATGATACAGGGGTAGAATGTTACACCATTACAGGAAACAATACCGGTAGCGAAAAGTTACAGGAAACGAAGAAGATACCGGTACTGAAAACTTTATCGATACTGAGAACTGGTATCGATCTAATTTTTGACATTTTCATCTTTTTGAATTTACAACGAGGTAGATTAATTTACAGTCACAATTGACAGAATAGACTGTTTTCTCTGTGAGTAACTGCGCGGGTCATGTGATCTGCGAGGTTAAGCTGCTCTTGCCGCGATCAGTCTATGGATGGGTGACCGTTTGATATTTATCGAGACCTCTCCATGCCTCAAAGAGCATGTTAAACAGTAGGTTCCGGGTGTCATACGAATATGACAATCGTTACGGGTAGTCAGAAGCCCGAAAATCTGACAACCGGTTTAATCTTAGGATATCGGCATTGCCCATCAATTAGGTTGTTGAGGTCTGATGGCAGTCGCTCCGTGTAAAATTGTATTCAGCAGCATTTGGTAAGACTGGAAGCTGACCACAACATAGTTGGGAGGGGAGGTACAACAAATACGGGTAATATCTGACCTGCACAAGTTAGTGTTGTACGCTGAGTCTGTGTTCTGTTCCTCAGATTGTTCAGCGTCTTCTTCGCGGGCAGGTGTGCCGCTGTCTGAAACCTGTGGGTTGATAGATTAAATATATATCATTATTAGAAAGATTATGATATCGACGGTCGCCAGTGAAAACCACGTATGTGTAAAATACAAATTTTTAAGAGATAGAAAGAACTGTCTCCTGCAAAAAAATGGCCGATCAAATGTTAATACAATTTTGTCATCGTAAGTCATAGATAGCTTAGAAGTATTTGAATTGAAAGTTTGTCTAACTAGTACGTGTATGACGAGTTTATCATGATTTGATTTGTAAGAACAAATAAAACGCTTTTGAATAAATTTTTATTTACGAGGTTTTCACTGTCAAGCGTCGATATAAGCATAATGTAGAAAATTTGTAATAACTCCGAAAAATTAATGTCTAAGTTTCGGATCGAAAGACGAACATCGAACTTGTAAATATACGATCAAAGTATTGTTGAACAACGAACTACTAGATGTGAATTAACATTTGGGAGTAGGGTGAACGAAAAATAAAATGTGAAATTGCGAAAATCGAATCCATTGTCGGTTCCGAAACACTTTCGTGGTTGGACAACGTGCGATTCTGACGAATCAGCCGAAGCTTCGTAACTCCGTGGACGCTGTAACCGTTACAATGTAGTACTACTCACGTGGTGTGTGGGAGCAGAGTGGCAGCAGGCCCGCTCCCGCCCGCGCGGCACGTGCGCGCCGCCGTCTGACGCGCGGCGACCGAATGTGGATGCTGCAAGCATACACAGCGTCACATACTGACGATACGACAATACATCACACATGGCCAAATACTCAATTTGAAGTCTCCGTTAATTCTAGTGCTGTCTCTGTCACTTCGCCTTAGAGTGACAGAGACAGCACGAAATTAACGGAGACTTAAAAGTGAGTAGCGTTTGTGTATTTGGCCGACAATTGTGGAGTTATACATTAATTTTATGAATAAAGTGACAATTATTCGTTTCAATTCCAAGTCTTTTTTTTCAAACAGTACATAGACCGTACCGGTTTCGAATACCGGATTTTTCAATACCGGTATTAATACCGTATAGAAAATTTCCAATACCGGAATCCCGGGATCCCGGTATTTGACTCTATTGTTTTACTTAATAAAGTTTTTTTTTATTCAACAACTAACAAGTTTCACTACAAAATAACAGAACACTGTTTTTTATACATCTTTATATACAAGGTTAGTCGGAAAGGGGGTACTAAGCCGCGGGCCACCTAAAGTATCACTGATGACTATTTTAAAGCAAATGTTAAAATTTCAAAATTCGATAATTTTTATTTACATGTAAAAATAATTTCATTTTTAGTTTTTTCAAAAAAAATCGTACCTGCTTTAGTTATTAATATAGAAAATTAATTTTCTAATCCGTGACCCCACATATGACCTAAATTGTAAAAACAGCTGATCATAGCTATGGACAGATAGATTTATAGCATATTTTTTACGAAATCTTTGAAAAGCTATTTCTCTTAAACTATCGAGTTTTGGGGAAAGTTGTAGAACAAAAGTTATCCCTTATTATGGGTACTTTAACACCCTTTCGGCTTAGTACCCCCTTTCCGACTAACCTTGTATATAATTCGACTGTACGTGTGTATGTCACTGAACTCCTCCTAAACGGCTGGACCGATTTGAATTTTTTTTTTGTATGAGTGGGTGGCGCCCTGGATGGTTTAGATTCATAATTGGACCCGCTAGGTGGCGCTGTGCTTCTGGGCAGGACGACGTCTGCCAGCTCCGCTAGTATATTATATAAAATCACTTTTTTAATATAACATTAAGATGCAAACAGAATCTCTTAACAAAAATAACAAAATAACCTGACACAGTACGAGAAAAGTACCTATACAAAATAAAACGTTTAAATTTGAATAATCAGTATCTAAGTAATTACAATTTAGCGATCTATTTATCTATGATTTTGTAAAATAAATCTCTTTAAAATCAAATAAAAATACCATTTTTTTATACCATTCTTTACTTGCGCAAGTTGTAATGTAACTAACTGTATAAATAAACCGCGAGATAATTAAAATACGCAGTTTATTAAAATGTATCCTGATAGAAAATTGGTTAGAAATATAATGTGTAATAAAAAAAATTGTTTCACTGTAGTGTGTACTGACAATAAAATAAAATCACCAATAACGGTATCCCGGTATTAGATATTTCAATACCGGTATTGAAAAATATCAAAAAATGTCCGGGATCCCGGTATTGGTCAATACCGGTATCCCGGTATTGAAAGCCCTACCGTACTTTGTAAACTAACATCCATATTCTAAGACGTTCCTCCAAAACTTACTCGACTCGACTCCACCTCGACTTGATATAAACGTCCTCGACTCGAGATTTTTCCTCAGTCGATGTAAGGAATCATCTGTCAAACTCAAGGTACCTCGGAACCTACCTTAAGCAAGGAATTGTCAAAGTTCGTATGTAATAAAAATGAATTTTGAAGACTTTATAGAATATGCTTACGATAATCCTTACAATTATTTACCGCGGCGTTATTTGCTCGATGCAGATAATTCAAATTATGACGTAATGACTCCGTCGAGGAACCTCACAGTTTACTCGAAATTGCGACTAAGAATACAATTTTGAAGGTGTTTTCGAGGCCGTTCTGAGTCGAGTATGAGTCGAGTAAGTTTTGGAGGAACGTCTTAGAATATAAGGCTACGAAACGAGATAAAGATTGTAGACAAGCTGACTTGTACTTAGTTATGTTACGAAAGCGGGCGATTAGTATCTCTGTCCCTTTCTCGCACACGTAATAACGTCGGTAATCGCTTTCGCGATTTTATTCATCTATAGTGCTTTGGGGTGATTACGTAAGTAGTAATTCGTAATTTTCGGAATATTCCCATAATATTCCGAAAATTACGAATTACTACTAAACCAGGCAATATTTTTTTATCAATGTGAGGTTAGGGTCATATGATTCGTTTTGATGAGTCCAATAGACTGCACTTGGTGTTCAGGGTCTGATGATGGAGCTAGGCAGTTCCGTCTTTACCATATGGGCACGTGGGGCACGAGCCCAGGGCCCCCGGTCTGAAAGGGGCCTCGAAATGCCGAAACCAAGTGCAACCACGTATTTTTCAATAAATCAATTTTAAAAAACACATCGGTTTCTTAGTTCAACGCATCATTAACAAAGCACCCAGATAACTAGGGTTGCACAGCAAACAAAACGTTGCTCAGCAGAAGTTTTCTTTAATTTGAGACAAATTGCTGCTAACTTCAGACTTTGTAACTTTTCACTAGCATATTAAAACAACTTGAACTACAAGTTAGTGTCAATGTAATAACCAATTATGTCACTGAACAAAAGTACATTCTGATGTTATTCACGTTCTTTTTGGCTTTCCAAAAGGGGCCCAAATTCTCTGTGCACAAGGGCCCCTGCATAGCCTAAGACGGCACTGGAGCTAGGAGGTGGATAGTGGAACTCTTGTTATCGGTAACTGGTAACACTGGAAAATGTTGTTATAGGAAGGTAAACGTCAAGATGAATCAACCTACCCGAAGTTATAAAAACAGTGGTAATTCTACGGAGCAGAGGATTCCATGTTGAACAGCTGAAGCAGTCTGACCTTTTATATCTGGTTTGCTTGACCTCATTTTCTGATCTTGTGTTAATTATTATATTTTGAACTAGCTTCTGTAACTAATCACTAACCTAATTAAAAGTACTCTCAGTGGTGGAGAGTCTATGTTGGTTTCATTTACTTTATTTACCATGGTCCCAATCCTGACATACCGATATTAGCTGTAACTGTAATGATAGATTCACGCCTACACGATTCTGTTGTATGTCTTTTATACTCTTCAGTGGCTACTAGTAAACCCCTCAAGTTTGGCAGTCGACGCCATCTTGATCTAGTTATTTGACGGGCACTGTAGCGGTCTCGAAGAGCTGGTAACTTTATGGGTGTTTAAGATCTCACCTTGGCTTTGCATAGCGTGCGGCGGTTTGAGCAGGTGTTGGTCCTTAACGCTGAAGTAGCGCGGGGGCTGGTGCTGGACAGCCGGCAGCTTGGCCGCCAGGTTGGTGTTGGGCAGCATCGACACGTTCGGGGAGGCTTGTTGCTGTTGGGGAAACGAAAAATTATGTTATTTTTTAAGTCATAAATTATTTGGGTCAAAATGGAGATGTCTAAGGAAATATTCGTTTCACACATACTATTTAATTAAATTGAAAACTTTATTCATATCTACGTATGATACGAATTATGCATGTTGCAAAAAAAAAAACCAAAATGTTATAGGACAGTTGTAAAGACGCTCACGGTGCTATATTAGTTTACGATGTGTCAGAACCAAAGTCCCTAGCAAAACTGAACGAGTGGGTCGAGGAACTTCAAGTATACTCCACCAAGAAGAACAAAGGCTGCTTAGTTGTCGGCAATAAGATTGACAAGCATATCATTTTGGTACCCAGTGCATAATATCAGCAAGCACATTGGGTCACCCGCGCGACGGCGCAACGAGTATTCCCAAGGAGGGTTGATGTCAGGCAGGCGGCCGGTCATAAAACAATAAGCCAAAACCTCTAACAACATGGATTTATGAAATACATGTTGTGCCGTCCACACCTAGTGTGGGATAAGGGTGGGAAGAAGAAGAAGAAGGAGTTATAGAACAGTTATGTTTTCGATTTAAAATTTGCTTACATTAGCAATACGTGCTAGGTCTATTAGTTATACTTACGTTGAAGTGTGCGGACACGTACAGCGGCGAAGGTCGAAGGTCTGCTGAAGCAGCCCCACATACTCCTAGTTCACCACCCTGGAAAAACAACATGGTTTTAGAAAGAGGGGCTCATGGTTACCTTACAACCACGCGGATCATACGATTTACAAGGTTAAGCTGCGATTGCTGCGGTCAGTCCTTGGATGGGTGACCGTTCGTAAGCAGTCATAAACATGGTTTTAAAAAGAGGTACTCGTGGCTTATAATCACCCGCACGGATCTTACGATTTACAAGGTTAAGCTGCGCTTGCCGCGGTCAGTCCGTGGATGGGTGACCGTTCGTAAGTCTTCATAAACATGGTTTTAAAAAGAGGTACTCGTGGCTAACTAGTAAGCGCGCGGATCATTTGATTTACAAGGTTAATCTGCGCTTACCGCGGTCAGTCCATGGATGGGTGACCGTAAGCAGTGATATTCCTATTTTAAACCTGTTTTTGTAAAGTCGTATTTTTAATGACACGACGTATGAGCCCGTTCACACATTTTTAATATCACCTAAAATCTCTTGATATCTTTAAAAAACCGGCCAAGTGCGAGTCGGACTCGCGCACGAAGGGTTCCGTACAAATTATTATAAAAACGGCAAAAAAATAATGTCTGTTGTATGGGAGCCCCCTTAAATATTTATTTTATTCTATTTTTTAGTATTTGTTGTTATAGCGGCAACAGAAATACATCATCTGTGAAAATTTCAACTGTCTTACTATCACGGTTCATGAGATACAGCCTGGTGACAGACGGACGGACGGACAGCGGAGTCGTAATAGGGTCCCGTTTTACCCTTTGGGTACAGAACCCTAAAAAGACTTAAAGTTAGACCGAGATGGCTGTGAGACGGGAACGGCCTTTTTACGAAAGTGTGGACTGCTTACCGGTTATGTTTATGATAAAGAGGAAATGATCTGAAACCAGTCCATCATTACCTGTGTATGCCTGCAGTCTCCAGGTCCAACAGTGTGTCTCCTGGTGGCGTGCGTCTCTGTGGGGCTGGTGACCACCGGCTGAGAAGGTGGCTCCTCGATCACTGGCGCCGTTGTGGAGCCGAACTGCGAAGATAGTATAGTATTACATACACAAACTCACGCCTTTTTTCCCATGGGGGTAGGTAGAAACTATAAAACGAAACATGCTACGATCCTTACATACTCCTTTCGCTTCATACATCTTGTCATACACGCAGGTTGACAGTACTACGCACCTGTCCTTTGTGAAGAACATCACCAATAACATCGATGTATGTCCTTCTAGGACGTCCTCTACAGTTTCCACTGACATCCGCCTTATAAATTCCTTTTGTTAATCGCCGTTCACTCATTGTCTCAACTTGACCAAACCACCTAAGCATACTCCTTTCAATTTTTGTCACTACCTCATCTTTTAAACCGCAACTTTGTCTAATCACATCATTCCTCAATCTATCATTCAAAGTTACACCGCACATACTTACATAGTATTGATAAGAGGTTTATGCTAAAATATTGATATTTAGACACATCTGTCCCACCGCTGGGCACGGGCCTCTTCTCAGAATGCTATGTGTTTAAGCCTTAGTCCACCACGCTGTCCTGGTGCGGGTTGGCGGACTACACACACCATCGAGAACTTTATGGAGCCCTCTCAGGTGTGCAGATCGTGCCCTCACGATGTTTTTCATTCGCGGTTAACGCAATTAATAATCTGAATAACATAACATCACGCCTGTATTCCCCGAAGGGTTGGGCAGAGGTGTATAGTAACACCCTCATTTCGCCGTTATGTTTAAGTCCCATGTAATAGTGGGCGAGCTTATTGCCATCAACCGAGCACAAATCCAAACTCAGGGCTGCTACTGAGGAATTCCACACGAAAAAACCCAATAACTCTTTGCCCGACCTGGGGATCGAACCCAGGAGGATCAGCAGTTGCCCTAGCCGTCACTAGACGAACGAGGTAGTTATAATCTGAAATTCTGCATTATACCACAAAACAGATAGGTACAGAAGTCAATCTACATACAAGTGCGCTCGAGCAACGCACACATAGACACTGCTCACGGACACGATATCTCGGACCATTTGGGACCAGAGTGCGAGTGAGTGCGAGCGCGAGTGCCATGCGCTTGAGAGAGATAGATATATAGATAGAGCGACCGCCGAGCGTAGGTATGAAAAGTGAAGTACATACATGTGATTGACTTCTGTTCCTATCTGTTTTGTGATTATACCCTGAAAGAATCCAGATGGCAGTCGCTTCTTGTAGAATACTGGTATTCAACTGCATCTGGTTAGACTGGAAGCTGACCAAAGCAGGAAACTAGGCTAGGATGATGGTGTTCTCGTACCTTCTCCAGATTATCAGGCTGGTCAGTCAGGTAGTCCACAGGTTCACAAGGTACGGTCACGAGGCAGTCTTGTGCTGTTGTTTCTTCTGCGTCCATTTGCTCTTCTTCCACGTTCTAGAAGGAAAAAGAAGACTGTTCTTATAGGTAGGACTATGTATTGTGAGATGCACGTGGAACGGAGATAGATGCTAAAGGACTGGTGGAGGATGGAGGTCGGCCTGGTGTTCCACATAACATCACGCCTTGTATTCCCCGAAGGGTTTGGCAGAGATGTTTTTAGTACACCTTCGTTTCGCCAGTTATGATTAAGTTCCATGTAATAGGAGGCGAGCCTATTGCCACTAACCGGGCACTAATCCAGACTCCAGGCTGCTACTGAGAAATCCCTAATAGAAAAACTCAATAACACTGCCCGATCTGGGGATCGAACCCAGGACCCCATGCTCAGCAGTTGCGCTTGCGACCACTAGACCAACAAGGCCTGGTGTTCCATCAGGAGATGGTGTCAAGCGAGGAAAGTTTAGAGCGTATGCCACTCGTGGTTTGCAGCTGAAAGTCATCGTTAGGTGGTAGTACTTATAGTCTGTGCGCAAATGCTAGTCAGCGCGTGAGGTATGAGAGCTGCAGGAGGGGGGTGCGATACAGTAGCCGCGCTCTGTCAGTTGGCTTGATAGCCCTCCCGCCGCTCACATACCGCAGGAGGTGACTAGCACTTGCGCAACGACTATAGTACTGCCACCTAACATGATGCTGAGCTGATGACCCTTCTGGTAGATATTTTTTGTCCTTTTCATGTGTACCTTTTGATTGTAATGTGTGCCAATAAAGACACTTTCTTGCTCTTTCCTTTAAACTTTTCAATAAGTCAGTTGTTAAACGATTTGTGTTATTATCTTTTTTCCTCTAATTACTTGAATCGTATAGATACTAACAAACTAAGTCGGTCGACAACTAAGGCTGATTTTTACCAATATTAATTCTCTGGTTAAGCAATACCAAATTCGGATAGTTGATTACTTTAAAACATTAAGAAGTATTTAATATTATATCGAAAAAAGGTATAGAAAGAAACCGACCATTGAAAAAATGAATCTAAATATGGAGGAGATACACGTTTTTCAAGATTTTGAATGGCGCATTTTCTGTCCTTGTCGCATGAAACGAACATTGTACAGAGTAATGTGAAGTTACTATGAAGTTTTTGAAGTATGACATCATCGTTCAATAGTGCGGTCTCTGTCTAGTTAACAATTTTAAATCGCTTTATAATTTGGGAATTTTATTATACCTAGTCTTGCCATAAGTATTGTCACGAAGAAATAAATTATTTTTTTATTGCAAATAATATTTATTACTTTTACAGTGTGTTAGTTTAATACATAAATATAAAACAATTTAAATATTAAAAGCTTATTTGAAGTGGTCTCCATTGGCTGCAATACAGTCCTTTAAACGTTGAGGCCAGTTATCAATAGAAACACGCACTCTTTCCATGGGAAAATTCTTCACTGCCAATCGTATGGATTGTTTTAGGGACTCCAAATTATCATGGCGTTTAGAGCAAGCCGTACTCTCTAAAACTGACCATAAATCATAATCCAGCGGATTAAGATCGGGACTAGACGACAGCCAGTCTTTAGCTCTGATGAAGTCCGAAACGTTCACTTCCAACCAAGACTGCGTGGACCGAGCTTTATGACCCGGCGCCGAGTCTTGTTGGAAGGACCATACTTGGTTATTGAACATGGTGTTGTTAAGGGGCTTAACTACCTTCTCAAGAATGGTATCTTGATACACTTGTGCCGATGTTTTGATACATTTTACACAAAAATATGGCTCAGTCACTCCTTCATAGCTAACACTCCACCAAACCATCACTGAAGTCGGATAATGCCCACGTTGCACTCTATCGACTAATTGGGAAGCTTCCTTAGAGCTTTGAGCATAAATACGGTCATTTTGTTTGTTAAAATGTTGCTCAATTGTAAAGATTTTCTCATTCGTAAACAAAAATTTTCTGTGACCTCCCTTTGCGTACCGCTTCAGTAGTTGTTTCGATTTTACCACCCTATTCTTTTTTTAAATTATCAGTTAAAAAATGACCAGTGCGTCTCTTATAGGCTGCAAGTCCTAAGTCATCTTTTAAAATACGCGACATGGTTCTGGGTGCTATCTTCATCTCCCGAGATAAAATCTTTTACTTTCGGACAGGATTTCTTCGAATTCTTTCCCTTTCTGCTTTGACCACCTTTTTCGTACGAACACTACGTGGACGGCCAGATCTTTTTCTGTCACAAACAGAGGAGGTCTCATTGTACCTATTAATAGCCCGGTACACAAACATTTGACTAATACCAAGCGTATGGAGAGTTTTAAAAATTGCATTTGGCTCCATACCAACTTTGTGTAATGCAATCACAGCGACTCGGTTCTCTTTATCACCCCACTCCACTTTAATATCGCAAAATATTGTACAATGTATTGGCGCCAAAATTAGAAAACTCAATGAAAAATCGTATAAAAATGACAGATTCCAAATTCAAATGTAATATCTTTCTTATTTTTAATTGTAACAGTATTTATGGCCAGACTAGGTATATTTCATTGGTTTTTTCATTTTGTAAAAGTTTCGAGACAGTTTATTAAAACAAAAATGGACAATTAACCTATTCTAGTAAATTTTTCGAGTTGACGCTTGTTTAATCAGAGCTTTAATGCTGGTGAACACCAGCCTAAGTTATCGAACCGTGGAGGTTGACGAGTTTCTGGGTAACTTACCTTACAGCTAGTGAGATCTAAGGGCTGGCCCGTCGTCGAGTCTAAAGAATCTGAAACAAAAATATTTCATGAAGTTTAAGAAATTATAGCAGCGATAGCTTAGCGGTTGAATACTGGCCTTCCATCTTCTTTTCGTGTGGTTAGTGACTAACCTGGTGTCACAGTTCATGCCGCCCATGGGCCTCTGACTTGGCTTTACATGCCGTCAAGAAATATCTCTCAGACATTCCGGTTTCCTCACGATGTTTTCGTTCACCATTTTTAAGCAAACGATAATTATACAATATATACATGAATCCGAAAAGTCAGAGGTGCGTGCCTTGGGTTCTAACTCGAGACCTATGGCCTTCGATGCAGGAGGGTCTGTGTCCGAACACGGCCGGCACCCCCGACTTTTGGAATTCGTTCGCGGTTTAGAATTTGATTATCACTTGTGTTAACGGTGAAGGAAAAACATCGTGAAGAAACCTGCACACCTGAGAGGGCTCCAAATAGTTCTCGATGATGTGTGTAGCCCGCCAACCCGCAATAGGCCAGCGTGGTGGATTAAGGCCTAAACCCTTCTCATTCTGAGAAGAGGCCCGTGCCCAGCAGTGGGACAGTAATCGGCTAATTATGATTACCTACATATGAGATGGTGGTTGTGTTAATCATACCTCTATACTGCAAAGCACTAGGCATTTGTACACCCATTTTAAAGTAAAAGTCTGGTGATTATAAGTATAACGGTAATTGTGGTGATCATACCTCTATGCTGCAGACAATTCCAAGCACTAGTCATTTGTTGTAATTCCCACTTTAAGGTAAAATTCTGATGATTACAAGTATAACGGTAATTGTGGTGAATATACCTCTATGCTGTAATCTGTCCCAAGCACTAGTAATTTGTTGTAACATCCAATTCAAGGTACAATTCTGATGATTACAAGTATCACGGTAATTGTGGTGAATATACCTCTATGCTGTAATCTGTCCCAAGCACTAGTAATTTGTTGTAACATCCAATTCAAGGTACAATTCTGATGATTACAAGTATCACGGTAATTGTGGTGAATATACCTTTATGCTGTAATCTGTCCCAAGCACTAGTAATTTGTTGTAACATCCAATTCAAGGTACAATTCTGATGATTACAAGTATCACGGTAATTGTGGTGAATATACCTCTATGCTGTAATCTGTCCAAAACACTAGTAATTTGTTGTAACATCCAATTCAAGGTAAAATTCTGATGATTACAAGTATCACGGTAATTGTGGTGAATATACCTCTATGCTGTAATCTGTCCCAAGCACTAGTAATTTGTTGTAACATCCAATTCAAGGTACAATTCTGATGATTACAAGTATCACGGTAATTGTGGTGAATATACCTCTATGCTGTAATCTGTCCCAAGCACTAGTAATTTGTTGTAACATCCAATTCAAGGTACAATTCTGATGATTACAAGTATCACGGTAATTGTGGTGAATATACCTCTATGCTGTAATCTGTCCCAAGCACTAGTAATTTGTTGTAACATCCAATTCAAGGTACAATTCTGATGATTACAAGTATCACGGTAATTGTGGTGAATATACCTCTATGCTGTAATCTGTCCCAAGCACTAGTAATTTGTTGTAACATCCAATTCAAGGTAAAATTCTGATGATTACAAGTAAAATGGTAATTGTGGTGAACATACCTCTATGTTGAAATCAGTTTCTAGCACAACCTTTGCTGCAGCGTGTCCATCAACAGGTTGTAGATAGCTGATGTGTGATTACATGTTAGTTGGTGAGTGTGGTAATCATACCTCTATGCTGCAGGCTGTTTCTGGCACTGGTCCGCTGTTGCAACTTGTCCATTAACAGATGGTAGATCGCTGATATGTGGTCGAAACGGTCTTCTTGGATTGCCTGCACAAAAATAATAATATTGGTCTTCATATTTAGTTTTTAGATAAGACAGAAATAAACTCATAGAGCATTTAACATCTCTATGAAGTTCAGAAGACAAAACAATATCAATAATTGTTTAATTCAGTTCTGCCTAGCTTTTCCCCAACGCTTTAGCTTTTTTTTTAATTGCGCGGCTATCACTTTCCTCGCGGTTGTTTAACGCGGGGCGCTAAAATGCCTCACGTTAAGAACACATGTTTACTTACTTGTAATTTTTTTTATTGCATCCCAAAGTGTCCCGTGCAGGGTTAATCTATATCAGCAGTACATCACGAGGTTTGAAGGAATTACATGATTTCGTTTACACCCTGTCGACGTGTCAAATGTTGATATCGCGATGCAGGATTTGTGACGTCATTCTTGAGAGTTGTCATTTTGTTGTCGCTGTAGTCTCTGCGTAGTTCTCATTTGGCGTGATAGATGCCGCCACAAGGCTATTCAACAAACCGATCTAGTGGTCCATACCTGTTCAATATGGTGGTGCGTCAGTCCGGGCAGCGTGAGCATGTGCGCGACCACGGTGTCCCGCTGCGCGCTGTCGGCGGGCCGCGTGACGTCACACGCGCCCGACACGTGGCACGCGCACGCGCCGCCCCACGCCGCTACAACATTTATTACGTCAGTACATACTTTAAATTCACTTTTAACTAAACTAATGGCCAGTTCCTAAAATTGACGGAGCGTTATCGGTTAAAATTCAGACTCTTGTATATTTACCACTAATGAAGCAAAGGAATCATAGCTTTGCATAGTAGACCCTCCCATATAGAAGTAGCTATTGTATTATAAATATTATTATAAAAAAACACTTTCTTACTTTACTCGGTATATTTCTTTATACTTATTTTATTAACTTTTATGCAATAATAATTATTTTAAGATTAACAAGGTTTATCAAATAGCAAGGTCCAAAGAGTACAAAGGTCTCTGGTCAATACCACAGACTACAGACTAATAGTTCCACAGATAACTATACCTAGTCTGGCCATAAATACTGTTACAATTAAAAATAAGAAAGATATTACATTTGAATTTGGAATCTGTCATTTTTATACGATTGTTCATTGTGTTTTCTAATTTTGGCGCCAATACTTGTACAATATTTTGCGATATTAAAATGGAGTGGGGTGATAAAGAGAACCGAATCGCTGTGATTGCATTACACAAAGTTGGTATAGAGCCAAATGCAATTTTTAAAACTCTCCATACGCTTGGTATTAGTCAAATGTTTGTGTACCGGGCTATTAATAGGTACAATGAGACCTCCTCTGTTTGTGACAGAAAAAGATCTGGCCCTCCACGTAGTGTTCGTACGAAAAAGGTGGTCAAAGCAGTAAGGGAAAGAATTCGAAGAAATCCTGTCCGAAAGCAAAAGATTTTATCTCGGGAGATGAAGATAGCACCCAGAACCATGTCGCGTATTTTAAAAGATGACTTAGGACTTGCAGCATATAAGAGACGCACTGGTCATTTTTTAACTGATAATTTAAAAAGAATAGGGTGGTAAAATCGAAACAACTACTGAAGCGGTACGCAAAGGGAGGTCACAGAAAAATTTTGTTTACGGATGAGAAAATCTTTACAATTGAGCAACATTTTAACAAACAAAATGACCGTATTTATGCTCAAAGCTCTAAGGAAGCTTCCCAATTAGTCGACAGAGTGCAACGTGGGCATTATCCGACTTCAGTGATGGTTTGGTGGGGTGTTAGCTATGAAGGAGTGACTGAGCCATATTTTTGTGAAAAAGGTATCAAAACATCGGCACAAGTGTATCAAGATACCATTCTTGAGAAGGTAGTTAAGCCCCTTAACAACACCATGTTCAATAACCAAGTATGGTCCTTCCAACAAGACACTGCGCCGGGTCATAAAGCTCGGTCCACGCAGTCTTGGTTGGAAGTGAACGTTTCGGACTTCATCAGAGCTGAAGACTGGCCGTCGTCTAGTCCCGATCTTAATCCGCTGGATTATGATTTATGGTTAGTTTTAGAGAGTACGGCTTGCTCTAAACGCCATGATAATTTGGAGTCCCTAAAACAATCCATACGATTGGCAGAGAAGAATTTTCCTATGGAAAGAGTGCGTGCTTCTATTGATAACTGGCCTCAACATTTAAAGGACTGTATTGCAGCCAATGGAGACCACTTCGAATAAGTTTTTAATATTTATTTTTTTATATTTATGTATTAAACTAACACACTGTAAAAGTAATAAATATAATTTGCAATAAAAAATTTTTTTTTTTCGTGATATGGTAAGACTAGGTAGAAGTAGCTATTGTATTATAAATATTATTAAAAAAAAATACTTTCTTACTTTACTCGGTATATTTCTTTATACTTATTTTATTAACGTATTGCAATAATAATTATTTTAAGATTAACAAGGTTTATCAAATAGCAAGGTCCAAAGAGTACAAAGGTCTCTGGTCAAAACTACAGTCTACAGACTAATAATTCCACAGATACATATACTACAGCTATCAAAAGTAAAATTACGAGTCTATTTATATTATGCAGTTTGGCAATAATAAATGCTACCATTCGTAAGCAAAACGAATCGTTTTTCTTTATAGGAACCGGGTATACGTTTTAGGTAACCACACCTCGCCAACTTGGCCCCCAACTCACCGTAATGGCCGGGTCCTGGGCCCGGCTGGTGGGCCGCTAACCATCGATGTCGCGCGACGCTCCGTAGTGACAGACGCTTCTCTGGCTCCACGACCAGCATGTGGCGGATCAGGTGCTCGCAGTCTGTGGGCAAATATATAGATTAGCCACATAATAATTAAAGTACCCGGATTTGTGCCCGGTTGATGGCAATAGGTTGCCCCCTAATACATGGGACTTAAGCATAACGGCGAAATGCGATCAAAAGGAGGAACACCGTGGGTTTTTAACCCGCAAGAGTCCAGCAGACAGCAGGGACATCCATGAGGATTATCCAAGGATAAAAAAAGGGTGTTACTATACACCTCTGCCCAACCCTTCGGGGAATACAGGCGTGATGTTATATTTACTTATAATTAAAGTAACTGCCTCGTTGGGTCTAGATGGCAAGCGCGACTACTGATCGTGAGGTCCTGGGTTCGATTCCCAGGTCGGGCAAAGTGTTATTCGGTTTTGCCCTGTGTAATTCCTCAGTAGCTTTGCGGAGTTTGGATTTGTGCCCAGTTGATGGCAATAAGCTCGCCCCCTATTACATGGGACTCAAACATAACGGCGAAATGAGGGTGTTACTATACTCCTCTGCCGAACCCTTTGGGGAATACAGGCGTGATGGCTAGAAAAATGTCTTACCTTGCGACATAAAGTAGGGTATCCTAAACTTCCCGCTCAGTACAACGCTTCGTAGTTCATGCAGAGTGCTACCGTCAAACGGTAGAGCTCCGCACACCAATACATATAGGACTACGCCGAGTGACTGTGGAAAAAATAATATAATCAGTAATAATAACACTGATCAGCGATTAAAAATAGAATTCTGATTGGCTTGTGGCGACATCTATCACGCCACATGTGAACTACGCAGCACAACGATTGTCTAGCAGACTACAGCGACAACAATGACAACTCTCAAAGATGACGTCACAGAATCCTGCATCGCGATATCAAGATTTGACACGCAGATAGTATATATACAACTTCCCAACATTAACCGTCGGGCAGTGGCCCGCCAGGCATAACACTCGCCTGGTTGGAGGATTCTCCCTTTTAGTTAGAGGAACACCGTATCTTATTCTTCCACAGGCTTTAAAAAAAACTACGTTTAAAAAAAACCGACTTCAAAAAGTATAAAATAACTTAATATAAAATTAACAGTTTCAGAGGTCGGTGCTAATCCACGCTGAACCAAATCGAAGGCACCGACTTCTGAAACTGTTAATTTTATATTAAGTTATTTTATACTTTTTTGAAGTCGGTTTTTAAAGGTAGTTTTTTTTTTATTTTTTACTTTTTAGTGTCTGTAATAGGTTGTTCTGTAAACTACAGTAGGATTTTTCTAGATAGAATAATTACATCGTCCAGGTAAACTAAAATGTTGACAATAAAATAAAAATGTTCATAAAATGAAAACTACCGGACCAAACGATGTTAAATTTTTATGGGACCAAATGGCAACTATTCCGCATCAAACTAAAGAAGAATCACGTAAATCGGATCATAAATCTCAGCGTAATCGGTGTACATACATAAAAAAAAAACTTATCGAATATAGAACCTCCTCCTTTTTGAAGTCTGTTAAAAAATAACTTTATCTACGAATAATTGATCAGCAATGCATGATCAGCGAAGATTTTCGACAAAAAGATGTCCTGTTCTCTGAATGAGTTCACAAAAATTACTTTGCATGAGTTATGCTATAGATAGTGGAATAAGTATTGTTTATGGCCACGCTACCGATTTGGAGAAACCTGTAATGTTAATTGTGTTGTGAAAATAAATAAAATAAAAACAACAATGCCATTCGCCGGTGTTTTGCAATTTCATGGTCCTTACACCGGCTACTGAGTCAAAAAAAAAAACACGGCTATAGGCTTACTTACCCAAATATCAGCTTTAGGTCCATCATACTGCCGCCCCTCGAACAATTCAGGTGCAGCATAAGGCGGACTGCCGCACCACGTCGCTAAAGGAGACCCTGCCGTGTATTCGTTGCTGAAACCGAAGTCTGCCAACTGTGGGGAGAGAGAGTGAACGGTCATGCGCAATGGCGTCCGGGCCTATAAAAGGTCGGGCACACTGCAGATCGGCCCTCTCGCGCCTGCAGTTGCCCAGTTAAGTGCCACACCTGTTGAACAAGACCCTGGACTCCTCGCATCGTACGAACCTCGCCCTGTTGTTCTCTTTGTAATTCTTAATTAAATATACAAGGTTAGTCAGAAAGGGGGTACTAAGCTGAAAGGGTTTTAAAGTACCTATAATAATGGATAACTTTTGTTCTACCACTTTCCCCAAAAGTCAATAGTTCAAGTGAAATAGCTGTTCAAAGATTTCATAGAAAATACACTAAATTCTATCTATCCTCAGCTATGATCAGACGTGTTTACATTTTACGTCATATTTGGGGTCACGGATTAGAAACTCCATTTTCTGAATTCATAATTAAATCAGGGATAAAGAATTTTCGAAAAAACTAAAATAAAAATAATTTTTCCACGAAAAAAATTAATCAAATTTTTAAATTTTAACTCTTTCTTTAAAACAATCATCAGTGATACATTAAGTGGCCCGCGGCTTAGTACCCCCTTTCCGACTAACCTTGTATATAGTGTACGGTTACATGTGTTATTCTTTATCCTCCCGTAAGCACACGTCTGCTAAATTTTATATGCACATGTTAGTCTAGGGTTGACTCCTAAAGCCACTCTAAAGTGTTACAATTTTCATAAGCAGGTTTTAAGATCAGAACTGTCTCATTGGTGTAGGGCCCATTCAAGTATTACGTAAGCACGAAAGGGGGGTGAGGGGGTCTTTGCTTAGCTTATTTTTGATGACATGGGGAATGGGGGTGTCTAGATGATGATTCCGTCAGCAGTTTATATTTATTTTCTTATTTTTCTAGACTTGAAAACTGCTGCTATGAATAACAATAAGGAAACCTGATCAGTTTAAAAAAAAAAATACCAATGTTTACGTAAGCATAGGAGGGGGGGTAAACGCTTTGCTTACTTTTGCTGACAAGGGGGAGGGGTGGGTCAAAAATTACTAAAATTCTGCTTACGTGATACTTGAATGGCCCCCTAGTGGTGGTAAGCGCGACTGCTGATCGTGAGGTCCTGGGTTCGATCCCCAGGTTGGACACTGTTATTGGGTTTTTTCTGTATGGAATTCCTCAGTAGCAGCCCGGAGTTTGGATTTGTGCCCGTCTGATGGCAATAGGCTCACCGCCTTTACATGGGACTTAAACATAACGGCGAAATGAGGGTGTCACTATACAACTCTGCCTATCCCGTCGGGGAATACAGGCGTGATGTTGTTATTAAAGAATATAGTAACACTGACTCAGTATTTTCTTTTATTACTGAAGCGTAAAGGAATGTATACAAGTGAGAGTACTGTGAGTAAGATAGTTAACATCGATCCGTTCTGTTGTGAAGTTGGGCATAATAATCAGTCCATTGCTGTCCCACTGCTGGGCGTGGACCTCTTCACAGATTTTTTTTTCTCCTGTACGGTGGATGCGTTTACAGACACAAATCTTGATGATGGTTCAGATGGTTCAGTGGGTGACTGATTGGCTTCTGAGCTACGGGTCATGGGCTCGATTCCCACACGGATCAAACATTTGTACGACCTACAGATAGTTGTTCCGGGTCTGGGCGTTTGTGCATGTGAAGATTTGTGTCTGTAAACGCACCCACGATACAGGAGAAATCCTAGTGTGAGAAAACGTTTAAAAAAGAAAAAAAAGATTATTGTGGCAGAATCGCCACTATCACCAAAATCACCAACTGACCTTAATATTCATATTCTTGTCTAACAACAGGTTCTCCGCCTTCAGGTCTCGGTGCACGACTCCGTTGGCGTGGCAGTAGCCGACAGCCGCTACCATTTGTGCGAATGCCCGCGCAGCTTCCGGCTCTGTCATACGACCTCTTGATACCAGGTGATCTGGTGATTAATAAAAAAAAGTTAAAACCAAAAGTTGGACAAAATATTAGCATTAACTTATCTTATGAGTGGTCCTTAAGTCCCAGCCGGTGTGAATTTATGACCCATTAACTCAAAGATGTTAATGGGTCATTAACTAACGATTACTTAAAGCGCAGGCCACACCGCCAGCTAGCGAGCGAGTTAACGACAAAGACGGAACGCTCCCCTCGCTCTCTCGCCCGTCCGTCCGTAGTTTTAGGTGTGAACCCACATAGTTTAGCTCGCCAAAGCTTCGCTTAGTTTATATTATTTCTCTCGCCATAATAACTTGGCAGTTTTCTTTTATCGTCTCCTGTCAAGATATACTGGGAACTCGTAATCAAACATTAGTTAATGTTTCATTAACTTCACATTAGTATTTTATTTTCACGGACATAAAGTACGCTGAGGACTGTTCCTCGTCTGAGCTGGGCTTAAGGCTGAAGGCAGATGGTACACCAGCTTCAAACACAGTTGATCGCTCTTAGTTTCTAGCTATAGTGATCGCTTGGTAAATCCAGCTACCGTCTTAATAGCTCGAGCTATCGTCCTGTGGCTAGGTACACAAACAGCTTAAGATTATGTGCAGAGGGGGGCGGTCCATCTACCCCTGGAGCATCAGAATTTGAGGATTGAAGGTTGACATTATTATAATGTTGTATTGTCATGGGAATTGAATTTGTGTGCGAAGTTTCAGGAGAATCGGTTAAGTAGAAGTAGTTGAAAAATCAGTCGCAAGATTTGAAACAAACACATATATGAAGTGAACCATATAAAATAATATCTATGACTTACCAAATATTTCACCGTTTGGGGCATATTCTGTAACTAAATATATTGTGTGGCTGCTTTCCATAACCTGGAAATTAAACAAATTAGTGTAATTAAAACCACATGATCTACTATTGGTATAGATTAACCCTGCACGGGATATAACTTGATTAAATAAATGTTCTTTTGTCTTGCGTTGGTTACAGTGGCTAAAATTTAATAGGCCCGTTTTGACAGCTGTCAGATTAGAACATGTTATGTCAATTTCGCCCTGAGATTAATTTAGTCATTATTCTGAGATTTCGACATAAAATGTACTGATCTGACTGACAGCTGTCAAATTGGGCCTATTCTATTTTAGACACTATAGTGAGCGTATCTAAACCATCTGAGAAGTTTTTTTTTATGAATTATTCAGACCTCTAGTCATTCACTGTTTTTATAATTATAATTCATAAAACTAAATAAAGCTACACAAAAAAAAACACAAATAGCCGATTCCTATAATTTACGCAGTGTTTTTGGTTAAAATTGAAACTCTTGTATCTTTATACATATAGTACTCTTTATACCAGGTTAGTCGGAAAGGGGGTACTAAGCCGAAATGGTGTTAAAGTACCCATAATAATGGATAACTTTTGTTCTACAACTTTCCCCAAAAGTCAAGAGAAATAGCTGTTCAAAGATTTCATAAAAAATACGCTAAATTCTATCTATCCTCAACTATGATCAGACGTGTTTACATTTAACGTCATATTTGGGGTCACGGATTAGAAACTCCATTTTCTGAATTCGTAACTAAAGCAGGGATGAAGAATTTTTGAAAAACCTAAAATAAGAATAATCATGTTATTATTTTTATCTATTTTTGAAATTTTAACACTTTTTAAAACAATCATCAGTGATACTTTAAGTGGCCCGCGGCTTAGTACCCCCTTTCCGACTAACCTTGTATTATATATATTTAAAAATGTAATTTTTATGTATATTTAATGAATAAACGGAAGTATAATTTTTTAAACTAATACCTATAATATTTTACAAAAGCGGATGGAATGGATAAGATAAGGAATGAGTATATCAGAGGATGTCTGAAAGTAGCGCCAGTGGCTGAAAAGTTGAGGAGTAATAGGTTAGCGTGGTATGGACATGTTAGGTGGAGGGAATAAAGTGATGTTACTGGAGTGTTAAATATTAATGTGGATGGATATATCGGGTGTAAAAATACCCTTAACGAAGCCGAGAGCCACGTATTCTTCCCATCATTACGAAGATTTTTTGGTATTGGGCCATACCTGGGAACCGACTGGTTATGGAGCTATTGAAGGTTAAAGTCACCATATTTTTAAAAGTTTTTCACGAAAACTAAGTTTAAATGTCATTACTAAACATTATTCTATACAAACATTAATAAATTATCAACATTTTCGAAATGTAGTCACAGTCAGCTGCGCGCGCGCATACATTGCGCGCTACAATTAAAAGCTGTTTTTTAATACCAAAAAATAAATGTCGTTTCCAAGCAATTTTTTTTGCTGTGTTGCTTAGTTTTATGTACAGTATGCAAGGGTATTTTTACACTCAGTATAAGTAGAGGTAGGACAAAGAAAAGATGGATAGATTGTGTGAAGGATGATATGGGTAAGAAAGGAGAGAGTACTGAGATGACGGCTGATAGAGAAGAATGGGAGAGGTACGTTTTTTGCCGACCACACCTAGTGTGGGATAAGGCAGGGAGATGACGATGTTTTACAAAAACATTAAAAACACTAACTTACCTGATATAACCGTACTATATGTGGGTGCCGTAATTTCTTCATTATAGCTATTTCTCTGAAGGTTTTCTTTAAATTATCTTCATCTAACCGTGATTTGTCTATTATTTTTATTGCTACCTGAAACATATAGAAATAGGCCTTCATAATTGATAATACCTGAACAGCTTGAGCGGTACTGCAAGCTTGGACTGCAACATTTGCAACCGAAGTCGAAATTGAAGGTAAGTAGTTTTGTCGAAGTTGATAGTGCGATCTCAATAGGTAGTGTCAGTTTCTTGCGATATTTTCCTTCACCGTATTGGATTTCCACCAAACGACTCGCATCGCATCGGATCGGAACGGATTTTACAATCTTTAAACAATATTAAATCGTGTACACAGTATTTAAAGTCCATATTACCAAGCCGCGCACAGCAGCTTGACCGCGGGCGTCTTCCGCGACACGCGATCGTAGCCGAAAGCATGCTGCGACGCGCGTAAGGCTCCGTTCGCCTGTCGTCGTATCCGATCAGATCCTTTCGGCTAGGAATGAAACTGACTAGGCGCAGAAATGGATACGTTCGCAAGCGACGGTACGGAGCCGATCGTATGCGTCGACATCCTGCCGGACGCGATCGGCTGTCGCCGCATCCGTTCGTATCTTTTCCGATTCGATGCGATGCGAGCCGTGAGGTGGAAATCATCCGTGGCGTGCATTGGTTTTCGGACTACACTCTGACCATTAATTCGATGCAGTAACTTGACAGTTCAAAACAAAATAATGATACCATACTAAAACAAATAGTGTTGGGGTAGTGAGCGATTTTACGAAAAGAACGAATACGAAAAATAGTTCAATTTAAACAAATCTACAAATTCGTTTGCAATATAAGAATAAAAAAGGAGGAGAAACATAAATACTCTCTGTATTTATGTTAATAATAATAAAATGAAAAAATTAACGAGTATTTATATATATATGTGTTGGTAGAACATGATTTAATCCAAAGCCGAATTCCCAAATTTATTGTGCTTGGTGATGTTTACGTAATATATTAGTGTTTATTGTTAAGGTTTCTTTTTACGTAAGCTTTAAACACTTGAAATAAATAAATTAATTAACTTATTAATTTTTACTCTAGACTAAAGCGCCAATATACATATGATATATATATATATATATGATATATCGTGTTTTGATCCTCAAATTATAAAATTCAATAAAATGTATGCATATAAGTACATTATTAAGTTCATTCGATTTCATTCATTCTTTTTTTCACCTCACTACCTTTTTTTTGTTAAAAACTGGTATCCCTCTAACTGTCAAGTTACTGCATCGAATTAATGGTCAGAGTATAGGTAGACAGGCACTAGCGATGATTGTTTTGTTACAACAAAAAGCAGATGAAAACCAAACATATTGATAGTTTCCGTCTTTAAATCTTTATCTGAGGTTTACGTAAATGTCCCCCTAAAGGGAGCACCGGATTGTATGGTAGAAGTTTTTTATTGAACCAAAACTACCTTGGTTCAATAAAAAATCTTGACTACCTAGTTCGTCTAATGGTAGCAAGCGATCCTGGTTTCGATCCCCAGGTCGGGCAAACTGTTATTGGGCTTTTCTATTAGGAATTTCTCGGCAGCAGCTCGCAGTCTGGATTTGTTCACGGTTAATGGCAATAGGCTCGCCCCCTATTACATGGGACTTAAAACTGGTGAAACGAGTACTAAAACACCTCTGCCGAACCCTTCGGGAAATGTAAGGCGTGATGTTATGTATGCAACACTACTTGGAGTGTCATGCGATCTCTTTGTATCACCATTTTGCGATATCACGTCGCTGATAACAAAAACGGATGACTGTAATCTAGTTGATAACAATTATATAACAAAAAACATGATATTTTAACAAATTTATGTAATCAAAGTTATGGTAGCAGACATAATGTCTAGGACAGAAGTCGGCAACTTGGGGCTCGCGAGCCGCATGCGGCTCTTTCGATGTAAAGTTGCGGCTCTTCAGTTCCATACGCAAAAAAAAATTATTTTACTATCAAAACCCTTAAAATCGTGCAATCGATCCATAATTGAGTACTATAATATAGTATGACTGAGATAGACTGACTATGACTGAGAGAAAGATACAAGGTTAGTCGGAAAGGGGGCAGCCGCGGGCCACCTAAAGTATCACTGATGACTATTTTAGAGCAAGTGTTAAAATTCCAAAATACGACAATTTTTATTTGCATGAAAAAAGTTTTATATTTTAGTTTTTTCAAAAAAAAGACATACTTGTTTTAGTTATGAATTCAGAAAATTAATTTTCTAATCCGTGACCCTAAATATGACCTAAATTGTAAAAACAGCTGATCATATCAATGGACAGATAGATTTTAGCATATTTTTTACGAAATCTTTGAAAAGTTATTTCTCTTAAACTATCGAGTTTTGGGGAAAGTTGTAGAACAAAAGTTATCCCTTATTATAAGTACTTTAACACCCTTTCGGCTTAGTACCCCCTTTCCGACTAACCTTGTATATTGGATTAACTATTTTATTATTCTAGCTAAAATATGTTTTGTGCTAAAAATAATTGTATGTTTTTATATGAATAAATAAGATTTCGTATAGAAAGTCGTTTATTTTAAATAAAAAATCAAATATATACAGGGTGTAAATGTAATCATGTAATTCCTTCAAACCTCGTGATGTAAACTGCTGACATAGATTAATTAACCTGGGACGGGATACTTTAGGATTCAATAAAAAGAAAATTACAAAAAGTAAACATGTGTTCTTAACGTGAGGCATTTTAGCGCCCTGAGCGAATTGCGCGGTATCGTTTGCCGCGCGGTTATTTAACTTGGGGCGCTAAAATGCCTCAGGTTATAAACACACATGCTTACTTCTTGTTTTTTTTTAATTACACCCGTTGTGTCCCGTTCATGTTTAATCTATGTCAACAGTACATCACGAAGTTTGAAGGAATTGTATGATTTCGTTTTTACCTTGTATACACCCCTGCCCAACCCTTCGGGGAATACAGGCGTGATGTTATGTATACATCTATACTATCTATACTAATATTATAAAGAGGAAAGATTTGTATTTTTGTATGTAACGAATAAACTTAAAAACTACTGGACCGTTTTCAAAAATTCTTTTGCCGTTAGAAAGCTACATTATCACTGAGTAACATAGGCTATATTTATTACTGGAATAAAACTTCTTCGCGGGCGGAGCCGTGAGGACACAGCTAGTATAATATAGTTGCTCGGTACACGTAACGGTAAAGATTTTCAGTAGGGAGAGCCTTGACCCGGAGGTCACGCCATGACCTCTGGCGGCGCTGTGAATGTATTACAATATATTATAGACACAAGTAGATCTACACCGGAAGATGGAAGATGGAGTCAGGGAGGTTAACATTATTTTCTTATCAGTTATCAGTCTATACGACAACCTCATAGAACGAGGGAATAAAGACATACACCCATATTCTAAGACGTTCCTCCAAAACTTACTCGACTCGACTCCACCTCGACTCAGCCTATAGTTGACATAATCGTCGTCAACTCGAGATTTTTCCTCAGTCGAGGTAAGGAATCATCTGTCAAACTCAAGGTACCTCGGAACCTACCTTAAGAAAGGAAGTGTCAAAGTTCGTATGTAACAAAAATGAATTTTGAAGACTTTATCGAATATGCTTACGATAATCCTTGCAACTATTTATCGCGGCGTTATTTACGCGATGCAGATAATTCAAATTATGACGTAATGACTTCTCAAGGAACCTCGAAGTTCACTCGAAATTGCGACTAAGAATACAATTTTGAAGGTGTTTTCGAGGCCGTTCTGAGTCGAGTAAGTTTTGGAGAAACGTCTTAGAATATGGGTGATAATCACCACGCTTGAAGAACGATTGGTGATCGCAGTGTAATGATATGGGGACTAATTAATGATCAGCTATGTTGAGGTTGACGACACGTTTGTTGCAGTGGCTGAGCGATCGGCCTCTGGGCTACGGGTTGTGGGTTCGATTCCCGCACGGAACAAATATTTGTATGACCTACAGATATTTCGGGTTTGGATGTTTGTGCATGTGAAGATTCGTGTCTGTAAACGCACCCACGATACAGGAGAAATCCTAGTTTGGGGCGATGTTTTTATAAAAATAAAATAGCGGTATTAATGTTTGATCAGTGACAAAAATTTGTAGCCGACTCGTTTAGGTTAGAAGTGTAGTGATCGCAAACGATCACTTTGCACAAAAAAATGTTTAAACGCAGAAAATCTTATTTTCGAAAATCTCTCCGCTGATGATGCATCGCTGATCTATTAGAATTTTTTGCTTATCAAAAATCAATATAATTGCTGATTAGTTAAATAATCAATAGGGTACTGATATTAGCGCCAAAGGATGTTGCTGTCCATCTATAATACGAACTACGAACTAAAATTAGACAATTGCTATCTTTTTCTAACAGACAGCGCGAGAAAAGGACGGTGATAGATAAGAACTAAGTTAGAGATGTCAAACTAGTTTACGCCTAGAACTACATCGTGTTTTTAATCGACTCGTTCCGACGTGTCGCCTAAATTTGTATGGAAATTCTTGTTCAATTAAATTTGACAGCTCTTATTTACGTCCGTCTCTTTCTTATTATATCAGGAGCGAAAAAGATGGCAATAGCCTAAATCAAATTTAGTCTCGTGCACAAAAGAATTGGCACCAAATAATAAGTAATTTTTTTAGTTGGAAAATAAATCTATACTAGGTAATAAAGCTGAAGAGTTTGTTTGTTTGAACGCGCTAATCTCAGGAACTACTGGTTGGAATTGAAAAAATCTTTTTGTGTTGGATAGTCCGTTTGTCCGTTTATCGAGGAAGGTTATAGACTACATAACATAACGCTACAACCAATAGGAGTGGAGCATAAATGAAAAATGTTACAAAAACGGGAAAAATGTCCACCTGTGCGAAGCCGGGACGGGCTACTAGTTTTCTATAAAAATATGAACTACCAACACTACCAACCGTCCCTCATCCGCCGCAGCCGCGGAGCCGGTCGTCCTTTCTGACTCCGCAGTCAGACCGTTAATTCAGCCCTCAAGCAAGCTGTCGTATCCCTCCCAGTCCTCTCGCATTCAACGCCCTAAGCCAAGGTTCGAGTCCCGCCTAGGGGACGCCCTTAGAGGTGTTGCTGCTAAGTAGTCATGATGTTACTAATAGTAGTTAGCTAGAATTTAAGTTAACCATTGGTTGTAGACCCTTCAGGTCTCGCCAATAACTGCCCGGTTACGTAGAAACGGTCCGCAAGACCATCTACAAACAGTCGAATAGGAAAAAAAAAACACTAGCAACCGGGAAAAGTTAAACAATATTTTTATTCAATAACGGTAATATTATTGATCGAATAGAAAGTGTAATTTTTTTTATCGATAAATTTATTGGTTAATGTTTATATTTGCCAATATTAGTTTATAACATCGGCATCGAACACTGTCGAAGTCTTTCGATTGCAGGTTGTGATGCCTTTTCAAAATCGCGTGTCGATCGCTTACTATGCGACCAACCTTAGTACCACCGCGCAGTACGTACCGAGGCCTTGGGCCTCAAGGCTTTTCCATTGAACCTTGCTCAGTGGAACTTTCCCAGGGACTGCTAAGGTATTTTTTCCTTTATATTTCGTCCGGATTACTTTGAATTTATCCCAGTTTGAAGGACGTCCGTACGGTTACCGTTTCAAAATGGAGGAATGTCTGTCTAAAGTGCCTTAAATGCCTGTAGATCTCTCTACAAGATTCTGTTGTATGTATTTTATACGTTATGATAGAAATTCACAACAAAAGGAATTAAAAAGTGGAGTCATCGACTCTCCTTGCGTCTGACCTTCTTTCAACAAAAAACCTCTAGGCCAAAAGTTAGTTTTTATACTATTAAAATACCGTTCACAGACTTATCGTGAACAATTAGTTCTAACTAGCTGTGCGTTCGCGGATGTGCCCGCGTAAATAGATTTTTTTATCATACTTTAACACCTCTTTTCAGGTGAATTTCTAAGGATGTTACCAGACCAATCGATAGATCGTCGATCGACGGCATCGATCGATGGAAGAATGGATTAGTCGACGTCGATCGATAGTGTCTACCAGACCAATCGATCGACGATAGATCGATGGTAGAACGGATTAGTCGACGTCGATCTTTGCCTTTAAAAAACGGTCGCATCCAGTCTTCTGCGTTTGCGTCTCCGTAATAATAGTACGAGCAACATCGACCTGGCCAACAACTACGCGTCTTCTTGTGAATACATTTAAAAAAAAACTGATGGATTATAGCCGGGTTTAATCGATCAACGTCGACCGATGCCATCGACCGGCAATCGATCGATTGGTTAGTCGAACGGTATCCGTCGATTACCCAAAGCTATCTCACCAATCGATCATCGTCGATCGATGTCTATCGATGGCATCGATCGGCGAACGATCGATTGGTGTAGTAACACCCTAAAAAATCGAAATATGTAATTATTATTTATTATTTGCTAAGATGATTTATATCAAGGATATCCAAGGATAAAGAGGGGCTCGTGGCAATTAACCACGGCGCCGATCATACAATTTGCGAGGTTAGGCTGTGGATGGGTGACCATTCGTTACACATCGAGACCACGCAAATCGCAGCACGTTAAATCGTCGGTCCCGGGTTTCATACGAATACCTATGACAGTCGTTACGGGTAGTCAGAAGCCCGAAAGTCTGACAACCGGTCTAACCTTAGGATATCGGCATTGCCCAGTAACTGGGTTGCGGGGGTCTGATGGCCGTCGCTCCGTGTAAAGTGTACGATGTATCTCACGATGATTTCCAAGGTACCATTGCCTTGAAACATTCGAGATGAGATGATTCATAGAGGGAACTGTGGGAAGCACTAATACATACACATACATAAACTCACGCCTTTTCCCATGGGGGTAGGCAGAAACTATAGAACGCCACATGCTACGACCCTTACATACTTCTTTCGCTTCATCCACATTCATATATCTGGCGCGCACGCCGGTTGACAGTACTACGCACCTGACCTTTATGAAGAACATCACCAATAACATCGACGTATGTCCTTCTAGGGCGTCCACAACCGTTTCCACTGACATCCGCCTTATAAATTCCTGTTGTTAACCGCCGTTCACTCATCCTCTCAACATGACCAAACCACCTAAGCATACTCTTTTCAATATTTGTCACTACGTCTATACTAATATTATAAAGAGGAAAGATTTGTATTTTTGTATGTAACGAATAAACTTAAAAACTACTGGACCGATTTCAAAAATTCTTTTGCCGTTAGAAAGCTACATTATCACTGAGTAACATAGGCTATATTTATTACTGGAATAAAACTTCTTACGCGGGCGGAGCTGCGAGGACACAGCTAGTCATCTATAAAATTATTCTTAAAAAGCTATTTCGACGCACGCGCATCCTCAGTCGATATTCTTTACAATAACATAAAATCGATTGATGATTTTAATTTTCCGTTGACCTCCTAATTGAAATTATATGAAAATATTGATTTCTCAAAATGTCAATAAGTAACATTATTATTGGCAACACATCAGTGATGGATATTTATTAAGATGCACGTGCGCAATGAACGTCATACAGGGTGTAAAAACTAAATCATGTAATTCCTTCAAACCTCGTGATGTACTGCTGACATAGATTAACCCTGCATGGGATACTTTTGGATTCTGTAAAAAAAAATTACAAGAAGTAAACATATTGTTCTTAACAGGAGGCATTTTAGCGCCCCTAGTTAAATGACCGGGCGGCGAGCGATAGCCGCGCATTCGCGGGCGCTAAAATGCCTCACGTTAAGTACACATGTTTACTTTTTGTATTTTTTATTTTTATTGAATGCAATAGTATCCCGTGCAGGGTTAATCTATGTCAGCACCATCATCACTAGGTTTGAAGGAATTACATGATTTCGTTTACACCCTGTATATTCTTCACAGTGTGGGGTATAAGCAGGTTTAGCGAGTAAACGGCTTCACAGAAATGATACATTAATGATAAATGATTTTTATTTCTCTGTCTCGTTGGTCTAGTGGTGGTAAGCGCGACTGCAGATCGTGAGGTCCTGGGTTCGATCCCCAGGCCGGGCAAAGTGTTATTGGGTTTTTCCGTGTGGAATTCCTCAGTAGCAGCCCAGAGATTAGATTTGTGCTCGGTTGATGGCGTTAGGCTCGCCCCTATTACATGGGAATTAAACATAACGGCGAAATGAGGGTGTTACTATGCACCTCTGCTTAGCCTTTCGGGGAATATAGGCGTGATGTTACGTTATGTTATTTCTCTAAATAAGTAAACGTAATGTTTTTTTAAGACTAGATGGCGCCGGCGTTTCCTATCTGACTAGCTCTGAGAAGAAAAGCCGAAACAAACTCGGAGATCAAGGTCTCTTTTAAAATCCAGACATTATGGTATAAAAACTATACCAGTGTTGTTACACTACACTTACATGTCGTGTTGTGAAAAAATTAGGCAGTTAGCAAGGTTGGAAGCGGGGCTGACTACACAGTGTGCTCCGTACGTACCTACTTAAGTATCGTCGCTCATAGAGGCTTTTTGAATGCACCCTTATGCTTGTCTCAGAGTAATGCCAGCCGCATGCCTGTCGAAGGCTGCCTGCCCACGTCAGACTTTTTGTAGGACCGATAATCGGGCCGATTTTTGTAATGTCTATTATTTCTGACCGACTTTTATAGGACGTGTGCGTTGCACTGTTGCGATCAGTACGTTCTATTTTTCTTCGACAAAAAATCGGTCACCGATTATTGGACGTGGGTGGGCAGCCTAAACTTTGAAATGTCTGTCATAGGGCCCGTACACAAAACTGCGATGCGATTTCGCAACGCAGAAAACTACGACGCAAATTGCTGCGATGCGATTTCGTGCGGCAAGATTTCCTTCCAAGGTTCGGATGACCAATCCCTCGACGATCGTCAACCGTATTGAACGTATTTTATACTAGGTAGAATAAATTTGCGTAAAAAGATTTGCGCACTGCTGTTACTGATAAGAAGATATAGGAAAAATCAATTACGCGAATCAATTCGTAAGTTCTTGCGATGCGTCGTGCGAGCTCGTATATTTCTACAATGTGACGTCATTGCAGCTTTGTGTACGGACCCATATAGTATCCCCAGTCACTGGTGGCTTATTGATAACCACAAAATTTGTTTGTCGTATAGGTATTATAGAATTTATCCTGTTTCATAGAAACGTGGCTGAACACGTGCAGCCAGATAGCTGATAACACGCTCAGACTGAAATAATCCAGGAAACTGGACAGGAAATCCTAGGTGATAAACAGACAAGACTTTAAATTAAATAATGACATAACCGCCATGATGACGACTTTGAGGCTTTCGTGGTTACCTGTCGAACATGGCGGGTTACCATATGACTAGGGTTGCCACCTTTTTTTTGAACAAATATAGTATTTTTCCCAAAAATGATGCAAAAATATAGTACGTTTGTTAAATTTAGGAAAAAAAAGTACACATTTATTTTTTATCATTATGTGTAAGTATTTGTTATTGCTCTTCGTTTGGCCATCAATGATCTATTACCTTTAAAATAATTATTGGAATCTGAGCAATTTAGATTCATATTAAAATAAATTAACAATTAATTATTAATTAAATTAATAGATACTGTATTTCTTTCTTCTTTCCGTTTTTACAGTTAACATAAAAAGCGCGACCGTTGAATAAGGGATAAAAATATAGTACAATTGACTGAAATATAGTACGATACCACAAAACAGATAGGTACAGAAGTCAATCACATGTATGTACTTCACTTTTCATACCTACGCTCGGCGGTCGCTCTATCTATATATCTATCTCTCTCAAGCGCATGGCACTCGCGCTCACACTCACACGCACTCTGGTCCCAAACGGTCCGAGATATCGTGTCCGTGAGCAGTGTCTATGTGTGCGTTGCCCGAACGCACTTGTATGTAGATTGACTTCTGTAGGTACCTATTTTGCGACGATAGTATACATATATTATAGTACGGGTGGTAACCCTTCATATGACAGGCATTTGCCGCATTTGACAGCTATTTTAAGGTTTAGACCAGTGATACCCAACGTGGTCTACATCGACTCCCAGGGGTCGACCTACAAGGGGTCCGTGAGATGTAAACGGGGGTCCACGATAGTGGATCTCATTTAAGCAGGTCGTGACTTTAATATTGACTTTCCATTAATGGAATAACCCACATACACAGATGATTTGTTGGTTAGTTTTTACTTGAAAACGTAACAAACAGACCGACGACGATAGCACTATTGTAGGTTTAATAAATGTATAAAACTTAACTTTTTTTGTATTGTTTTTTCGCTCTACACCTCACTACAGTTAGAAATCAGTCAAAAACACATAACATCACGCCTGTATTCCCCGAAGGCTTGGGCAGAGGTGTAACACCCTCATTTTGCAGTTATGTTTAAGTCGATCGGGCACAAACCCAAACTGGGCTGCTACTGAGGAATCCCAAACGGAAAAACCCAATAACACTTTGCCCGGCCTGGGGATCGAACCCAGGACCTCACGATCAGCAGTCGCGCTTGCTATCACTAAGCCAACGAGGCAGTTCAAAAATATAAGTTCAAAGTATTGTCAAACAACGAACTACTAAATGTTAATTAACATTTGGAAGTACGGTGAATGTAACACAAAAATGACAAATCGCGAAAGAATCGATCGTCGGGTCAAAAACATTTTCATCGTTGGAAAACGTGCGAACCGTCAGCCCAAACTTCGTAGTAGGCTACCAGGAAATCCCTAGCGATAACGCGACCAACTCAATTTACATGCAACGATAAAAACCTTGTTATGATTGCGTTCAGGTTATTTCTACAACGACAAGGGAATAACAGGTATACATCTGTAATCTGAATGCAGTGATCTGCTTAAAGCCGCGTCCTCCAGGGTTGGCATGAATAAATCAAATGATTTTTTCAATAAAAATCAATGATTTAATCAAAAATGTTTAATTCCCAAATAACATCTCTTTGGCGAGGTATTTTATTTATAATAAATTGGTCACACACGCATCACAGCAATAACAATAGTAAACAAAACTGAACGAATGAATGCTTGTTAGAACGAAAGTAATTGCAAGCGAAATTAACAAACACTACACAGGGATTTCCCTTTTGCTTGGCATTCACATGTTAGACAAAAACATTTTTTACAAAAAATTTAAACCGACTTCAAAAAAGAATAAAATAATTACCATATAAAATTAACAGTTTCAGAAGTCGGTGCTGATCCACGCTGAACCAAATTGAAGGCACCGACTTCTGAAACTGTTAATTTTATATGGTAATTATTTTATTCTTTTTTTAAGTCGGTTTAAATTTTTTGTAAAAAATGTTTTAATTTTTTTAATTTTAGTGGCCTTAATTAAAACTTGGTTTGACCTACTAAAGACGCTGCTCGTAACATAATCACATCATCACAATATGCGTACTGTTCGTAATTGAGGAGTTCCATTGTCTATCTCCGAAGTTCTTCATCAGATCTTCACCAAATTTAAATGGGACCAAATTCGAAGTATACCCTATCCATTAAAAAAAGAATCGTCAAAATCGGTTCACAACTGGCGAAAATATCGATGAACACACGCAAAAAAAAAAAAACATACAGACGAACATAGTAACCTCCTCCTTTTTGGAAGTCGGTTAAAAAGGGAAATCCCCGTGTTGTGTCCGCGCAATCCCTTGAGGGCACGTTCCGTTTTGCGCAAAAATATAGTTAAATTAAATAATAAAATCAAAAAAATCGTGATTAATTAGGTTTTTTTTTAAATCGTGCTTTATTATTTTTGTAAGTACTTATATTATAATTTACCAACATATGGATGTACCTTGTCCGAAATAAATTTGATTGATTGATTTATTAGATTTTTTTAAAAATCATGATTTTTTTCCAACCCCGGCGTCCTCACTAGGCGACATTTGTCGAGCGACATGTTTGTATCCCCGGAGACATCGGGCGACATCGTCCCACGTCGCCCGATTTCTTGTATCCGTCCATACCAGTTTAGTGATCTCCTAGTGTGACCGTCGGACTGCCAAGTCATAGGTCTCGAGTTCTAACCCAAGGCACGCACCTCTGACTTTTTGGATTCATGTGCGTATTGTATAAATATCACTTGCTTAAAACTGTGAAGGAAAACATCGTGAGAAAACCGGCATGCCTGAGAGATATTTCTCGACGGCATGTGAAGCCAAGTCAGAGGCCCATGGGCGGCATAACCTCTGACACCAGGGTAGTCACTAATCACACGAACACAACTGTGACTGGACTGTGTTGACTGCGCGGCCTACGTCTGCGTTGTGACGGGTGGTGGCTGACTGGGGGGGTCCGCGCCTATAAAAGGTCGGGCACACTGCAGATCGGTCCTCTCGCGCCGCTGCAGTTGTCCAGTTAAGTGCCACACTTGCTGAAGAAGACCTGGACTCCTCGCATTGTACGAACCACGCCCTGTTGTTCTCTTTGTAAATTCTTAATTAAATATAATTATACAGTGTACGGTTACAAGTGTTATTCTTTATCCACCCGTAAGTACACGCCTGCTAAATTTTATGTGCACATGCTAGTTGAGGGTTGACTCCTAAAGCCACCCTAAAGTGCTACAGCGTATACGCCTAGGCTAAAGGCGTTTTCTGTCTATGTGGATGCGCGTGAGTGGAGTGCTATAACTTGCTAGAGTAACTGCCTCGTTGGTCTAGTGGTGGCAAGCGCGACTGCTGATCATGAGGTGCTAGGTTCGATCCCCAGGTCGGGCAGTATTATTGGGTTTTTCCATGTGGAATTCCTCAGTTACAGCCCGGAGAAGCCCGGTTGATGGCTCACCCCCTACATGGGATTTACACGTAACGGCGAAATGAGGGTATTATTATACACCTCTGCCTAACCCTTTGCACAGGCGTGATATTATGTACTTGGCGCTCTAGGAAGTTCCCCTAGTTTTATATTGCATATTATTATTTCACATAACTACATATTTTAGAGATAAAAACAGTATCTAACTATTATAATTAGGGTTTCCCCAGAAGTACGCACACAATATACCTATTTAATAATTCTGCTATAATAATATTACACTTGTAATTAATTGATTATGTCATTTATTTAATTAAACACCTAATTCAATTGTGTTTATTTCTCATACATAACTAGGTACTTATGAGATAATCGCCTCATTCTGATTGCTCTAGAGGTTATACAACAAACAGAAGTGATAGCCTAGTGAACAGCGGTGATAGCCTGCCGAACAACAGTAATAGCTTAGCGAACAGCAGTGATACCTTAGCGAACAGCAGTAATAGTCTAGCGAACAGTAATGATAGATTAGCGAACAGCAATGATAGCCTAGCGAACAACAGTGATAGTCTAGTGAACAACGGTGATAGCCTACCGAATAGCAGTTATAATAGTCTAGCGAACAGTAGTGATAGCTTAGCGAACAACAGTGATAGCCTAGCGAAATCCACCCGTCCCACGTCTTGGCTCAAGTGGTTCGAAGCAAGGATCAGGTGGATTCAGGTGGGGATTCATAGATAATGCCAAACTGGAGCGTAGATGTGGTACTTTTCCGCAAACGATGGGGCACTTAACATCATGGTCTGCGTGTCCTGACACACTAGAGGAGCTTGTGAACGCCACTGAAAATGCAGTGCTCGTAGCTAAGTTCAGGGCTGACACAATTTAGATAGCCATCGACACGCTGAGAGCCTGCAGCCTGCGGCATGACAAGGAATTTTTCAAGCTCAAATAATTTTAAACCTTATTGTAATACCCTTTAGGACTCGTATTTACCGTACCGTGGGATGCTTCGGCATGCCGAGGCACGACGAAGTATCCCGCGGTATGCCAAGCAAGCTATTTGACCTTAAAAATCCTTTGCCATACCGTGCCGCCAGTGGGTTTGGGCCCTAAGAAGAAGAATAACCGGTGGCGAAGGGGATATTATAAATTGACCACCGCCACCAACCATCCCCCACCCTCATGGGGTTCGTAAAAGACGACTAACGGTACTCAAGAGGATGGGCATCGCCGTCTTCAAATAGACATTCTTAATGTTCTGCCTAGCTTTTTCCCAACTATGTTGGGATCAGCTTCCAGTCTAACCAGATGCGGCTGAATACCAGTATTTAACACGGAGCGACTGCCATCAGACCTCCGCAACCCAATTACTCGGCAATGCCGATATCCTAAGGTTAGACTGTTTGTCAGACTTTCGGGCTTCTGACTACCCGTAACTACTGTCATAGGTATTCGTATGTGGCGGCATCTATCACGCCACATGCGAACTATCCTGCATCGCGATATCAGAGTTTGACACGTAGATAGTATATATCCAAGTTCCCAACATCAACCGTTGGGCAGTGGGCCGCCAGGCATAAGACCCGCCTGGTAGGAGGATCCTCCTTTTCGTAGGCAGAACACAATATCTCGTTCCCCTACACGTATGACACTCGGGACCGACTGTTTAACGCGTTTTCTAAGGCCCGGAGGGGTCTCGATGTGTAACAAACGGTCACCCATCCACAGACTGACCGTGGTAAGCGCCGGTTAACATCGCAAATCGTATGATCCGCGAGGTTGATAATTAGACATGAGCTTCTCAAACAGAATGTGTAAATACACCTTACTAAAAAAAATCTGCTATCGCGAGATGTTTCGATAATACTGATAAGTACAGTAAAAAGGGTAATGTTGTTTCATTGTTTTTGAACAACATATTGTATGTTAGATATCAGCATTTAATTGTGGACTTTGGACCGTGTCTTTGCGCCAAATTGACTCGCAACTAGATACACTCGCAGCAAGGCGTTTTGTGCAAGTTTTACGAACTAAGTGCGATGCCTCATTAGTGCGTTGCGTTGCGTCGTCGCAACGGATCAACACATTGTATGCCACACCTGCGTTGCGACGACGCACGACGTCGCAGCGCAAGAGGACGACGCACGCACCTCAGTCAGTCCGTTTGCCCCTCTAGCAGTGGAACACTGTCCGTCGTCGCACTGGAGCTCCGACAGCGCAGCGCATCACCTTCACCCCGCTTCGTCTCTCGTCCGCCGATCCATTGAAACGACGCGTGCGACGACGCAACGCTTTAATGTGGCATGTCATTTAAAATGTATGGAAAACGACGCAGCGTTGACGCTGCGACAACGCAGCGCACCAATGAGGCAGAGCTCTAATGAGGCAGAGCTCTAATGAGGCAGAGCTCTAACCGAGTATTTACTTGCAATACTACACAGTGCTACACTCGTATGCACAAATACAGTGGTGTCTTATGGGGGGGCAAAAGGGGGCCATGACCCCGGGCGGCGCAGATGTAGGGGCGGCAAGCAGCAGCATCAGATCGTAGTCATCAGATCAGATAGCTATATTGTCATCGGGACTACATAGGTAAGGTACTTATTTATACTCTCTATTTTGATGACATTTCATTATGTCAATTGTTTTATATAGTTTAGCTTCCTTTTCACTTTTGTAAATGTGAGAACTTTGTGGACCTGCATCTATAAATTTGTAAATTACTGTTATTCATATAGTTTTTATTTTATTTTGTTTGTTAATTTTTGTACTACATTACTCATTGGTCTGTGGTCAGGATCCCATTGTTCTCTCACTATCCTACATCATTGTACTGTATCCACTGAAATTGTTAGTTTAGATATTATTTTTAAAAGAGTAACCATGGAGTTTCTTGCCGGCTCTTCTCCATAGGAAACGACTAATTGGAACCATGCATCTAAATTCGACTTTTCATAAGCACCTGTAGGTTTATGTGATTATTTTTTGATTTGATTGACTTAATTTTAAGTTGCCGTTAATTTCGTGCTGTCACCGTCTCTTCGCCTTAGAGTGACAGAGACAGCACCAGACTTAACGACTACTTAAAATAGAGCTGCGTTTGAATATTGGCTATTATTCTCTGACATAGTTTTCTGTAAAATTGAGACATTACACATAGGGACAGGCCCGATGTGCCGGTCACACAGTCGGAGAAATCGAAAGAGTGAGGTGAATGTCAAAAAAAAAGGGTCGTCCAACTATCGCCTATCGCTTGAAAAAGAAGCCGCAAATTGTTTGTAAATGCACCCAAGATACAGGAGAAAGAGTGAGGAGAGCGTCTAAAAAAAAAGAAACGTCGTCCGTCTAATCGCTTGGGAATTAATTTTTTTTGCCAGCATTGGCCGACCGTCTCTCAAATGCCCGGGCCGATTTCAGGTCCCAGTCCGGCCCAGCATAGGGAGATATACCTATGTAAGGAGTATCGATATGTTATGTTTAGCACTCTCCCTGCCAACAATATATAAAACTTTTTAAGTTCAGGAGGCCATGGAGGTCGCCGGCGGGTCGTTAAAAAATGTGCTTTGGCATGCTGAACAAAATTTTTTGGGGGTCGCCGGCGGTTCCCATGGCAGGGAGAGTGTTAGAAAAACATTTCTACTCGAGTATTTGTAGTTTTAAATGACGCTTGAAGACATGAGGTGTGTCTTATTATAAAGGGGAAACTGTCACCTAAGCACGCGTAAGTTCTGACAACAAGGAAGTAAAAATTTTCCATATCCATTCTCAGTATCAATCTGTCCCGGACTGGCCATATGCCGGCCGATGGGCCGGTCACAGAGTCGGAGAGGAGAAATCGAAAGAGTGAGGGAACGTAAAAAAAAAGGTCGTCCAACTATCGCCTATCGCTTGAAAAAGAAGCCGCAATATTGTTTATGTTTGTATGCACCCAAGAAACAGGAGAAAGAGTGAGGAGGGCGTCTAAAAAAAAAAAGTCCGTCTAATCGCTGTTTTTTTAGCCAACACTGGGCCGACCGTCTTTCAAATGCCCGGGTCGATTTCAGGTCCCACTCCGGCCCTGGTATCAATGTATTCAGAAATATTTTAGTTAGCATGTAGTTATTTGATTAATTAATTATAATTGGATCAATGTACACTCTATTTAAGTAGGTATATACATATATAATGGACAGTTTTCAATGTTCCTCCAAAATTGTCAATTTTGACTTCTATGGTGTGAACGATGTGCTTTTTACTTGCCAACAACTTCTGAGCTGTTAGGAATTCTTTTTGGATTATTCAAATGTCACGGTTAATTATTACTTAAGTTCATACTTATCTATACTAATATTATAAAGAGGAAAGATTTGTATTTTTGTATGTAACAAATAAACTTAAAAACTACTGGACCGATTTCAAAAATTCTTTTGCTGTTAGAAAGCTACATTATCACTGAGTTGCATAGGCTACGGGTGGAGCCGTGAGGACACAGCTAGTAAATATTAACAGTATAAGTACAAAAACATGTTGGGCACAGTGGCTGAGCGATTGACTTTCTGCACTATGGGTTGCAGTTCAATTTCCACATACAACAAATATTTGTTTAGTAGTTGTTTTGGGGTCTGGGTGTATGTGCATGTTAAGATTCGTGTCTATAAACGCACCTACAACGCAGGAAAAACAAAAAGAGGGGAAAATTTATAAAAAAAATGTTGCCTAGAGATGGGCAAGCAGATTATACTCAATAAGTAACTAAAAATACTCTGTTGTGTTTAAAATTAATATATGTACTCAACCTCAAGTATTTGTCTGAGTAAGAATGCACCTCTACTTTTGACCAACATTTGAAAAAATCTGTTGAACATGAAACTCCTAATTGTAGAGACTTTATCAGTCAGCATTTTCCCATAAAGGTTGGAGTCAGCTTCCAGAATATCAGTATTATTTGTGGAAATTAGAGGAGCAAGTAATTATTATTTAACTACCTTGTTGGTTTAGTGGAGGCAAGCAAGCGCGACTGCTGTTTGTGAGGTTCTGGTTTCAATCCCCAGGTTGGACAAATTGTTATTGGATTTTTCTGAGTGGAATTCCTCAGTAGCAGCCCAGAGTTTGGATTTGTGCCCGGTTGATAGCAAAAGGCTCTCTCTATTGACATAACAGCGAAATGAGGGTGTTACTATACACCTCTACCCATCCCTTCAGATAATACAGACGTGATGTTATGTTAATTATATGTATAGCCAAAAATATTTACTTATCACTTGACTAAATAACAAACATAGCAAAAACAAAATAAGTCTAACATCAGCTGATTAGATGATTTCTGAAAAGTTTAATTCAACATTGTTATTTATTTATTTTACTTTAATTAAAACGGTCTTAGACCAATTACAATAATTAAAGATAGAAAAAAGAACAGGAATGGAAGAAGATACATACAAAACAATGGAACAAAAAATAATGATTTTAAAAAAATATATACCAATATGAGACACCTCTTTCACACAGCCCTCACAATGCACCTGACAATTTATTCTTCCATTCATCCGCAAACATAGCAAACATATTATATGGGGTACATTAAAACAGCCTCCACTCCTGACGATACTTAAGTACGTGGGGCGCTCCCTGTGCAGTCAGCTCCACTACCAACCTTGCTGACTGGATAATCTGCACACCACGGCATAAGCTAATTTCATATAGTGAGGGTTGACACGAGAAGACCATTCATATAATTTCCTCTCCTGTCAGTCTTTTTTTTTTAAACGTTGGCCCACACTACGGTTTCTCCTGTATTGTGTGTGCGCTTACAAACACAAGTGCCCAGACCCCGAACAACTATCTGTAGGCCATACAAACGTTTGTTCCATGTGGGAATTGAACCCGCAACCTGTAGCGCAAAAGCCAATTGCTCAGTCACTGCACCAAAGGTGCTATCAAAAAAAAAATTCATGTAATTAATATGCATTTTTGAGTGAGAAATATATAAGCAGAGTTGGGAGATTTAGCATAGAGATTATGATAACTGCGTTGCTGGTCTAACAGTGGCAATCGCGACTGCTGATCATGAGGTCCTGGATTCAATTCCCAAGTCAGACCATGTTAGGGTTTTTCCACATGGAATTCCTCAGTAGCAGCCTGGAGTTTAAATGTGTACTCGGTTGATGGGGGACTTAATCATAATGGCAAATTGAGAGTGTTACTATATACACCTCTGCTCAACCCCTCGGGGAATACAGTCATGATGGTATATTATGTTATTATGACAATAAAGATTCCAATAAGAAAGCAATTCACTTTATTTTATTGAATTTAGCACTTAGTACTTGTTATGTAAGTATTTAGATATACTTTGGTAAGATATGTCCATTTCTATTTTCAAAAATACTACACAGATTTTCATGTGAATTTTTGAAACATCACAATAACATTTGCTAATCTATATGTGTCTATCAGTATTTTAGATATTATCTTAAGAATGTTGTTTTGATTTCGATAGGGAAGTTTTCTTTATGCAAATACCTACATTATTTCTATAACTTTTGGCTTTGTTTTTCGAAACAAAGTTTTAGCAATGTAATCGTCGATGAGAAACGTCTTGTCTCGGTCATAGTACGCATTTAAACGAAATAGTACCAGTAACACGACACTATAATTGATCAAGTGGACATTGAATGAAATGAAGACATCAATTGATCATAATTGACGCAAAAAACAATGGAAAAGGTCGCTGAAAAATATAATCACTATCACCCGTTCGCGCCATTTTGTAGTAGAATTAAAAAAGTTTTAACAATGGAAATAAGAGGAAAAGGCACGAAATGAAAAAAAAATAGTCACTAACTTTTTCCACCAAGAAATTTTCGAACCACATATAAACCGACTAATTGGAAAAGTGTCGAGTTTGTTAGCCGGTTTATAGTAAACAATGTACAATCAAACGGGTTTGTTTAATGTTATTTTTTTTTAACAAACACGTTCTCGCCCCTCGTACATCAGCTAGTTGTAGATTAAAACGGGTTATATTGTAATGTTTGGCAAACCTGACCGCTGTGCCGACGAAAGGCTTCGGACGAATGGAAAAAAACCACTTAGCACAACACGAAAACCGCGCACTACACTGCTGAGATCGCACTGGCACCTCTGAATACACTTTATAAACGTGTATTACAGGAATGAAACACTCAAACCACAGTGATACGCGACAATACGACAATAGGGTACGCACCTTACTCTTAGTTATAATGTGTGTAGCGAGTTTTACAATAGCGAAATTTCCCGTGCCAATCGTTTTCTCCAGCTCGTAATTGCCGACACAAACGAGCTGGTCTATCGGGAAATGTTTGCTTTTGTGCATTGGCTTCATATTGCTGGCCATTTCGTGAGAAACTTGAAATAATTCGCTCGACCTCACATTACCCACCGAGCGAAATTCGTCTACTGGCGCTAGTTCGGGCCGACTGCCGCAATGGCGCCACTGTCACTCACGTCATTCGCTTTGGGATGTTCATGTGCGCCCCTCGATGTTTCATTAACAAACACTATTTTATTTATGTTCACTTCACATTTCGACGCACATTTGAATGCAAAATCATAATGATTTTAATTTGCGATCATTATAATCGTACTAGGAATGTCAAACAGGTGTTGACAGACGCTCTTATCAGTGTTTCTCTTATCAATACGTAGGGATTTAATTGAACAACACTGGCTCATGAAAATAAGAACTCGATTCACAACCTTTACGCGACAGGCGCTGTCTCTTTCTATCTGATTCATGTGTCGAACGTTAGAGAGGGATAGATAGACTGATCTCCGTCAGGCGGGAGACCTAGTGACGTCATTGGGCCCGGCTGACGTCACACGCGGCAATTTCAAACTAGGAGACGGTGTGGGGTGTACGTCAGTAGAAAATATCGATTTTTCTTATCGTTAAGTGCAACTTTTAATAAAAAGATAATTTGTCATCATTAGTTGCTAAAAACAATGTCGTTTCAGTTATACTATCCAGTTTAAGATATCGTGTATTCATAGAAAAATACTTTAGAATGTTCATTCAAGTATCATAATGAAAATTGGTGTGAGGAAAATTGATTCATACTCTCGTTAAGACAGACTTTTTCTTCTCGAACAATAGTCAGACAATCCAATCAATGGCATTACGTTTTTTGTAATAGAAATCTGTAGAAAAGTAGTTTTTTGCTTAGAGAACGTCTTTTAGAATTCAAGGTCTTGACTTATCGACGTTATGTATTATGTAGTAGATATGATCTATTAGATTATGGTATTCGGGAAGAGATAACTGGGTTTCTATATTATAGACGCCATTCATTCATTGATGTTATCTTCATTGGAAATCTGTATTGATTGTAAGTTACTTGAGAATAGCGCCATCTTTTATTGCGATTTAACACCTTGAAATGTAGTGTAGTATTTTTTGTAAACTAGATGGCGCTGACTAGCTTTCATTCAATGAAAGTGACATCTATTAGAATTTAGTTGAAGTAAAATTCTCTACTGTATCTAGGTATCTATAGTTCCAAAACTTCCAAATAATATTCACAATAAAAACTCACTTTATTTATGTCGACTACTTTTTGCTATTTGTGGAAGGCAAGCGCCCTTGTGCCTCTCTTCTCCCTCTAAACTGATATGAAAATAAATAATGACGACAGCCTACGATGACTATTTGTAACCTAAAGTTAAAATCCCACTTCTGGGTAATATAATAAAGCTGAAGAGTTTGTTTGTTTGAACGCGCTAATCTCAGGAACTACTGGTTGGAATTGAAAAAATATTTTTATGTTGGATAGTCCATTTATCGAGGAAGGTTATAGGCTATATAACATCACGCTACGACCAATAGGAGCGGAGTATAAATGAAAAATGTTGCAAAAACGGGGAAAATGTCCACCTGTGCGAAGCTGGGACGGGCCGCTAGTATTGAATATTGGTGTCGATTCTGTTGCGCACTTTGACAGGACTAAACTAAACTAAGGGTGTTTGTCTCTTTCTGTTTCAATAGAAAAAGAAAGTGACAGTTGCGTTTAGTACTTGAGTATTATGTTCTGTGTTTAGTACTGTCAAAACGTGCAACAAAATCGAAACCAATGTGATGATCGACGTAAAAATAAAAACGACTACTACCCTTTTGGTTTAGACATCGCAAGCGAGACTGCTTAGCATGGAATCTTGGATTCGATCTCCAGGTCGGACAGTGTTATTGAGTTTTCCATTAGGAATTTCTCAGGAGCAACTCAGTCACAATTTGTGCCCAGTTAATGGCAATACATGGAGTTTTTTGCCGGCTCTTCTCCATAGGAAACGACTAATTGGAACCGTGCATCTAAATTCGACTTTTCATAAGCACCTGTACTGGTTTATGTGAAATAAAATTTTTTGATTGATTGTATAGGCTGGCCCTCTATTACATGGAACTGGCGAAACGAGGGTGTACTAAAATACCTCTGCCGAATCCTTCGGGAAATACAGGCGTGATGTTATGTTTATGTTAAAAATAAAAACCACAATGTTAGCATTAATTTTATTGTAAATAATAAGTATAGACGAGGAAGATTTGACGAATACATTCCGTGGCATCCACAACTCTTACTGCGGTCTCTATGGAATCATCAGGGGCCTGAAAGAAAATATTATTTTTAAATTAGTTTTTAATCATTAAGATTTCAATATTGGCTGTGGAAAGTGGGTGCTGTTTTATTCTTTAACTTTTTTAAAGTTTTGGGCCTTTCTGCTGTCGTCTTCTGTTCTAGTAGTAGTGTGGAGTTGTATTATTATATTGGCATTACCTTAGTGATTCATGCCTAATTACCAACCGCACGGATCATAAGATTTGCGAGGTTAAGCTGCGCTTGCTGCGGTCAGTCCGTGGTTGCGTGACCGTTCGTTACACATCGAGACCTCTCTGTGCCTCGGAAAGCACGTTAAACTGTCGGTCACGGGTGTCATACGAATACCTATGACAGTCGTTATGGGTAGTCAGAAACTCTAAAGTCTGACAACCGGTTTAACTTTAGAGTATCCGCATTGCCCAGTAATTGGGTTGCAGAGTTCTGATGGCAGTCGCTTCGTGTAAAATAGTGGTATTCAGCCGCATCTGGTTAGACTGGAAGCTGAGCCCGACATAGTGTACCTCCCGCTTGCCCTAGGCGGTGAGCAGGTCGGGCGCGGCGCGCGCCAGCAGGTCGGCGGCGCCCCCCACGGCCCCGCACCAGCCGTCCAGCCGCGCGGCCAGCGCCGCCGCACCGCCGCGGGGCAGCGCGCGCGGCCGCACCCAGCCGATGTGCGCCGTGCTGTTCACCTGCAAGGAACAAATTAAACATTAATACTGTCTGCACGGGATCCCCCACTCCTCCTCAGTGGCGGTACTTTCATACAAGCCCAAACGCCCGCTTGCCCTATAAAAAACTATAGATACTATGCGTGCCAACTAAGAATAGGATCGCGCTTGCTACAACTTCACACGATAGCTGTCAAATTAGTACGCCTAGCAAAAAAAAAAACTATGAACAAAAATTATATATTTTTTTATTCATAGATTTCATTATTATTTATATTAATTTTTATAAAATGCTACTTCTTGAATTCCATAAATAGATAATTTTGGATAAATTAATAATATTTGAAAACAGTATTCATTAAAGAAATGAACCAAAATATATAGTTAACTTCACGAAATGCTACTGGTCACCCTAATAATATGTCGCCATAATAATAATATAATTATTGTGTAATTAATTTGGCGTAAATTGATTAGAAATACCAAAAAAGTGAACTAAAAATAATTAAACTGAGTATAATTTTTTTATTTATTTTTTTGCACACCTTACGCTTTGGTAATGAAGTTCACGAGTATTGCGGAACAAAATGGCGTCTTGACAGTACTATTCTTAATTGGCACGCATAGTACATACCGAAGAACACACTTCATAACTCTATGAAGCTAACCCAATGGTTCGTGTGATAAGAATAACATTCGAATTTCGCGCGCTATCTGTCGCGAGTTGCTGGTCGGTAGCAATGACCTTCATGTACTCATTCGCTCCGATCGCCGCCGCACACCGCGACGATAATGCGGACATCTCGCTCGCACTCATTGGGCGTACACTTGGCATTCCTTTTTATTGTCCCTGTCTAAGTTTGTAGAACAAATTATGATGGATAGATTATACGCCCAGCTTACTACATGAGTGTAGGTACAAGTGGGTGGCTAGCACGAACTTCATTACTGCGCCATACTAGTAAAAGTAATAAATAATAGATAATCTGTGGCCCGTGATACCTCCCGCCATATTAAGTTTGTTTTGAGCGAATTACTGGTGTATTGCATTTATGCTGTGATTATAAGTTATTGAGTATTTTTATTATCAAAATGAACTCTGAAACGAATGCAAATTGTCCCATGTGCAGGTGGCGAGTTACATTCAGTGGCGCGTGAGTGCGCTGAAGTTGGCGATCTTATTTTCGTAAAACTTCGCTTCGCCATTACCTACATAACCTCGTTTTGTTTGTTTACATTCAGTTTGTTATGATATAATTTTCTATGATTTACAATTATTGTTAGTATTTGCCGTGATTGTAAATGACTAAGTGTTGTTTTATTATCAAAATAACTTCGAAAACGGACGCAGTACTGCTTTGTGGAGGTTAAAAGTGTGTCCAGCTGTTAGTCAGTGATGAAAAGGTAAATACTTTAAACTTTGCAGACAAGAATGGGGTAGGCAACTGTGGAACTAATGGCGCCACTTTCGATTGTTCCTATGCCATTTTATTGGTTGCAACGTGTTTAACATTATTGCTTAAATGAATATGATGGTTCTGATTGGTTCGAATAACTAAGTATGGAGGTGCTGCCATCTGCTTTCGTTTTGCGTTGCCTTCCCCATTGTAGTTACTTGTAGTCATAAAACCCAACATTGTGTATTTCTAAAAGTACTTACCACCTACTATGCTATAGCTGATTTGATCAATCAGTGGACAAGACTTGGATTGTTGGTTGCTCCTATTTAAACAAATTATTCTGTTGCATATTTATCTCTAACGATAACAACACTTGGAATAAATCTGTTAACGATGATTTGAATGAATTTTGGAGATGAACGGTGTTCTTTTTTAGCCGACTTCCAAAAAAAGGAGGTTCTCAATTCAGCTGTGTGTTTTTTTTTATGTATGTTACCTCAGTACCACCTCATTTATAAACCGATTTGAAAAAATATTTTTTTGTTTGAAAGAGTATTCTTTCGAAGTGGTCCCATTTAAATTTGGTGAAGAACTTCGGAGATAGACAATTGAACTCCTCAATGACGAACAGTACGCATATTGTGATGATGTGATTATGTTACGAGCAGCGTCTTTAGTAGATCCAATCACGTTTTAATTAAAGCCAATCGACCGGTTCTACCACCGTTTTCAAACATCTGGCAAACAAATTTGATGAATATAAAAAATAAAAGAAAAACATACAGACATAACCAAAGTCTTTCTTAAATTATTACAGAAAAAAATATTAAAAATCGGTCCAGATTTGAAAAAGGAAACAGGGAAATACGAAAGTACGATTTCGCTAATATTGCACAGGAGAAATCAGTCCGAGATGCAGGTGTCTCTTTGGCGCTCATATGGGAAGGTTTGCGGGAGGGGTGGGACGGAAATAGATCGCAAAATCCTATTCAAATTATTAATATTTTGCAGCCCGCGTTTCCTCTTATCATGTCCAATTATTTGTTATCAGACGAATTATAAATATCAAAACAGGTATCTAAAAAAAATCGGGCTTGCCCTAATGTTGACACCTAGGCACGCCTCTGATTAACATAGGACAAGAAAGAATAGGATTAAAAAAAAATACAAAAACTAAACATGTGTTCTTAACGTGAGGCATTTTAGCGCCCCGAGTTAAATGACCGCGCGGCGAGCGATAGCCGCGCAATTCGCTCGGGGCGCTAAAATGCGTCACGTTAAGAACATATATTTATTTCTTGTATTTTTTTTAAATCCAAAGGTATCCCGTGCAGGGCTAATCTATGTCAGCAGTACATCACGAGGTTTGAAGAGGAATTACATGATTTCGTTTACACCCTGTAGAACTTTCTCCTTTCTTGAAATCAGTCAAAAAGTAAATGTTATAATACCTGGTCAATATGTCCCCTGATCAATTTTTCAGCTAGCGCCTTCATGACTAGCAGTTCCACCTCATCAATGGGCACTCTTGCTTCGCGAGCTATTTCAGCGAAGGTGAGCTTCCTTTGAGCTGATGTGCGGTTGAATGCCATCTGGGAACAAACATGAACACACAATTATAACTTGATCAGGCCATCAGAAACTAATTTGAGCAATGAACACACATGATCTTCTTTTCATGTGGTTAGTGACTAAGACAGTGTCATAGTTTATGCCGCCCATGGGCCTCTGAGTTTCCTTCACATGCCATCGAGAAATTTCTCTCAGGCATGCCGGTTTCCTCACGATGTTTTCCTTCACCGTTTTTAAGTAAGTGATAATTATGCAATACGCACATGAATACGAAAAGTCAGAGGTGCATGAACACCAGGTTAGTCGAAAAGAGAAGAAGACTGATTGTTCATTGTTTCGGGCGCTTCTATAATGAATAATCAGTGGTGCCAAGATAGCGCCCAAGAGACTTCTTCAGTGGTGTGGACTCTATAGCCTTTTTATGGACTTAATGGTCATGTTTTGTTGACAAACAAACCGACGGTACATCTGATGGGTGGGTACCGCCGTCTCTATTCACCTACAACACCAAGAGGATTGCTGATGCGTTGACAACCTTAGAGACAAAGTTGTAGTCTCATGTGCCTGTAATATCACCGGCACACATACCCTTCAAATTGTAATACAGCAATGATTGCCGGCAGATATATGTATGATAGTACTTTCCCCGGGCGAACTCTTTAGAAAAGACTTCTACTATACTCGGGCCATTACAAACGTGCGAACTAAGTCATAAATCATTACGCTAAAGGAATGTGACAATGCTGCGCAAGTCGTTATCGAAAAAGGGATGCCGCTCGGACGCAGGTGGGCGACGCGGTACGTCGATGACTAATTAATGCAATTAGATGAAAGATAGCTATTAATTTGAGTTTTATAGCATTTAATATAGTATTTGTAGCCATTAGCCACATTGCTAGTTAAACATTCCCTACCCAAATTATTCCTAATTCCTAGACTGCATTAAACACTACTTACAGATATTCCATATTTACATATAAAAACTACAATATTTATTTACTGTGGCAGCAGGTCTCTGTCGTTGTCAGTTTGTCTTTGGATTATTGGCCTATGATTTTTGATGCTAAAATTCGCTACTATTTGTTCGTATTGCTTACATTATATAATCGCGTCGTATGTACTATACCGCTTATTTTACGCGCATACTTCTTCGCCTTTACTCTAGTGAACTATCTGTATGTGCTATGCTGTTTATATCTACTGTGATGTGACTTTACTCTTGTGTTCTCTTCTTCTTCTGACTTTCTCTGTTTGTGTGGACAATACATATCCGTGAGTCCTAAAAACTGTTTTCTTCCGCTCACTCGACACAAACATAAATTATAGCGATACAAACATCGATAACCATCTATCGCTAAATATTTTTAGAAGCAGAAATATAAAAACCACATCCTAAACAATATTTCGTTAACCTCAAGCCTTGTTACTGTTACACACAACACTAGGGTAGTTCCATAAGGCTTATAAATGCGAGCGAGAGGTCCGATAAAAATGATTTATGACTCAGTTCGCACGTTCGTAACGGGCCGAGTATAGTACTATAATGTAGTTAATATATAAATAGTACCTCCATAAGACACAGTATAGCGATCTTCTGGCGCAGCTGGCGGTCAGTCCTGAGCAGGTCGGGGTGGTGCGAGGCGGCGCGCACCTTGTCGAACAGCGCGACGTCCCCCGCGGCGACGGCGCGCACCAGCTCGCAGGCCCACGCGTCCGCCGTGCCGTACAGCGACTCCAGGATCGGGTGCGCCAGCTGGGGGTCACAAGCTCACAGGTCAGGTATACAACGAGATCTACATACAACTGCGCTCGACCAACGCACACATACACACTGCTCACGGACACGATATCTCGGACCGTTTGGGACCAGAGCGCGAGTGCCATGCGCTTGAGAGAGATAGATATATATATAGATAGAGCAACCGCCGAGCGTAGGTATGAAAAGAGAAGAACATACATGTAATTGACTTCTGTACCTATCTGTTTAGTGCTGCGGCTCTTTCGATGTAAAGTTGCGGCTCTCCAGTTCTATTCGCAAAAAAATATTATTTTACTATCAAAACCCGACAGAGAGCGTGGCTGAGTGTGGTATTCACGTCGCGTGTTGATCGCGTGCACTTGGCGTGTGAATTACTATGACAATGTATGGAAGACGACACACAGAGACTGCCACACCACGCCGAGCTTCGCTCTGTTTGACCAGGCCTTTGAGTTAGACTGAAAACCGATCCTTATTTAATCAAAGGTAAGCTGATGATCTTGGATAGATGACTCACCAGTTCTCCCAAGTCATACACAGTGGGAGCGATGACAGCTGCCAGAGCGAGTCGGAGGGCGATCGCTCTGCGCTCGTCGGGAGCTAAGTCCGCTCCGCCGCCCGCGCAGCCCACGTAGCGGAGCGCGGAGCGGTAGTAGCGGGCCATAGGGCCGCGGACCCTGGGGACAATCAAATTAAACTGTCAAAAAGATATACCAGTACAGATTTCATCAAATTTTATCAACACAGCTTTAAATAATTAATCTTCTTCTTTTCGTGTGGTTAGTGACTAACCTGGTGTCAGAGTTTATGCCGCCCATGCACCTCTGACTATTCGGATTCATATGCGTATTGTATAATTATCACTTGCTTAAAAACGGTGAAGGAAAACATCATGAGGGAACCGGCATGCCTGAGAGATATTTCTCGACAGCATGTGAAACCAAGTCAGAGGCCCATGGGCGGCATAAACTGTGACACCAGGTTAGTCACTAACCACACAAAAAGAAGAAGACAGTTATGAAAGTACTATTATAACATATTAGCGACCCGCCCCGGCTTCGCACGGGTGCAATGTATATACTAATGTGGGGCATATAAACCTTCCTCTTGAATCACTCTATCTATTGCTGAAAACTGCATTAAAATCCGTTGCGTAGTTTAAAAGATCTAAGCGTACAGACAGCGGGAGCGACTTTGTTTTATACCATGTAAAGATTACATACCTGTAGTACTCAGACGCCAGTTTATAAAACCTGCCATGCACAGGAGTGACTCCGTCCGCATCTTCCAAGGTTCCCTCCAGCTGTTCTATGATCTTCTCCGTGGCGTCCAGGTCGTTTAGCTGTTCTAAGTAGATTTGACCTTGAAGGACCTGGAAATAAAGGTATAATTTTGCGTAAGTACTTCCACTTCATACATACATTAGTCACCCTGTAACGCCGGTAGAGGACGCCCTAGGTGATTTGGTCATGTTGAGAAAATGAGTGAACGGCGATTAACAAAAGGAATTTATAAGGCGGATGTCAGTGGAAACTGTAGAGGACGCCCTAGAAGGGCATACATCGATGATGAGGTGATGTTCTTCACAAAGGACAGGTGCGTAGTACTGTCAACCGGCGTGCGTGTATGACAAGATGTATGAGTGTGGATGAAGCGAAAGGAGCATGAAGGATAGTAGCAAGTGGCGTTCTATAGTTTTTGTCTACCGTCATGGGAAAAAGTCGTGATTTTATGTATGTATGTATGAGGAGTGAGTGAGTGCTATCGCGTGCGGTCCCACACTGTCTTTCTCGCTCTATTAAATAACGTTATAAAAGAAAAGAAAGAAAAGGATAGAGCATGAAAAAACACGATTCCGTGCTGACAGATGTGGGTCAACCCTTCTATTTTATTTTTTTATCGTTGGAAAATCCTCATGGATGTCCCTCGGCCGGGGAAGGCGAGGGTGTCTGCCGGACTCTTACGGCTAAAAACCAACGGTGTTCCTCCTCCTGACCGTTCGGCCGGGGTCGCGGGATTCGCAAAAGCATGCACCGCAACCCCGGCAGGTCTTGGTCCGCCAACCCATGTAGGTCAACCCTAGGCCATTTCTCGTAATAAGAAACTTAAATAAAATCCATACCTTACAGAGTGCAAGAGCCTCATCATTGCTCTTAACTTTAACTTCAATCTTCTCTAAGAACGCGATGGCTTCCCTCTTGTTGGTGTACTGTTTGATCACATGGGCTATGATCTCCACCAGGGACAATGGGTTGATTCTGAAAAAAAAGTAAAATAGCTTTTAAGTTAAACGGTTTTAACTTCTAGTACCCCTGCAGCATCAGGATTTGAGGATCGAAGGTTGAAATTATTATAACGTTGTATTGTCATGGGAATTGAATTTGTGTGCGAAGTTTCAGGAGAATCGGTTAAGCAGAAGTAGTTGAAAAATATGTCGCAAGATTTGAACCAAACAAACAAACAAATATATGAAGTGCAGCTAATTAAAATTGTTTTAAAAGGAAACAAAATTTATGAAGAGTCATCCTAATTGGTGTGCATTTGCCTGACCATGCAATGCGACCGTACGAACAGCTTGTTCAGCTCATGACTAGGGGTTTGTTTGGATCCAAAACAAAGGCTGCTTGCATAAAGAAACAGGTTCCCAGTACAGACAAGTCGGTATGGATCGGTACCCAATCTGTGCGAGTAAAATAGTCCCATGTTGTTATCTTATGTGCTTACACATGAAGAAACAGGTTGAATCAGTGGCAGACAAGTAGGTCTGGGTCTGTTATCTGTACCGACAGGTCTGATCGGAAAATCTGTTTCTATATGCAAGCACCCTAGTGGCCGATCGCTATAATTTACAGAGCGTTATTGGTTGAAATTGAGACTTGTATCTTTACCAATAATGAAGCAGACTTTTGCTTTGCATAGTAGATTCTCCCATATGGAAGTAGTTATCACAGGTAAACTTAGCTTATAACGCGTATATACCCAGCTTGGAGATAAAAATGCTACCATTGGCAAGTAAAACGTTTTGTTTTGATTATAAGAACTGGGCAAACATGATGCAATCCCGAAAAAATGGATGTGAATAAACTGTAGACAATCAAAAGTATGATTCATCAGAAGAAGGTTCAATGATTACTCCTGTTTCCATAGTTAATACTTACTTGTTCTCAAAAAAGCTAAGAAAGTTGGTGTACAGCGTTATCAGGTGGTCTCCCTGCTGCAGAGAGGGCTTCTCCACCAGCTCTTGTATTTTTAACGTCAGCTGGTGCCATAGCCTGAAAACAGAAAACGAAGATTCATATATAACATAATAAACGCACACCCTTTGAACCTTTTCATCGCCAATGTACACAGAATGCGATGCCTCGCCAGCGCCAAGCTATAAATATATAACGAAATATATAGTAATCAGCAGTGATGAGCTGATGACCTGTTAAATACAGTAAACTTATTTTTATAACATAGTTAAAATGAAGAGCTTCTAATGAAGTTGTGGCGCTGGAAGCACGAAAATCTGGAACTTCTATTGAAGTCCGTGGCAGTGTAAAGGTTAAGAATCAGCTATACTGAATCAAATTCAGCCATTTTGAAAAAAGAGACCTGCTGAACTGGTTTTGAAGTTGATTGAATTGCCACTATGCAAACACACGACACGTTTGGTGCAGTGGCTAAGCGATTGGCTTCTGCGCTGTGGGTCGTGGGTTCGATTCCCACACGGAACAAATATTTGTATGGCCTACAGATAGTTGTTCCGGGTCTGGGTGTTTGTGCATGTGAAGATTTGTGTCTGTAAACGCACCCATGATACAGGAGAAATCCTAGTGTGGGGCAACGTTTTTTTGTTTTTTTTATTTTTTTTATCTTTTTCTAAACCTCTTTGCTTTCAACATCCACTTACACATGAAACATGTCTTGTGTGTTATAATAATAATCGAAGAAGGTATATCAAAGGAACTTTTGTCAGGTTAACTGCTAACCTGACAAAAGATTTTTTTAGGAAGGTAAATGCAGCGGCCCATTTATGTTTTGAAGACCTGAAGACTACCTTGTGGTGCTGGTCTTACTTACCAGGGGGGTATTCGTAAATTTGCAAATTGATGATTTTACTGTGGCTAACAGTAAAACAACCAAATAACAGATATTCCTGTCAAATAAATATTCGAAACCCAATTACTTTAAAGAATTGGATTGAAAATGGTGGCACTACTATTTGCTGTCGTTATTTCCCTCTTGCTTACGCACGTAGTCTGTGAGCGAAAGGCAAACAGTGTATCCTTATAAAGTCTGATCGTAATCGCAGGTACTAGATGAGAATATCTGTCATTGAACATTGAAAAACTTTTTGAAGAACAAAAGACCTCTTTGTATTTATTTGTTGGTATGTTATTTGGTATGAAATATAATTTTTAGGGCGATAATTCAATAAACTATTCGAAGTGTTCGTAGGCTTGTGCCTGGAAGTGGTGACTTATGGGGGCAAATAGTGCCTTGTTATTTAAGCAGCAAGTTGTAAGGTACCTATTTAGCGAAATCTTGGTCAGCACCGTCAGACGGTCGTTTTAGGGGAGTCAATAAGCTGAATGTATCTACTACAAGAGGCTAGGACTTGATAAGAACAACACCAGATGCCGCGTTTTTATAAGCTGTTATTAGGACTAATATTTTAATAGTATACACGAAACTGATGCTCCATAGACGAACGGAAGGACGGCGTTCAGCAAATATGCCTGAATATCTAACAAAGTAGCCTCGCTTTCGAGAATAGGGGACAATGACACGGTGACTTCACAACTTTGATATCGCGAAAAATGTATCAGTAAAAAGCCAGAATACTCACTTTTTGTTATAAAGCTCTTCTAGTTTAAGCCATTCTGAAGTTAATTCAGGGTGAGTCGTCTGTTTTCTAGCTATAAAATCGTTTACTTCCACACAATAAAACTTCACACCCGTCGCCATGTTTCAGTTTTACTTGTAATGATATGAAGTTAGTTGAATATTATGGAGTTGTTGTTACCGTCAAGCAAAGAAATTAACATTCAGCCTTAGTGAAGTTAGCTGTTTGTGCTGCCATCTAGTATTGAGTAGACGTAATTTAGTTTTGACTTTTCAACAATAGATGGCGTATCATGATGAAAATACTGAATCATGGAGACACTCAGACGAGGGCGTTGGACTTGGCAACCTGTTGTTAGACTGTTAGTATTTTACAAACTGATTTTGAGACCTAACTAGTTTCTAAGGCCTGCAGCTATTGTAGGAAGAAGAAACTCCTGCAAGAAACTCTCGCCTTGTAGAAAACCGTGATTTATTGCAGATATCCATCATTTCATTGATTTATTTTAATGACAAAATTGTGCCTGGAGCTTAATGTTCTTTCAACTTTATTTTATTAAATAAATGCAAGACTGAACCTAGATTGCTGAAGAACAGACATACATAGCTCACGCCTGTTTCTCGCTGGGGTAGACAGAGATAAATGAACGCTACCTGCTACCTTCCTGACCTAAATATTCCTCGCTTCTTCTACATCTATTATACTTTACACACACTGTCGTCGATTTTTCGTATTGCGAACGGTTCCTTTTTCAAAAAGAGAAAACGAGAATAGTCAGAAAAAAAAAACACACAGCAATGGAGATTGGACAAAAATAAAAAAACTAACAGAAACGACTAGTAGGTATTAATATTGTCCTAACCTAAGCAAACCTGGTTCTTTTTCCTAGTGTCCAGGAGAACCCAGTAAAGTAGATTTAGAAAAATATTCTGTTTATGCAGTGTAGAAATAAATAAATATTTTACTAGTAATCCTATTTTAGTCAGTCATAGTATTTATTTCAATTAGGCACATAAAAAGCCCCTTTGAACGTTAAAATTACAAAAAAAAAATAGAATTGATTCTAGTCGCCCCTTCCAAAAGGTAGTTTCGTATGGAGAAGAATGGGCAAGAAACTCCACCGTTACTCTTTTAAAATGTCTTACAATATTTTGTATAGGTACCTACATTAATTATACAATTATAATTATGTGAAGACGATGCACCTAGAATAAAATTACTATACCACAATAGGTAAAATCAATTGATTATGAAGCAATGACAAATTAAGTATGTGATAGATACCTACATGGTGCTCACTCACTCAGTGTGACTGGGATAGGTACCAAAGGCTGTTGACAAATCGTAGGTATGTTGTAGGTTCGATTCTACCAGTTAACCTTTTAACCGCCGGAGTCGGATATATCCGATCGCGAGCTTTTGTGTGCCTAGCGCCGCAGCCGTATATATGCGACAATTGGTTTAAAAGCTGTATGTTTCGAAATTTATAAAAAAAAATACAGAATCTACGTACGAATAATTTTGTATTCTTGCTTACAAAAATAACCCACCGAATTCAATTAAAAAAACAATCAAATTCCTTAGCAGTACCTATCATAAAAATACGCATGTGTATTTTTATTCTGAAGTGTCCGGCGCTGGGGGCATATTTTCTTGAAGGAACTCGTGGCGGCTAAAAGGTAGGGACTGAGTAACCCTAAAATTAATGACGTCATATGACGTCATACCCGTAAATTCCGGATACCGTAATATTTCAGTACTCAAATATTTTTCAGTACCGAAAAATAGAGTTTGATAATGCAAAACGGTGTATTCCGGTATCGGTACCTAAACCTTTATAAAAAAGGGTTTTCTTTGATGAATCGCTTCGCCACCCTGTCCATCGCTATGACGCCCCAGGAGGCCCCAGGTAGCATCTATGTTTCAATAGTGAAAATAGCGAAAATGTTTAATCCAGGAGAGTTTCTATACTCTTTAAGATGTTTTGAATAAAAGCACATGTCGATTTGGTGCCCACTAAGATACTGGCTCTTCCTTCTATTTTCAGTGACTTAGTCTATAATAATATTTAAATAACTGTAATCACTAAAATTCAAATAATTGCAATTTAAATGATTGTAATCATTGTAATTCAAATTGTTCTTATACATTCTTATTAAAATAGTTCTAATAATTGTAATTTTACACAAATAATTGTTGTAAATTAACTATAATTTTGCATGCCCGTAATGAGGGTGAAATATGTCCTGTGCTATAATCCAATTTAACATCTTGTGTACCCAGCATATTTCAGGCAAATAAATGATTTGATTTGATTTGATAGTATGATTCATTTATCACTCGATGGTTTTCGGTAGCGAAATGTTAAAAAGGTTAAATGTGAACCCAGTGGCGTAAGTATACCATCAGAGGCCCGTGGCAAATTCATTGGATGGGGCCCCAGTAAAAATCGTCACGTTGTAGTTTAATTTTCATAAATCACTGAAGTAGTTACCCAACAGAATTACAAATTTATAATTTTTACTTAATTCTGTTAAAAATGTTAGGTTACTTCTGAGCTCGCGGCCTCTCGCACCGGGGGCCCGTCGGGCCGGGGGCCCGTAGCATTTTGCCCTATACAAGGATATTTTACCCTATACAAGGTTAGTCGGAAAGGGGGTACTAAGCCGAAAGGGTGTTAAAGTACCCATAATAATGGATAACTTTAGTTCTACAACTTTCCCCAAAAGTCAATAGTTCAAGGGAAATAGCTGTTCAAAGATTTCATAAAAAATACGCTAAATTCTATCTATCCTCAGCTATGGTCAGAATTTTCTGAATTCATAACTAAAGCAGGGATGAAGAATTTTTGAAAAAACTAAAAGGAAAAAAAATCGAATTTTTAAATTTTAACACTTTCTTTAAAACAATCATCAGTGATACTTTAAGTGGCCCGCGGCTTTGTACCCCCTTTCCGACTAACCTTGTAGTGACGTCACTGTTTGAACCTAACCTTTATAAGAAAACGGTATATTTTAAAGGTATTCTAAACTCGTAATGTAACCGCTTTTAGTCCCTGGTTGAGATAGACACTAGATTTAGCGCAGTGGACAGTGGACAAAGTGGTTTATATCGACGCCCAGGGGTCGACGGCAACCTCAAAGGGGTCCACGTGGGTGAAAAAAATAATTGAGGGTCCGTGAGAATCTAAATGGGGGTCCACGATAGTGAATCTCATTTCAGCAGATCGTGACTTAGACTTTCCATTAATGGAATAACCCACACACAGATGATTTGTTGGTTAAGTGTTTATTACACTACCTATTCGATTTTTAGGAAATCTAATTAGGAAATCGGAAGGTGTGGATGGAGTTAGAGAGTTAGAGAGTTAGATTCCAATTTAGGAAGGTCCCGATCGAATGTTCCTAAATTGTTTACGATTTAGGTAAGTGTAATCGCATCGCTACGATTTAGAGCCGTGTTGCCAGATCGGATTTCTAAATTTACAGCGGTTTGAGTATATACTTACAGTATTTTAGTATAAAAATACAGTATATCGTAAAGTTAAGAGCGAAGCGAAGAGCAATAAAAAGTATATATGGAAAAGTACATAATGATAAAAAATAAATGTATACATTTTTTTCCCTGAATTTCTGTATAATTTTTGGGAAAAATACTATATTTGATAAAAAAACGGTAGCAACCCTAGTCGTCGCTCCGATTTAGAATTCAATTTAGTGTAGTGTGATGACTAGCTTCTAACTTCCTAGTTAGAGTGTTCCTAATTAGATTTCCTAAAAATCGAATAGTGTAATAAGCACTTTAGTTTTTACTTGACAACGTAACAAACAAACCGACGAATCATAACTGCAAGTGAACTTCACATCCATATAATTCAAAATGTATGGGTAATTGACAGGGACTGCGACCTGAAATCGGCCCGGGCATTTGAGAGACGGTCGGCCCAAGCGATTAAACGGACGACGTTTTTTTTTTAGACACTCCCCTCACTCTTTCTCCTGTATCTTGGGTGCATTTACAAACTCAAACAATTTGCGGCTTCTTTTTCAAGTGATAGGCGATAGTTGGACGACCTTTTTTTTGTCGTTCCCCTCACTCTTTCGATTTCTCCGACTGTGTGACCGGCCCATCGGGCATTCGCCCGATTTGCCGGTATGGCCAGTCCAGGCCAGGTAATTGATCAAAGATGCATGATGAGCGCAGAAAATTGTGTTAGAATTTTCGACAGTAAGCTTTTCTTCATCTTAAGATCATTTCTTCTCTCAACACGTTTCTAATTCCTCATAAATCAGTACCTCATCATCAATCTACCTTGTTTTTCCTATCACATAATTATATATCATATATATTACAATATTTATATATATATGTAAGTATTATGTCTATGTATGGTGTGTAGTATATATTTTGCAGCAGTACACCATGGACTACCCCCTCTATCTTATTCATTGACTTCCTGTTCATCCAAAGGTTGTCTGGTAGATATCGCTATCAGCGATAAGACCGCCATTGTACCCTTTAATGTTTGTTATTGTATAAGAGCTGTGTTACAATTTTGGTGTACAATAAAGTATATTCTATTCTATTCTTTTCTCTGTTGTAAAAAAGAAACATCGAAATGTAAAGTGACTGACCGAAGTATAACCTAACCTTACTGAGTTGGGGTGCCTTGCAGATTAAATATACAAGGTTAGTCAGAAAGGGGGTACTAAGCCGCGGGCCACTTAATGTATCACAGATGATTGTTTTAAAAAAAGTGTTAAAATTTCAAAATTCGATAATAATTTTTTTCATGCAAAAAGATTTTTAATTTAGTTTTTTCAAAAAATCTTCATCCCTGCTTTAGGTAGGTAGGTACGAATTCAGAAAATGGAATTTCTAATCCGTGACCCCAAATATGACGTAAAATGTAAACACGTCTGATCATAGCTGAGGATAGATAGAATTTAGCGTATTTTTTATGAAATCTTTGAACAGCTATTTCTCTTGAACTATTGACTTTTGGGGAAAGTTGTAGAACAAAAGTTATCCATTATTATGGGTACTTTAACACCCTTTCGGCTTAGTACCCCCTTTCCGAGTAACCTTGTATATCGCGAATAATTTAATTTGGTCAAACTCAAACTCAAAATATTTATTTGCACACTAAGGTAAATAATACAGATCTTATTATATAGAGTAGGTACAGCTTAGCAACCTTTTCCGGGTGTTGCAATATTTGGTCGCTCCTAGCCTTTTTCCGTCTATGTTGTGGTCAGCTTCCAGTCTAACCTGATGTGGCTGAATACCAGTATTTGACACGGAGCAACTGCCATCAGACTTCCGCAACCCAGTTACTACGCAATGCCGATATCCTGAACTAAGACCGGTTGTCAGACTTTCAAGTTTCTGACTTCCCGTAACGATCGTCATAGGTTCGTATAACACCCGGGACCGACTGTTTAACGTGCTCTCCGAGGCACGGAGCGGTCCCGATGTGTAATGAACGGTCACCCACACACGGACTGACCGCGGCAAGCGGAGCTTAACCTTGCATTTATGATCCGCGCGGTTACTGATTAGCCATGAGCCACCTTAATCGCGGATCATTTCATTACTTTTTAAAAATAACTACGTATATTTTAGGGAATGTTAAATATTATCATAATTATGTCGAACCACCGTTAACTGGTGACTTCACCCTATCAGCCATTAAAAACAATGATAGCAAAAAACATAATGTCCATTTGATCGCTAATAAACTATTAAAATTCAATATATTTTAATATCCAAATATATTATCAAAAAATACTAAGTAATTATTCAAAGTTGTATGACCGTATGTGTGTATTTTGCGATATAACTCAAAAACTACTGAACGGATTTTGATAATATTGACACTGTTGGATAGCCTAAACTTAGAGCTAAAAATTGTAGTAATCATAACAAAAAAAATACCCTAAAATTGCTGAAAAAATGCCTAAATCTATGGGCCCGACGAATTAATAGGTTGAGAATATCGTTTGTCATAAAATATTCTTAATATTGCTATTAACTTCAAAATATTTTATATTACAAAGTATAATAACATATTTTAGATTGCGTAACATAATCGGCCCATTACTGTCCCACTGCTGGGCACCGGCCTCTTCTCAGAATGAGAAAGGTTTAGACCTTAGTCCACCACACTGGCTTGGTGTGGGTTGGTAGACTACACACACCATCGAGAACTCTATGGAGCCCTCTCAGGTGTACAGGTTTCCTCACGATGTTTTCCTTCATCGTTAACGCAAGTGATAAGAACTCGAAAACTCAGAGGTATCGCCGTACGGAACTTGGCAAGAGTAGAGAAGAGAATTCCTCTCCTTTCTTTCTTTCTTTCTTCTAAACAGACATGTTTTAAAAGTAAATTATAGCAATAACCATAGAATAATGACAAGCAATAAAAGTGATCATTTTGTTGTTGCACTAAGTGTACATGCGCAAACTTACTCCCACTACGACAAAACCTTGCCAAGTTATGTGTCGGCGACTGTACGGGCCGGGATCGATCTCAAACCCTCCTGCATGGAAGGCAAGCGATCAACCACTAGGCTATCACCGCTTGTATACTTTAGACTAACTGTGTCGTCACGGCTCCGCTCGCGTAAGAAGTTTTATTCCAGTAATAAATATAGCCTATGTCACTCAGTGATAATGTAGCTTTCTAACGGCAAAAGAATTTTTGAAATCGGTCCAGTAGTTTTTAAGTTTATTCGTTACATACAAAAATACAAATCTTTCCTCTTTATAATATTAGTATAGAAGTATAGATTAAATTATTTTTATAAGTACCTACCTATATATATTTTCTTTTATGTTATAGCCATTTTTATTATAATATTAAATTCTCATTTTCTATTTTTGAATTATTATCTGAGGTTAACAGTAACATAACATCACGCCTGTATTCCCCGAAGGGTTGGGCAGAGGTGTATAGTAACACCCTCATTTCGCCGTTATGTATTAGAGGGCGAGCCTATTGCCATGAACCGGGCACAAATCCATACTCCGACCTGGCGATCAAACTTAGGACCTCACGATCAGCAGTCGCGCTCGCCACTAGACCAGCGAGGTAGTTACCTAGTTGGGCTGATACGTAGCTATTTATCCACCAAGTACATCATAGTCTTCTTCTTCCTGCCCTTATCCCACACTAGGTGGGGTCGGCACAACATGTATTTCATAAATCCATGTTGTTAGAGGTTTTGGCTTATTGTTTTATGACCGGCCGCCTGCCTGACATCAACCCTCCTTGGGAATACGTCATAGTACGATCACCAATTTTGATATCACGTTTGGTGCAGTGGCTGAGCAAGTGGCTTCTGTGTTACGGGTCGTGGGTTCCATCCCCGTACGGAGCAAATATTTATATGGCCTACAGATAGTTGTTCCGGGTCTGGGCGTTCGTGCATTTGAAGATTTGTGTCTGTAAACGCACCTACGGTACAAGAGAAATCCTAGAGTGACTAACACCCATATTCTAAGACTTTCCCCCAAAACTGACTCGACTCCACCTCGACTCAGTCCTTCTCACTACCATCGGTAGTTATAGTTGACATAAACGTCCTCGACTCGTAATTTTTCCTCAGTCGAGGTAAGGAATCATCTGTCAAACTCAAGGTACCTCGGAACGTAACTTAAGGAAGGAAGTGTCAAAGTTCGTATGTAACAAAAATGAATTTTGAAGACTTTATCGAATATGCTTACGATAATCCTTACAACTATTTATATTTATATATATTTATCGCGACGTTAATTGCGCGATGCAGATAATTCAAATTATAACGTAATGACTCCACTCTACCTCGACTCATTTGAGGATCCCTCAGTCGAGGAACCTCAAAGTTCATTCGAAATTGCGACTAATAATACAATTTTGAAGGTGTTTTCGAGGCCGTCCTGAATCGAGTATGAGTCGAGTAAGTTTTGGAGGAACGTCTTAGAATATGGGTGTAATTCTTCCAAAAAGAGTGACTTTTCATATCCTGAGTCTGCTTCTCTGGTGTCAGCATGAGTTATATGAGAATAGGTCATGTCGTGGTGTGCAGATTATCCAGTCAGCAAGGTTGGTAGTGGAGCTGACTACACAGGGAGCGCCCCATGTACTTAAGTGTCGTCAGGAGTGAAGGGTCTTTTCAAAATGATGTGGAGTCTTGAAGCTGTTACTGCGACCTTCAAAGACCTATTCTTCTTCTTTTCGTGTGGTTAGTGACTAACCTGGTGTCACAGTTTATGCTGCCCATGGGCCTCTGACTTGGCTTCACATACCGTCGAGAAATATCTCTCAGGCATGCCGGTTTCCTCACGATGTTTTCCTTTACCAGTGATAATTATAGAATACGCACATGAATCCGAAAAGTCAGAGGTGCGTACCTTAGGTTAACTCGAGACCTATGACATGGCAGTCCGACGTTCACACCACTAGGCTATCACAGCTATTTAGATCAATTGTGAAGCCTTTTGAAGTATTATAACAACACTTCAAAAGATATTATACAATGAGTCTCAGTATGTAGTAATAAAAGTTTAAAGGCTATATCGGGTGTAAAAATACCCTTAACGAAGCCGAAAGCCACGTATTCTTCCCATCATTACGATGATTTTTTGGTATTGTGCCACACCTGGGAACCGACTGGTTAAGGAGATATTGAAGGTCAAAGTCACCATATTTATGTACGTTTTTCATGAAAACTAAGTTTAAATGTAATTACTAAACATTCTTCTATGCAAATATTAAATGTAAAATTTGCACATTTCACACAAACATTAGATGTAAAATTTTAAATGTAGTCAAAGACCGCTGCGTGCGCGCATTCATTACGCACTACAATTAAAAACTGTTTTTTAATACCAAAAAATAAAAGTCGTTTCCCAGCAATTATTTTTGCTGTATGTTACTTAGTTTTATGTACAGTATGCGTAGACTTCGGCTTCGTTAAGGCTATTTTTACACCCAGTATACACTTAATTTTATCGACAAAAACACCCTACTTGTGGGGTCGATTCCCCACCCCCCTAAACATGGAGTAATTATAGTATTTGACTTACCTATTTTGACCTTATAATCACATTCACAAGTTAAGACTTAGGTCTCACAGAGGCGTTTTATTGAACTAACAAGGAGATTCAAAGTCAAATCATTTATTTCAATTACCTACATCAATATAATTGTCAGGTTCCAAAATGTAATTTTCTATGGAGAAGAACCTCTAGTCGGAGAAGTAAGAAAGAAGGATGGAAAATAATTACAAAGAATCTCCTTTTAGCGACTAGGGTACAACGCTTAATTTGTGTTGTTAGTCTCTATTTTGAGTACTGCTTCGTCTGGTAGGTAATGGTCTCGGGGTAATTGAAAGTCGGAGGTCGGATAACCGAATATATTTCACGCAAACCCAACGAGAACCGTTCGCTCGGACCAGTGCGCAGTAACTGTCCGTTCAATGCATACATCACGCTCACATACGTTTTTGCTACCCTTGCACTCCATACATACTTACATGTGTCCCTACATCCTTTCCATTTCTATATGAACACCCTTAATTTTCATTTAGCCGGTGTGGGGACGGGTTAGAATATAAAATTTCTCACCGCACGCTGGGAATAGACGCGTGTTGTAAGATTATACAAAACACAGCACGCGACGTGGTAGGAGCTGTATGGTCCGCGTGGCTAGCTACCACCTGAACATTAAAGTCCGGCGCCAAGCAGTTTACTGTGTTCCGTCGTGTGTATGTGAGAGCCAGAGGGGTATAGGGGAATCCCTCTATATCTCTGTTACTTGTATTCGTGTGCTCCATCTTATACCCTGTCTGCGCTTACCATCAGGTGAGACTGGGGCCAAAGGCGATCAAGTCTAGAACAAAAAAAAAGAACATCTCTATCTGATGCTAACAATCTCTATTTAGACTAATGCGGGCCCATGGCTTTTTCTAAGATAACATAAACATCATCACGCCTTGTATTCCCTGTAGGGTTCGGCAGAGGTGTTTTAGTTCACCCTCGTTTCGCCAGTTATGTTTAAGTCCCATGTAGGGGCCGAGCCTTTTGCCATTAACCGGGCACAAATCCATATTCCAGGCTGCTACTGAGAAACCCAAATGGAAAAACCCAATAACACTTTGCCCGACCTGGGGATCAAACCCAGGACCCCACGCTCAGCCTTTACGTTTGCGACCAGTAGACCAACAAGGCAGTCCTTTTTCTATAATAATGATAAAATTGATTTTAACCTTATTACTATTATTTAATGATGGTCAATGATGATCCATAGGGAAGAGTGTTAAATATGAATGTGGATGGATATAAAAGTAGAGGTAGGCCAAAGAAAAGATGGATGGATTGTGTGAAGGACGATATGGGTAAGAAAGGAGGGAGTACTGAGATGACGACTGATAGAGAAGAATGGGAGAGGAATACGTGTTGTGCCGACCACACATAGGCCCATAATAATAAACAGGTCTCGTTTAAGAGATCCCTATTAAGTCTTCTTCTTCTTCTCCCTGCCCTCATCCCACACTAGGTGTGGTCAGCACAACATGTATTTCATAAATCCATGTTGTTGGAGGTTTTAGCTCATTGTTTTATGACCGGCCGCCTGCCTGACATCAACTCTCCTTGGGAATACTCGTTGCGCCGTCGCGTGGGTGACCCAATTTGCTTGCTAACATTATGCACTGGGTCCCTAAATGATATGCTTGTCAATCTTAATGCCGACAACTAAGTAGACTATGTTCTTCTTGGTGGAGTATACTTGAAGTTCCTCGACCCACTCATTCAGTTTTTCTGACACATCGTAAACTAATACAGCACCGTGAGCTTCTCTGTAAAAACTTGATGTCAATTCCGGGAACCCTATTAAGTATTAATATTAGGTCCCCACCTATGAAATTGGCGTTTTTTTCTCACAAATAGAGATCCTCGTCACTTCTATGATTTAAAAGATTCATTAATTGCTTGATATTATATCGAATAATGACCATCATAGACAACTACCAATAGTAAAAAAATCTTATTACTTATAGTTTTCTAAACACAAAAAATACCTTAAAAATGACTCCTCTTTTTGTTAGCAGAAATGACCACTATTTTTGTGTTAACTTAGCCAAAACTTATTTTTATCGCATATTCTAAGTCGCATACTTTATCTTAGTTTTTAAACAATAGTGCATAAAAGTTTTACAACATTAGTGTTCATAGTTGTTAAATAAATTAAGAAAATGTTAGTATGAAACATGCAACTTCTTTAAAATTCTCCATACAAAACGCCAATTTCATAGGTAATAAAATAATACCTATTATTAAAATGACATAAGATCTAAGTAAAAATTTTCAAATGTATGGAATTCTATTTTATGGTGGCTGCTAATGGAAGATCTCTCAAATTAAAGCGGTTTATTATTACGGGCCCTAGTATGGTATAAGGGCAGGGAGATGATGATGAGACTATAGGGACTACCATTGGATGCTTCCGGTTCAACCAGTCTTTCTTCATTGACATCGATGACGTAGTCTACAAAAGAACACGTGTTTAAAACATGCTATCTTTCTTCCTCCTACCCTTTTCCCAAATATGTCGGGGTCAGCTTCCAGTCTAACCAGATGCGGCTGAACACCAGTATTTTACACGGAGCGACTGCTATCAACCCTCCGCAACACAGTTACTCGGTAATGCCGATATCCTAAGGTTATACCAGTTGCCATTCTTTATGGCTTCTGACGTCCTTTAACGAGTGCCATAGGTATTCGTATGACACCCGGGACCGACTGTTTAATGTATTCTCCAAATTTTTTTTTAAAAAGTTAAGCCCAATTTTGACTCCAGCATCGACTTTCCCGGAAAACATTGCATCGTCAGGAAACCAACTGTAAGTTCTCAATGGTGTGTGTAGTCCACTAACCCGCACTAAGCCAGCGTGGTGGACTAAGGCCTAAACCCTTCTCATTCTGAGAAGAGGCCTGCCTAGCAGTGGGACAGTAATGGGCTGATTGAACAGCAGTGATACCCTAGTGTTGTGACCGTCGGACTGCCAAGTCATAGGTCTCGAGTTCGAACCCAAGGCACGCACCTCTGACCTTTCGGATTCATGTGCGGATTGTATAATTATCACTTGCTTAAAAACGGTGAAGGAAAACATCGTGAGGAAACCGGCATGCCTGAGAGATATTTCTCGACGGCATGTGAAGCCAAGTCAGAGGCCCATGGGTGGCATAAACTGTGACACCAGGTTAGTCACTAACCACACGAAAAGAAGAATGAGTAGACAGTAGGACGATGCTGACTCCCATCATGACGTCACCCCTCAGTCGTCTTCTATGACTACCTCGTTGGTTTAGTGGTGGCAAGCGTGACTGCTGATCTTGAAGGATACAACCTTGTCGGGCAAAGTGTTATTGGGTTTTTCCATGTGGAGACTGGATTTGTGCCCGGTTGATGGCAATAGGCTCGCCCCCTATTACATGGGACTTAAATATAACGGCGAAATGAGGGTGTCACTATACACCTCTGCCCAACCCTTCGGGGAATTCGGGCGTGATGTTATGTCTCTTAAGAAAACCACAAAAAGAAAGACAGACTTTGTTTCTTTGCAGGAAGTCACATAGTAAACTAAACTCGCGCATTTTTCCCAAAGGGGTAGGCAGAAACTATAGAACGCCACATGCTACGACCCTTACATACCCCTTTCGCTTTATTAACATTCATACATCTTGTCATACACGCACGCCGGTTGAGAGTACTACGCACCTGACCTTTGTGAAGAACATCACCAATAACATCGATGCATGTCCTTCTAGCGTCCTCTGCCGTTTCCACTAACATCCGCCTTATAAATTCCTTTTGTTAATCGCCGTTCCCTCATTCTCTCAACATAACCAAACCACCTAAGCATACTCCTTTCAATTTTTGTAACTTCATCATCTTTTAAACCGTAACTTTGTCTAATCTCATCATTTCTCAATCTATCATTCATATAGTATCTTTCCGTGTGATCCTTTTCATTATAACATTAGACAAAAGTGTCCCACCGCAGCACGAATATCTTTTGAACCATATCTGCAAGAACAGTTCCAGCTCATCTTGATTGACCGTTAAGGTTTATAAAAGCATAATACTGTGTTGAATCTTGGAAGCAAACATGTTGCTTGTTTCTATACATTTTTTTTTGCTAAAATGAGTCTTATTGTCTAATGTTTTAAAAAGTCGTAAAATGACAATGGAATGACTATCAGATCCTATGATCTTAATTCCTAGATTGGTCCGAAAATAGGAACGCATAAGTTTATTAGTTAGTAACAATGGTAGACAAATAGTCAGACACACTTTTAGTCACAGAATTCGTCACCCCATTTGCGGTGTAAATACCTATCAGAAAAAAATACCTACTCTTATAAGAACAACCTTTTTTTGTGTGGTTCAATTTTTTGTATTTAGTTTTAAATTGCTATAAAATGTGTTAATAAAATTAATGAAATAAATATATATACCTACTAAAAATTAAACCGTAAAAAAAATTAAATTAAAGAATAAAACCATTTTTTTTATAAAATCCATTTTCGATTTTTTTTTGTTTAAATTTTTTTTGGTTTAGTTGTAAAATTGGTAGGTAGGTAGTGTTGTTATATGTATACCTACGGTTATTGATGCCTCTTTTAGGCATAACTCGTACCACAGGCACGCTACAAGGTTAGCGCGCGTTGGCGCGTCGGCCCGCCATTTCTGCCAAGCCAGCCGCGCGCGCGCCACATCCCGACACCGGTATACACGGCTCCCGTCATCCCTACGGCCCTTCATCCACCCAAACATCCAGCATCCACCCCACCCACTGTCCCAAAAAATAATTAAACCAACAAAAAAAATATTTCAAAAAGCCCTTCACTGTCTTCAGTTCCTTCACATCCCTACGGTGTTCTATATTTCAAAATAAACTGTGTATTTTAATATATATTTATCTCACAATATTCTCGCTTGCTTCGCGATAGTAACCACGTGTTTCCAGCGGTGTAACACAAGTTTCTGATATACGGAATGATTTTTCGATCCCTTATCAGGGCTGTGGTCCTTATTTATCGAATCTTGTATTATCATTTGAGTGTTAAAAGTGTTTTGGCATAGGCGGCAGGGCGCGCGTGTATTAGCTCGGCTGTTTGTAGGCCTAAATAGACGGCGAGCGCGCGTATCCGCGAAAAATTTGCACAAGTATTCACCTTTCGATTCAAATAAGATTCTTATAGGCCTATTTAGAAAATTGTCGTTTTGTGCTCCAAATTTATCCGAGTTTACGATTAAATGACATTTTTGGTGATAAAAGACGTTTTAATATGTTTTTTTAACGATATTGTGAAGTGACTGTGTGCGCACGCGCGAACGCGTGACTGAAAGTTCGTGTGACTCTTGAAAATGGATTTTATTTCCTGGATGCAGTTGAAAATGTGAGTATTAGTGTTATTTGATCTTTTTTGATGTTTATTAAATAGAAAGAAATACATTTTCAAGCGTTATTTGACCGATTTCTAGGAAAAAACGGCTCTGACGCGCGTGGTCATGAAAATGATCTTTTACAAAAATATAGTTTTATATAACGATTAGAAAATGCTTAATATATGTTATTTGATATATATTCTACCTTAATTATGTAGATTTTATTTATTTAGTTATTCATTTAAGGGCGAAAATCTACTTGGAAGTTGGCGTCCCTATCAAAGTCACTTGCGCGCGGTCTACCATTGTTTTAAGGTTTAATATCGTTTTTAAAGCTGTTATTCTCTATAAAACGAGTGTTAATTATATGTAAAAATATATAACTTTACGAAGTTTAGACTATTATTTAGTATTATATCCCTTTTGTGTCTTAAAATAGCCAAATTTAAGAGAAATCCAGTTTCGTGGCTCTCTCGTTATATTTTGGATATAAAATATCAAAAATCAAATCGTAAACATTATAATTTTTTATTAGAAATATATAACATAATAAACCCTTCTTTATTTTCTACAAATAAACGTTTACATAATTGAAAATGCCATTTATTCAAACTAAATGCATTTCAAAGTAAAATCAGCACCATGTTTAGGTAAATCCAACTTTTAAATGAAAATAAACACACGTTTCTTTTTCTAAAATTGTTATTTTAATTAATTTTCAAGATATACCTAAACCTTAAAATGCATTTAGAATTACATTTTTCCTTATAAATAGTATAGAAAAGAACACAAATGGCAAAGGAATCGGTTTTATGGGACGTATTGAGGTACAGTCTTATTTTTCACTGTTAAAGACTCTAGGCCTAAAGTTTTGGACCATATTTCGAACAGTTATAAGTATATAGAAAGTAATTCTACAAAAATCATATAAATAGGTATTTAAATAAAAAAATTGTACGCGTAAAAACGTAGTATATAAGTGAAAAATTAATATATATATCATGTCCCATTTTTGGGCTCAAACGGGCAGAGTAGTTGGGATTGATGCCCAATTACAGTACAAAATGCATTTTGTCCAAACATTTTTGGGTTAAAAGCTGATAAAACTGCATGATTTAGGCTCATATTAATAGACAATTCTCATTTGACAGATTTTCCTACAACAGATAGCATAAAATAGAATTCCATATATTTGACAACTTTTTTTTAAATACCTCTCAAGTCATGTTAAAGCTTGAGGGACTTATATTTATTGCCTTAGAGTCTTATAGCCTGTAAAGTAGTATAAAGCTAGCCCAGTCTTTTTGTAGATTTTTAACATCTTCACGGAATGTTAGACAGACGGGGTGGATTAAATAGATTTGGGGCCATTCAACTATTACGCAACCAAAATTTTAGTAATTTTTAACCCACCTCCCTCCCTTGTTAGCAAAAGTAAGCAAAGCTTTTACCCCCCTCCTATGCTTACGTAAACATTGGTATATATATTTTTTAAATTGATCAGGTTCTTTATTGTTATTCAGGAGCAGCAGTTTCTAAGTCTAGAAAAATAGGTAAACAAATAAACATTGCTGACGTAATAATTATCTAGAAACCCCCGTCCCCCATGTCGTCAAAAATAAGCTAAGCAAAGACTCCCTCACCCCCTTTTCGTGCTTACGTAATACTTGAATGGCCCCTTTTTGAAAAAGGAATAAACTTTATTCATTCTTCCTCTTCTTCTGGCGTTACCTTCTATTTGAGAATAGCTCATGTCATGGTGGATAGATTATCTAGTCAGCAAGAATGGTAGCGGTGCTAGGGCACAGGGGGCGCCCCACTTACTTAGGTATTATCCGGAGTGGAGGTACTTTTAATGTACCCCACACCAGAGAGAGAACTTATTGATTGCATTATTAAAATCTACCTTGTTGACTGCCTTAGTTGCAAGCGCGACTGCTGAGCATGGGGTCCTAGGTTCGATCCCCAGGTCGGGCAAAGTGTTATTGGGTTTTTCCATTAGGAATTGCTCAGTAGCAACCCGGAGTCTGGTTTTGTGCCCGGTTAATGGCAATAAACTCGCCCCCTATTACATGGGACTTAAACTTAGCTGGCGAAATGAGGGTGTTACTATACACCTCTGCCTAACCCTTTGGGGAATACAAGGCGTGATGTTATGTTTATGTATGTTTATTATTAAAATATTTGAAATTAATCTATCTTTAGTTATTGTATAGCGAATGACGACGAGAGAGAAGAAGAACTATAGTTGTAAATATATTAGATCTTATTCATCATTTTAAATACCTATGACAATCGTTACGGGAAGCTAGAAGCCCGACAGTCTGACAACTGGTCTAACCTTAGGATACCGGCATTGCCCAGTAACTGGGTTGCGGAGCTCTGATGGCAGTCGCTCCGTGTAAAATACTGGTATTCAGCCGCATCTGGTTAGACTGGAAGCTGACCCCAACATAGTTGGGAAAAAGCTAGGAGGAAGATACCTATTCGCATTTGTATAAAATTATTAAAAAAAATGAATAAATGTTGTGTTTTATCTATGGGCATACAACCAATTAGGGCTTGATATAATAAGCTGTCGTTTTGGACATGGCACGTCTCTTGCGGAGGTTCTTCACTCTGTATCCCTTACTACTTACTGGTATAGTATATGATCCCAGTATAGAACGACCTTCACCGAGCTGGTTAATAGATGAAAAGTATTTTATATCAAATTAAATATGTCAATAAATATATTGCAAATAAGTTGACTAAAAAATTTCAGTCCAGAATGTTATTTTTCTTTTTTTAAACATTTCACTGGTTTGGTTAATAGACAAATTCCATACCAATCGAAAGTATGAAGCCTATAGAATATGCAAACGTTAGGTTGACTATTTTTTTCCCGTCACAACTCTTGGGTAGACAGGTATAAACACAGCATTTATACCTGCCTACCCTTCTTTAATTTGATAGGTATTTATAAAATACTTTTCATCCATTAACCAGCTCGGTAAAGGTCGTTCTATAGTGGGATCTTAGACTAGTAGCTTGAGTCTTACCACCTCGCTGCGGGCGGAACACGGTTTTTGGTTCGTCAGTTTTCAAATTCATTCCTTTCCCACATCGCGATCGCGGGCACATGTTACCTTTTCAAACTGTTGAACGGAACAGACCAATGCATGGAAAATTATGTTTAATTATTTGGTACCAAAGATCAAAATAGCCTTTTGCTTCCATATGACGTAGTTAGTGTCTTTGATTTGATTTAAGAAGTTTTGTTACAAAAAACGTGACATCAATCAATTCGATGATTAAATAAATTGACATTACTACTGTCTGTCACCATGTCACCCTTATAATTTTTAATAATCTGTCAAAAAAATCTTGTATTTTCATTTCTATAATGTTGGCAATACGTAGTCGGTAAAATAGGTTGTTTACCTTGCACTGTGCAAGCAAAAATAGATCTTATGGTGTATAACATTTTGTATTACTACTGTAGGTACATATTTTTATTAATTTTATTTTTCTATACAACGTGTTACAAAAATACCCCAAAAGCTGAAAGGGAGTTAAAAGGTCCCTTGTAAAGAGTCTATTGGCAATATTTGAAAACCGTAGTAAAACCAAAAAATAATAATTCGGATAAAACATAAAATAATCATCATTGAAACGCAACCCTGAAAGCATAAAACTAAAGAGGAGACTACCCAGAAACTTATTTACAATCTTACCTAATTTCCTCTGAGAGGTAAATGACAACAACCATAAAAGACTACTTGATTATTTATATTTTTCATGGGGAATTATGTAACACGTTGTATATATACTAATCCAATGGTGTTCCCATAATGAGGTTTTAAAATGTTATAATAATATAACTTTATATAAGTACCTACTAGCGGCCCGGTGGACATTTTCCCGTTTTTGCAACATTTTTCATTTATGCTCCGCTCCTATTGGTCGTGGCGTGATGTTTTATAGCCTATAACCTTCCTCAATAAATGGACTATCCAACACAACAATATTTTTTCCATTCCTACCAGTAGTTCCTGAGATCAGCGCGTTCAAACAAACAAACTCTTTAGCTTTATAATAATATTAGTATAGATTATACTTTAACATTATATTGGTGAAATACTCAGACATTACTCAATTTTAAGTTGCCGTTAATCTCGTTCTGTCTCTGTCACTTCGCCTTAGAATAACAGTGACAGCATGAGACTTAACGACAACTTATAATTTAATAAGCGTTTGACTATTTGGTCATATGACTTTTACATTTTAAACATAACATCACGCCTGTATTCCCCGAAGGGGTGGGCAGAGGTATATAGTATTATATTAGTATTATTGTGTTTAAGTCCCATATAATAGGGGGCGAGCCTATTGCCATCAACTGGGCACAAATCCAAACTCCGGGCTGCTATTGAGGAATTCCACACTGAAAACCCAATGACACTGCCCGACCTGGGGATCGAACCCAGGACCTGGCGTTCAGCAGTTGCGCTTGCCACCACTAGAGCAACGAGGCATTCTTTTATATTTTGTTTAGGTTATTTTGATACCGTAATAATAAAAAAATTATGTTGTAATATAGAAAGTTAGTCGGAAAGGGGGTACTAAACCGCGGGCCACTTAATATATCACTGATGATTGTTTTAAAGAAAGCGATAAAATTTCAGATTTAAAAAAAAACCATGCGAAACGGTGTATACTTTAGTTTTTTCAAAAATTCTTTATCCCTGCTTTAGTTAGGAATTCAGAAAATGGAGTTTCTAATCCGTGACCCCAAATATGACGTAAAATGTAAACACGTCTGATCATAGTTGAGGATAGATAGAAGTTAGCGTATTTTTTATGAAATCTTTGAACAGCTATTTCTCTTAAACTAATGACTTTTAGAGAAAGTTGTAGAACAAAAGTTATCCCTTATTATGGGTACTTTATTAACACCCTTTCGGCTTACTACCCCCCGATTAACCTTGTATATAACATTTTATAACCACAGTGTGGGAGTACCATAGGAAGAAATACCATTAGCTAATTAGCTTAGATAGTAATTAGATAGCTTGTAATAAAAATAAGCAGTGTTAGCCTAGCGGATGGACGCTTGCCTTCGATGCAGGAGTGTCTGAGTTCGATCCCAGCCTGCACCTCTGTCTTTTCAAATTCATGTGCGGATCAGAATTTGATTATCACTTGCGTTAACGGTGAAGGAAAACATCGTGAGGAAACCTGCACACCTGAGAGGGCTACATAAAGTTCTCGATGGTGTGTGTAGTCCGCCAACCCGCACCAGGCCAGCGTGGTGGACTAAGGTCTAAACCCTTCTCATTTTGAGAAGAGGCCCGTGTCCAGCAGTGCGACAGTAATGGGCTAATTCTGTTATTATGTTATGTATGTAATAAAGGTCAAACACAAGAAATCATATTTCTCGTAATAGGTTAGAACAATCTATACTAATATTATAAAGAGGAAATATTTGTATTTTTGTATGTAACGAATAAACTTAAAAACTCATGGACCGATTTCAAAAATTCTTTTGCCGTTAGAAAGCTACATTATCACTGAGTAACATAGGCTATATTTATTACTGGAATAAAACTTCTTACGCGGGCGGAGCCGTGAGGACACAGCTAGTAATTTTATATTCACAGAATTAATAACGAAACCACAAAACAGATAGATACAGAAGTCAATCACATGTATGTACTTCACTTTTCATACCTACGCTCGGCGGTCGCTCTATCTATACAAGGTTAGTCGGAAAGGACTAAGCCGAAAGAGTATTAAAGTACCCATAATAATGGATAACTTTTGTTCTACAACTTTCCCCAAAAGTCAATAGTTCAAGAGAAATAGCTGTTCAAGAATTTCATAAAAAATACGCTAAATTCTATCTATCCTCAGCTATGATCAGCTGTGTTTACTATTTAGGTCATATTTGGGGTCACGGATTAGAAACTTAATTTTCTGAATTCATAACTAAAGCAGGTAAGTTATTTTTTTTTTAAAAAAACTTAAATAAAATCTTTTTGCATGCAAATAAAAATTATCGAATTTTGAAATTTTAACACTTGCTTTAAAATAGTTATCAGTGATACTTTAAGTGGGCTGTGGCTTAGTACCCCCTTTCCGACTAACCTTGTATAGAAACAAGCAACATGTTTGCTTCCAGCAGATTCAACACAGTATTATGCTTTTATAAACCTTAACGGTCAATCAAGATGAGCTGAAACTGTTCTTGAAGATATGGTTTAAAAGATATTCGTGCTGCGGTGGGACACTTTTGTCTAATGTTATATTAAATGATGGATATTGGTGTGGATTTTGTTGCGTACTTTGACAGGACTAAACTACTAAGGGTGTTTGTCTCTTTCTGTTTCAATAGAAAAAGAAAGTGACAGTTGCGTTTAGTCTAGTTTAGTACTGTCAAAATGTGCTACAGAATTGACATCATTATAATATTTGGATTGTGTTTTTTACTAAACCTAGCGTGAGTCGCTTTAAGCACAAAACAGATAGGTACAGAAGTCAATCACATGTATGTACTTCACTTTTCATACCTACGCTTGGCGGTCGCTCCATCTATATATCTATCTCTCTCAAGCGCATGGCACTCGCGCTCGCACTCACTCGCACTCTAGTCCCAAACAGTCCGAGATATCGTGTCCGTGAGCAGTGTCTATGTGTGCGTTGATCGAGCGCACTTGTATGTAGATTGACTTCTGTACTTAATCTGTTTTGTGGTGTTTGTCTCTTTCTGTTTCAATAGAAAAAGAAAGTGACAGTTGCGTTTAGTCTAGTTTAGTACTGTCAAAATGTACTACAGAATTGACATCATTATAATATTTGGATTGTGTTTTTTACTAAACCTAGCATGAGTCGCTTTAAGTATTTATTAAAAGTTAGGTTATGTTGATTTGACACTGACATATAATCAGAAAATAACCTATAAGTAAATTAAAAATAACAAAAAAATCGTTGTTAAAAAAACAAACAAGTTATGTGTTTGCAAAAATAAGCAATAGGTTGGCTAACTATCGCTTAAATCTAGACATTTTGGGGTTATAAACAGCACGTGGTCGCTCTAGGCTAGATTCTAGACTTGACAAGTGGTGTAATGTGTGATATTAATAACAAAAATAAAACCGACTTCAACAAAAATAATAAAATAATTACCATATCATAAAAGTAACAGATTCAGAAGTCGGTGCTAATCCACGCTGAACCAAATTGAAGGCACCGACTTCTGAATCTGTTACTTTTATAATATGGTAATTATTTTATTCTTTTTGATGAAGTCGGTTTTATTTTTGTTAAAATGTTTTTTATTTCATTCATTTTAGTGGTCTTAAGTAAAACATGGTTGGACCTACTAAAGACACTGCTCGTTACATCATCACATCATGCGTACTGTTCGTCATTGAGGAGTTCCATTGTCTATCTCCGAAGTTCTTTATCAGATCTTCACCAAATTTAAATGGGACCATTTCGAAAGAATATTCTTTCAAACAAAAGAAGATTTTTTTAAATCGGTTCACAAATGAGTGTGCAGCGAGGTAACAAACATTAAAAAAAAATATACAGACGAATAGAGAACCTCCTCCTTTTTTGGAAGTCGGTTAAAAAGAAAACAGTACCTACTTATTATAAAGACGTTGTCGTAAATAATATATTTATAAATAAAAAAATATAGATTAGATTCTTGTTAATTATTTTCAATAGAAGTATACATTTTGGAACGTGGTAATTAAAATATTGTCGATTTAAAAGGGCTTGAAGAAATAGTTAAATTGAAATAAAAATTATACCTAAGTAGGTACATGATTATTTTTTATCAAAGAGTGTATCATTTTCTTAAGATTCTTCAAAAACCCGAACGAAGCGTTTTGATTCCACTTTCATTGTGAAAACCGCCAAACAGTGGAATGCGCTGCCCGAGTGGGTGTTCCCCGACAGTTACAATCTGGGCGTCTTCAAGTCACGAGTGAATCGGTTTCTTCTGGACAAGCGTGCTCCATCGTAGACCGCATCATCGCTTAGCATCAGGCGAGATGGCGGCCAAACGCAGGCCTAGTAACAAATAAAAAAAAAAGATTTGAAAAATATATTCCTATACATAATACACATAACATCACGCCTGTATTCCCCGAAGGGTTCGGCAGAGGTGTATAGTAACACCCTCATTTCGCCGTTATGTTTAAGTCCCATGTAATAGGGAGCGAGCCTATTACCATTAACCATGCACAAATCCAAACTCCGGACTGCTACTAAGAAATTTTTCATGGAAATATCCAATAACACTTTGCCCGACCTGGGGATCGAACCCAGAACCTCACGATCAGCAGTCGCGCTTGCCACCACTAGACCAATGAGGCAGTTGAAAAGTAGAATTATTAAGGTTTATCTATACTAATATTATAAAGCTGAAGAGTTTGTTTGAACGCGCTAATCTCAGGAACTACTGGTTGGAATTGAAAAAATATTTTTGTGTGGATAGTCCATTTATCGAGGAGGGTTATAGGTTAACATTACGCTACGACTAATAGGAGCCGAGCATAAATGAAAAATGTTGCAAAAACGGGAAAAATGTCCATCCGTGCGAAGCCGGGACGGGCCGCTATTTTGTTAGGTATATGATCCTTCTACATATTTAATCATACTATACTAAATTTTTTTATATACATAATATAGAGCAAGCACGTGCCAACTCCAAAACCACAAAGTATTTGAATAAAATTATACTAATTAGCTATTTAATATTAGACGTAATTATCATAAATGCCTTACTATCAAACACCATAGAGGCCGCACGTTTATTCTTGTCTATGCGAAGAATTAAAAAGGTAGAATATATTCCCGCCATTTGTGTTGTATTTTTTTATAAATACTTTTAGTCTGACCGGTAAATTATATTTAGTTATTACTGTAAATGTAAATTGGTTAATAATTGGCGGATCAGAATTTGATTATCACTTGCGTCATCGGTGAAGGAAACCATCGTAAGGAAACCTGCACACCTGAGAGGGCTCCATAAAGTTCTCGATGGTGTGTGTAGTCCGCCAACCCGCAACAGGCCAGCGTGGTGGACTAAGGCCTAAACCCTTCTCATTCTGAGAAGAGGCTCAAGCCAAGTCAAGTGGGACAGTAATGGGCTGAATGTGTTAGAAGTTGTAAAAAAAATGTAACTATCATAACCTATCGTTTTTTTTTTTATCTAAACTAAATTTCTTGTTGGCGCATCATGGCCAACGGGGCTCGGTTTGCGAGGTTAAGCTGCAGATGCCGCGGTCAGTCTGTGGATGGGTGACCGGGCGTTACACATCGAGACCCCTCCGTGCCTCGGAGAGCACGTTAAACAGTCGGTCCCGGGTGTCATACGAATACCTATGACAGTCGTTACGGGAAGTCTGAAGCCCGAAAGTCTGACAACCGGTCTAACCTTAGGATATTGGCATTACCCAGTAACTGGGTTGCGGAGGTCTGATGGCAGTCGCTCCGTCTAAAATACTGGTATTCAGCCGCATTTGGTTAGACTGGAAGCTTACCACAACATAGTTGGGAAAAGGCTAGGCAGAGCTATCAAAATAATTGTTTTTATCTAAGCTAAATTTCTTGTTGGCAAAACATGGCCAAGTTTTTTTTTTAACTTTGACCCACACTACGATTTCTCCTGTATCGTGGGCGCGTTTACAGACACAAATCTTCACACGCAGAAACACCCAGACCCGGAACAACTATCTGTAGGCCATACAAATATTTGTTCCGTGCGGGAATCGAACACACGACCCGCAGCGCAGAAGCCAATCGCTGAACCACTGCACCAAACGTTAGTGTGTAAAGGTTGACCATACTTGGCGTATGACGTACTTTCCTAACCTAAAATCCCGCCATACAGCTACTCGTTCTTAAAAACGTTATTCAGTAACAACTGCGTACATTGAACTTAATGATGTCATCATTACGTCACTAAACACTAGATATTTTTTCTTTTGAAAGTCACATCCGTATAGTTTTTTAAATCCTTTCAATTTATTTTATCTATAATCTGTATATTCACGCTTGTGTTTTAAATGAGGGGGTGTGCAGTAATAAAAAGAAGAGGCCGTCTATTTAAATCTATAAAAGGTAAACAAACCTATGTCGTGTCTAGCCTTTTCCCAACTATGTTGTGGTCAGCTTCCAGTCTAACCAGATGCGGCTGAATACCAGTATTTTACACGGAGCGACAGCCATCTGACCTCCGCAACCCAGTTACTGCGTAATACCGATACTTTAAGGCTAGACCGGTGGTCAGACTGTCGGACTTCTGACTTCCCGTAACGACTGTCATAGGTATTCGTATGACACACGGGAACGACTGTTTAACGTGCTCTAATCTTTCACTATCGAGGATTTAAATGGCCGGGTGACTGTTCGTTACACGTCGAGACACCTCCGTGCTTCGGAGAGCTCGTTAAACCGTCGGTCCCGAGTGTCATACGAATGCCTATGACAGTCGTTACGGGAAGTCAGAAGCCCGACAGTCTGACAACTGGTCTAACCTTAGGATATTGGCATTACCCAAGAACTGGGTTGTGGAGGTCTGATGGCAGTCGCTCCGTGTTAAATACTGGTATTCAGCCGCATCTGGTTAGACTGGAAGCTGACCACAACATAGTTGGGAAAAGGCTAGATAGAACATAAAAAAAGTATTAATAGCCTAGCGGTTGAACGCTTGCCTTCCATGCCGGAGGGTCTGAGTTCGATCCCGACCCGCACCTCATACTTTTTGAATTCATGTGCGGATCAGAATTTGATTATCACTTGCGTTAACGGTGAAGGAAAACATCGTGAGGAAACCTGCACACCTGAGAGGGCTCCATAAAGTTCTCGATAGTGGGTGTAGTCTGCCAACCCGCACCAGGCCAGCGTGGTAGACTATGGTCTAAACCCTTTTTATTAATTTGGCTGATTAAACTATAAATAAAAAATACCAAATTTATTAATTGCAGTCATCATTTAGAGAAATATCGATGTGTTATTATATAATATACCCCAAAAAAAGGGCAGGACCCTATACCCTATTTATATGACCCTATTTTAATCTATGATATATCATAGGAAACATAATCAGAATATTCACCCTTAAAAGATTTATACTGGCCACTAGATGGACATAATTCAACCCTAATAAGGGGTTCTATGACATACCCTATTTTATTCAACCTAATAGGCAATAGAAATAGAGACGTTAATAGACCAATCCCTCAACAAATCCAATAAAAATAATACCTATTCAAAAGAGAAAAAAGTTCACATAGAAGTTCATTTAAATTCACCCCGTTTTACATTTAAATGTAAAATTTAACCTGTTTGCTGTTACAAGTTTTATTTAAAGTATGGGAGTAACCTTGGTTTGGGCCTTGAAGGTCAAGTGTGAGCCCTTTAACATTTTAGGGTATTCTAAGGTCATCAAGGTTAGGTTGTCACTTTCTTGAAAGGGTTAGATTTAAAATAAATATTCATAATATACTCTCAGTTATTATTATTGATACGCATTAATAGCTTAGTGGTGTGACCGTCGGACTGCCAAGTCATAGGTCTCGAGTTCGAACCCAAGGCACGCACCTCTGACTTTCGGATTCATGTGCGTATTGTATAATTATCACTTGCTTAAAAACGGTGAAGGAAAACTCCGTGAGGAAACCGTCATCCCTGAAAGATATTTCTCGACGGCATGTGAAGCCAAGTCAGGGGCCTATGGGCAGCATACACTCTGAAAACACGTTAGTCACTAACCACGCGAAAAGAAGAAGAAGATTTTCGACGGTTTCATTTATACGATCATTCTGGTGCACAAAAGAAGACGCTACTGCCTATCCTTCTTATCCTGCCAAAAAGAAGAGAGGTTTTATTCTATCCATTCCAGAAAACCACATGGCAACACTATAATAATTTAGTTCATTCGTAAGAAGTCAAAAGACAGATTAGAGCGAAGAATAAAAAATGCGTGTGTAAATAATACATTCTACATTTTATTTTATATTTAAATGTAACACGGCGGGGTGAATTTAAATGAACATGATGTGAACTTATTTTATATTTACATATTATTTTTATTCAAAGACGGTCTTGCCTAGTCCAATAGGGTTGGTCTATTATCTATTATGATTATTAAAATCATAGATTAAAATAGATAGGATGATAGAAGTAGGGCTAGTGGTCCAACCCCTTTGCTAGATTATATACTTACCTGTGCCCTACTTCCTCTATCATAAAACTCCTTAAGTCTGACCTTACACGGGCCACCAAGGCCTGGGCCATTTTGTGTACCACAGGACGGTCACTCGATCGATCAAGACGATGAATCAAACAACAAGATAGTCGCTCAAGCGATCAGCATACGAGCCACCAAGGCCTGGGATGTTTTGTGTAGGTACCACAGGATGCTCGCTCGACCGATCAAGACTGTGTATCAGGGTACAGGACGGTCGTTCAAGCGATCAGCATACGAGCCACCAAGGCCTGGGACATTTTGTGTACCACAGGACGGTCGCTCGAACGATCAAAACAGCTGTATTAGTGTTTCCAGGTCTAGCTTGTTAAATTTCGGAACGGAAGGTTGAAATAATCGGGATTTTGGTTTTCAAGTCGAGACAGCTATAAAAGCTACAACACAAATGTAATATAATTATCAGCTTATTCATTTTTCCTGTCAAAAATATCAAATAAAGCAGCAGACTAAGGAGGTTAGTGAAAAATCGGGACATTCGACGTCCCGATCAAGGATGAATCAGGACGTGTCACCAAACCTTCAGGACGTCCCATGCAAATTGGGATACCTGGTAACACTGAGCTGCATACACCAAACGCTCGCTGACGACGTTAGAACACGAAACACGATCTGTCACAAACGCATTCTCTCTGTGGCCGCACTGTTGACTAGATGGCACCATTTTTAACTGACGTCCAAAAAAGGAGGTGGTTTTCAATTCGGTTGTATGTGTTTCTTTGATCTTATTTTTTTTTAATGTTTGTTACCTCATAACTCCGTCATTTATAAACCGATTTAGATAATTGTTTTTTTATTTGAAAGGATTGGTTATTTATTAGGTTAGTTATTTGTTCCAGATTGGTCCAATTTAAATTTGGTGAAGATCTGATGAAGAACTTCGGAGATAGACAATAGAACTCCTCAATGACGAACAGTACGCATAATGTGATGATGTGATTATGTTACGAGCAACGTCTTTAGTAGGTCCAACCATATTTTAATTAAGGCCACTAAAACGATAAAAATAAAAAACACATTTTACACAAAAATAAAACCGACTTCAAAAAACGATGAAAAGAATAAAATAATTACCATACTATAAAATTAACAGTTTCAGAAGTCGGTGCTTATCCACGCTGAACCAAATTGAAGGCATCGACTTCTGAAACTGTAAATTTTATAATATGGTAATTATTTTATTATTTTCATCGTTTTTTTGAAGTTGGTTTTATTTTTGTTAAAATGTTTTAGCTACAAACACATGTCATAATAATAAATTAAATGTGTGGGCAGACGATTTGTTTCTGACTGACAAATCAGTGGGGCGTCGACTGGAACGGCATGAAGATCGAACGGTACGATGGTTTGAGAGGACAATCTAAAAAGATTCTTCATGGAATTGCAGTCATGAACCTTTGCTTTATACAGGGGGTAAATGTAATCATGTAATTCCTTCAAACCTCGTGATGTACTGCTGACATAGATTAACCCTGCACGGGATACTTTTGGATTCAATAAAATACCTACCCTGTCTGCGCTAACCATCAGGTGAGGCTACGGTCAAGAGGCAAGAATAATGAATAAAAAAAATATCTACGTGGTATCCATTTTTACTACAAGACCTTAACGTTTATGAAAATCATAAATTCAACATCCATCCTATCCTCTCTGCCGACCTCACCTATGTTACAGCCGTGATGTTCCAGTAGGCGGTTGACGTAATAACCACGCCCTACCGACGTCAACCGTATGAATTATAATAACCAAATTTAAAAAAAAATGCAACCATGTCTGCGTGTTGCGGTTAGGAGCAACTTTGGACATTTTGTGGAATTTCTAGGTTGACCTTTGATGCAAACAATTTTATGGATTATGTCGCGTTCCCTTTCTTTATTTTAAAACATATGTGCACGAATGCAATTTTCAGAAAGTATTATAAGTACTAGCTTTCGTATCTGGAAAATTTTCTGCCTGGCATCCCGCTTTTTACCATACCCCCATCTTCAATATTAACGGCTAACATAGAACCTACTGCATATTGGCATATACAGGGCGTAAACGAAATCATGTATTTCCTTCAAAGCTCGTGATGTACTGCTGACATAGATTAACCCTGCAAGGGATACTTTTGGATTCAATAAAAAAAAAGTACAATAAAGTAAACAAGTGTTCTTAACGTGAGGCATTTTAGTGCTCCGAGTTAAATGACCGCGCCGCAAGCGACAGCCGCGCAATTCACTCGGGGCGCTAAACTGCCTCGCGTTAAGAACACATGTTTACTTCTTGTAATTTTTTTTTATTGAATCCAAAAGTATCCCGTGCTTGGTTAATCTATATCAGCAGTACATCACAAGGCTTGAAGGAATTACATGATTTCCTTTACACCCTGTATAAGGCAACAAAAAAAACCTTTAAACGAGTCTTTAATCCATTACTTAGGACTTTAATTCTGAAATATTTCCACCATTCCTTCTTAGAAATAGTAGAATAAGCTTAAAAACTGTTTTTACAAGATTTATTTACAGAAATAAAAATCATTTAGGTATAATTTATTTAATTTACCCTAGTGGTGGGACCGCCGGACTGCCAAGTCACAGGTCTCGAGTTTGAATCCAAGACACGCACCTCTGACTTTTTGGATTCATGTGCGTATTGTATAGGTACTTATCACTTGCTTAAAAACGGTAATGGAAAACATCGTGAGGAAACCTGCCTGAGAGATATTTCTCGACGGCATGTGAAGCTAAGTCAGAGGCCCATGGGCGACATAAACTGTGACACCAGGTTAGTCACTAACCACACGAAAAGAAGAAAATACACGATAAGAGTTATTTTCGGTAATGTCTAACATATTTTACAAGGCAATGTTATAGATTTTTCAGTTCTAGCTGGCACCTATGTTTCCAAACCGACGATCTCTGAAAAAGGCCGAAACAAACTAGAGGTCAAGGTCTTTTTTATAATCTAGACTTAACAGTAGCACTATGTGAATGTAACAATGTAGAACAACGTCTGGTACTTATAAGGAACGAGCCGACCGACTTTGAGATGACCTACGTAAGGACAGGTTAGATTTCCTAGGTTTACGAAACCTGTCTAGAATCTAGAGTTTATGGTTTGACAGTTGACAAGTTGACAGAGAATTTCTTACGTATCAAGTGGAATTAACTAGATAAATCTTTCACTCAGTTGAATTTACGAGTTTTTCAACTGACTGTCGATCAGTGGTTTCCAAAGCACATTCTTAGCTTTTAATCTCACTGTGCTATGTATTCCTATTTCCAAGAAATAAAAATGCCAACTCAATGTATTAAATTGATAAGCTGTGAATGTCATTACCAGCTACTCGTAGGAAAACTTTATCAATCAATATGCTTGCTTTTGGTTTTTTTTTAAAAACGTCGCCCCACTCTGGATTTTTTCGTATGTCGTGAGTGCGCTTACAGATACAAATCTCACATACACAAACCCCCAGGCCTGAAACAACTTTCTGTAGGCCATACAAATATTTCTTCCGTGCGGGGATCGAACCCGCAACCCGCAACCCGTAGCGCGTGCCGTTATAATATGAGATACATCTTTGTACTACGACTTATGGGAAAAAGAAAATCATCATCACTTACAAAGTCACTAATAAGCTATACAACTTGGTATTAGTCTTATTTCCAAAAATTTTAGTTTTTTTTTTGTTTATTATTACTAGATACTATAATCACCCCTGAAAATTGTTCTAGCATATAAACCTAATACCATTGTAGTACAATAAAACAAAACTATATTTTTCCATTTTAGAAAAAAAAACACGCTCATTAGATAATTTATAGTCATTTCACCAAACGCCCGAACAAACACCTCCACCGTAACATAAGACCATGTGTACACTAAACTAAGCAAACAATAAGGTCCGCCGCACACCACCAGACTGGTTTTTGTCGCAGACGTTAAAAAAATCGTCTGGAAACGATAATGCGTGGCCGCCATTATTATTACAAATTTTATACACGTCTGCAACGTTTTACTATAGTTGTGGAATATTATTATTATCAGTGAGGGACGAAGCAATTTTTGAATTACGCTTTTCAAAATAAGAACGAGGTATTCCTTTTTTTGTTTTTTTTTTAAGCTGATGCAGTTGGTACTAAAGTTTTTACATTTAAAATTATTTTGTCTGAAAAAAAAAACTCGTTACTATGGAATTAAATTTACTTCCATTAATGTTAATTTTCTTTTATAGGTCATTAACTCATTATTTTATGCTTTTCAATGTTTTTAACAGTAGTGATAGCCTAGTGGTGTAACCGTCCGACTGCCAAGTCATAAGTCTCGAGTTCGAACCCAAGGCACGCATCTCTGACTTTTCAGATTCATGTGCGTATTGTATAATTATCACTTGCGCTTAAAAACGGTGAAGGAAAAACATAGGAGGACACCTGTACACCTGAGAGGACTCAATAAAGTTCTCGATGGTGTGTGTAATCCGCCAACCCGTGCCAGGGCAGCGTGGTAGACTAGGCCTTTACCCTTCTCATTCTGAGAAGAGGCCCGTGTCCAGCAGTGGGGCAGTAATGGACTGATGATGATTGACTAAAAATGTACTACAGTAGAATACTATTATCAGAGTGGCTCATGGCTAATTACCAACCGTGTGGATCATAAGTTTTGTGAGGTTAAGTAGCGCTTGCCACGGTCAGTCTGTGGATGGCTGACCGTTCGTTACACGTCGAGACTACTCCGTGCCTCGGAGAGCACGTTAAACAGTCGGTCCCGGGTGTCATAAGAATACCTATGACAGTCGTTACGGGTAGTCGGAAGCCGGAAAGTCTAACCTCAGGCATTGCCCTGTAACTGTGTTGCGGAGGTCTGATGGCAGTCGCTCCGTGTAAAATACTGGTATTCAGCCGCATCTGGTTAGACTGGAAGCTGACCCCAACATAGTTGGGAAAAGGATAGGTAGAACAGAACAGAATCATAACATAACATCACGCCTTTTATTCCCCGAAGGGTTCGGCAGAGGTGTAGAGTAACACCCTCATTTCGCCGTTATGTTTAAGTCCCATGTAATAGGGGGCGAACCTATTGCCATCAACCGGGCACAAATCCAAACTCTGTGTTGCTACTGAGAAATACCTAATGGAAAAACCCTATAACATTTTGCCCGACCTGGGGATCGAACCCAGGACCCAATGCTTGGCAGTCGCGCTTGCCACCACTAGACCAACGAGGTAGGATTATTTTGGACAAATTCCACGTTTATTACTGTCAGGGGTAAACTCAAAACTTTATGTACGTAATAATCATTATGTACATACTCTATGTACTATAACAGAGTGCAATGAACTCGAGTTTGTGCCAAATGAACTTACTACTGACACACATATATTGTGTTACATAAATATCTTCAAATTCCTTCGCTCAACTAATTTAGGTAGTGCAGTACATGAGTACAGTAGGGGAACGCGAGCACATGTTACCTTTTCAAACTGTTGAACGGAACAAACCAATGCATGGAAAATTATGTATTATTTGGTAGCAAAGATCAACAGATCAGATATTTTGGGGCAACAGTACAGACAAGAAGCGTGCTTTCATTGCTCAAAAACGTTGCATCAGAGCCATATTTAACCTACATGAAACTGACTCCTGTGAGCCATTCTTTAAAAAGATGAACCTATTAACACTACCATGTATCTACATATTTGAGACCGTAGTATTTGTGAAAAATTATATTGGGCTGTATGATTATTACACTCGAATACGGCATAAGGACCAATTGCGCACAGTACCTAGCAAGACTCATTTAATGTATGATAGTATATTTTGTACAGCTTCACGTATCTTCAATAATATCCTGGGGCCTACTAGAATAATTCCAGAAATAACAAAATTTCAAGCAAGCTCATGGACATGTGCATACTCCCCATCTTGACATATGGTGCACAGACTTGGTCTTTGACCAATATCCAGAAGTCTAAACTCAAGGTTTGCCAAAGGGCTATGGAGCGCAGCATACTTGGTGTTAAATTAACAGATCGTGTTCGAAACACAATGATGCGCTCCAAAACTCAAATTGTAGATGTGGCTCAAAAGGCCGCCCAGCTGAAGTGGGACTGGGCGGGACATGTCTGCCGTATGCCGAACGAGCTGTGGGCCCGTATAGCACAAGACTGGAGCCCCGAGACAGCGAGACGGGGTCGCGGCAGACCGCGGAGAAGATGGCGGGACGAGTTGGATGCCTTTAATGATAATTGGCATGAAACTGGACAGAATCGTGACAGATGGAAGGAATGGAGGGAGGCCTTTGCCCAGCAGTGGGACAATACAGGCTAATTATAATAATATAATAATAACAAAATTTAAATATTTCCCTATCATATATTCCCTAGAGGGATATTCCCTATCAGACACATCACTGCACCAATACAGTCTCCCTCAGTCATGATGCGTTTAGTGGGCCACTAATGTGTAACTACTTATGTTTATTTTTTCCCTATAAAAACTGTATGAAATTTTAAATAATTTGTAACTTTAATTTAATAATGTATTTTTAATGTATTTCATTTAACTTTTATGTAAGTGACTATTGTATGCCCTATGGCGGGACATAGTTGAGCTCACTTGAATTATTTAAGACCTGTATTAATGTACCTACCTATGATCCACAATGAAGATATTGATTGATTGATTGATTGAAAAATTGCCTTTTGCCTCCTTATGACGTAGCACTGCTATAGACATAGTCTTTGATTTGATTTAAAGAGTTTTGTTGTAAAAATCATGACATCAATCAAATCGATGATTAAATAGATTGGTATTACTTGTCTGTCACCATGTCACCATAATATCTTGTCAAAAAATACTAGGATTTTCATTTCTATAATGTTTGCAATACGTAGTCGGTAAAATAGTTTGTTTCCTTCACTAGCAAAAATAGATCTTAAGGTGGATAACATGTTCATTCCGCGACTGTACATTTATGTACTTATCTGAATGACGTCAGGATAGTGGGACCACAACATTTGGGTTACTGGTTCTATCGTTCGTTCATTCTGCCTAGCCTTTTCCCAACTATGTTGTGGTCAGCTTCCAGTCTAACCAGATGCGGCTGAATACCAGTATTTTAGACGGAGCGACTGCCATCAGACCTCCGCAACCCAGTTACTGGGCAATGCCGATATCCTAAGGTTAGACCGGTCGTTACACTTTCGGGCTTCTGACTACCCGTAACGACTGTCATAGGTATGGGTAAGACACCCGAGACCGACACGGTTTACGGTACTCTCTGAGACACGGAGGGGTCTCGATGTGTAAGGTATGGTTACCCATCTACGGACTGACTGCGGTAAGCCCAGCTTAACCTTGCAAATCATATGAACCGCGTGGTTGTCAATTAGCCATGAGCCCCTCTATATAGGGTGGAAAAAAAGAACGCCACCTTGAGGGAAACTGCCTTACATATTGAAGACAGAAAGATTTATTTTTTATTTTTGAAAATAATAACATAAACAAAACCGACTTAAAAAACATTTTAACAAAAATAAATCCGACTTCAAAAAAACGAATAAAATGAATAAAATAATTATCACATTATAAAATTAACAGTTTCAAAAGTTGGTAATTTCAATCTATTTTTGTTAAAATGTTTTTTAAGACGGTTTTGTTTTTGTTAAAATGTTTTTTCTTTATTTTTAGTGGTCTTAATTAAAACATGATTGGACCTACTAAACACGCTGATCGTAACATAATCACATTATGCGTACTGTTCGTCATTGAGGAGTTCCATTGCCTATCTCCGAAGTTCTTCATCAGATCATCACCAAATTTAAATGGGATTACTTCGAAAAAATACCGTTTCAGAGAAAAAAGAATTTTCCAAATCGGTTTATAAATGGTGGAATTGTGAGGTAATCTATATAAATAAAAATGAATCGCCAAATGTGTTGCTAAGCGCTAAACTTAAGAACGGCTCGACCAATTCGGCATTTTTTTATATCATCCTTAAGGCACAAGGAACGTTCTTATGGAGAGAAAAAACATAAAAATTGCGTGGCAAATAGTAAAAACAACACTTTTCTTTTCCCACTACAGGCTAATAACTTTTGACAGAACAAAGTCTGTCCGGGCAGCTAGTAAATATTTAAAAAAAACAGCCAAATTGATAACCTCCTCCTTTTTTTGGAAGTCGGTTAAAAAGAAGTTGTACGCTAATTCATATATTTTATAGAAGCAGGAAACATGCTGGAGACGTGCTGCTTTCTTTAATAGTACAATTTTCATTAATGTCAAAAAGTTTGGGTTTGTTTTTTTTAAAAGGAAAACTTAAAATTGACTGCACGTTTCCTGTTTAAAAAAAAACTTGAATAAGCGTACTGTATTCATGAATTTTTGAAAAGTCACTGGACTGATTCAGGCGCTCAGCCTACACAAACGCGAGATAATATCACCCTGTATTATATTCCACTGATCGATAGTCAATAAGGATCAACATAACATAATTATCCCATTAGACTGGACATCCACCCGAGCTGTGCGAGGAAAATGTGCAGTGCAAAAATGTGTAGCGAGGATGTGAAACTGTGTGACCCTTTCCACCAAGCTGTGCGAGAAATGGATAATGTGTAATGCGTAATGTGTACAAATAAGCGGAGCGAGGATAGGTAGCGGACTCTTTTTGAATATGAGGGTGGTGTGGCAGGAGCGGTACACATTCCTCGTAACACATTCCTCGCAACACATTCCTCGCAACGCATTTCTCGCAACACATTCCTCGCAACACATCCCTCGCTCGCATTTCTCGCTTGTTTTGTATGAACAAAAACCTCTCACCGCTAAGCCCATATCCACCAGAGCTGCGCAGAGCGAAGCTAGGTAAATGAAGTGATTCTATTGGTGCTTACAAAACAAATTCCTCACTACGCAGCTTAGCACAGCTCTGGTGGATGCTCAGCCTTACTGTCCCACTCTTGGGCACGGGTCTCTTCTCAGAATGAGAAAGGTTAAGGTCTTAGTCCACCACGCTGGCCTGGTACGGGTTGGCGGGCTACACACATCATCGAGAACTTTATGGAGCCCTCTCAGGTGTGCAGGTTTCCTCACGATGTTTTCCTTCACCGTTAACGCAAGTGATAATCAAATTCTGATCCGCACACGAATTGGAAAAGTCAGAGGTGTGCGCCGGGATCGAAGTCAGACCCTCCTGCATAGAAAGCAAGCGTTCAACCGCTAGTCTATCACTGCTTTGTAATTAAAGACACAATGTTTATTAGAGAGATTTGATCCTTATTATTGGCCCAATTGATCAGTCACACAGAAATACAGGGTGATTTTTATCTCATGTGAGACCAAGATATTTTTACTACAGAACAAAAGTGCCTCTGCTTACCTCCACTTTACACGCGTCATATCGGCCTCTATCAACCAACTGTTAGACGGGCCGGCGCCCCCATTGATAACACCTATCTTATCGCTCCACTGATAACCACCAAGTACTTTGACATGCTAATAGTGGCCTATTTATGATATTACGCCTCTAATTTAAAACTGTAGGCTAAGAATAAGGCTAAATATAGGCCTTGACGCGTGTAGGTAGTCGCCGGCACAAAAAGACGGTCAAGTGGGAGTGGGACTTTAGTCTTGATGGTTCTGTCTTTACCATTTTGGTTTTTAAGCGGTTTTAATTACTTTCACTTTGTATATCTATACTAATATTATAAAGAGGAAAGATTTGTATTATTAACCGACTACCAAAAAAGGAGGAGGTTCTCAATTCGTCTGTTTTTTCTTTGATTTTTTTTTGTATTTCTGGATTTTTGTATGTAACGAATAAACTTAAAAACTACTTGACGGATTTCAAAAATTCTTTTGTAGTTAGAAAGCTACATTATCACTGAGTAACATAGGCTACGGGCGGAGCCGTGAGCACACAGCTAGTTTATTATATACTAGCTGTGTCCTCACGGCTCCGCCCGCGTAAGAAGTTTTATTCCAGTAATAAATATAGCCTATGTTACTCAGTGATAATGTAGCTTTCTAACGGCAAAAGAATTTTTGAAATCGGTCAAGTAGTTTTTAAGTTTATTCGTTACATACAAAAATAGAAATCTTTCATCTTTATAATATTAGTATAGATTTGTTTGGTTCAAATCTTGCGACAGATTTTTCAACTACTTCTGCTTAACCGATTCTCATGAAACCTCGCACGCAAATTCGATTCCCATGACAATATAATATTAAAATAATTTCAACCTTCAATCCTCAAATCCTGATGCTGCAGGGGTACTGCAAGATAAAACCGTTTAACTTGAAAGTGTTTTTAAGGGATTATTCTTATTTTATTCTTTGATTTGGTCGCCTTTGGCCCCAGTCTCACCTGATGGTAAGCGCAGACAGGGTATAAGATGGAGCACACGAATACAAGGAACAGAGATATAGAAGGACTCCTCTATACCCCTCTGGTTCTCACATACACACGACGGAACACAGTAAACTGCTTGGCGTTCAAAAATTTCTCGATGGCGTGTGTAGTCCGCCAATCTGCATCAGGCCACCCAGACCAGTGGTGGATAAAGAACTGTCCCAATGCTGGGAACGGGTCTCTTCTCAGAATAAGAAGAGTTTAGTTTAAGAACATTACCAATAACAACGATTTATATCCTTCTAGGGCGTCCTCTACCGTTTCCACTGACATCTGCCTTATAAATTCCTTTTTAACCGACTTCTAAAAAAGAAGGAGGTTCTCAATTCGTCTGTATGTTTTTATCTTGTTTTTTTTTTTTTAATGTTTGTTACCTCGTATCTCCGCCATTTATAAACCGATTTAGATAATTGTTTTTTATTTGAAAGGATATAGTTCCAGATTGGTCCCATTTAAATTTGGTGAAGATCTGATGAAGAACTTCGGAGATAGAAAATAGAACTCCTCAATGACGAACAGTACGCATAATGTGATTATGTTACGAGCAGCGTCTTTAGTAGGTCCAACCATATTTTAATTAAGGCCACTAAAACGAAAAAAATAAAAAAACATTTTAATAAAAATAAAACCGACTTCAAAAAAACGATGAAAAGAATAAAATAATGACCATATTATAAAATGAACAGTTTCAGAAGTTGGTGCCTTCAATTTGGTTCAGCGTGGATTAGCACCGACGTCTAAAACTGTTAATATTATAATATGGTCATTATTTTATTCTTTTCATCGTTTTTTTTGAAGTCGGTTTTATTTTTATTAAAATGTTTTTTATTTTAATCGCCGTTCACTCATTTTCTCAACATGATCAAACCACCTACTCCTTTCCAACCGCATACTCCTTTCAATTTGAATCAAGTAATTACTGACCCACTGCTGGGCACGGGCCTCTTCCCAGAATGAGAAGGGTTTAGGCCTTAGTCCACCACATTGGCCTTGTGCGGGTTGGCAGACTACACATGCCATCGAGAAATAATTGTCGCCCTGTCAAGTATGCATGTTTACCATGTATAATACTGGTATTCAGCCGCATCTGAAAATGGCGCTGGTGACAGAAGTTGTATGGAAACCGGTTGTCATGGTATGGGCATGTGATGCGGAGGAATGAGGAAGATGTCGTGAGGAAAGTATTGAGTATGAATGTGGATGGTTATAAGAGTAGAGGAAGACCAAATAAGCGATGGATGGATAGTGTGAAAGATGATATGGATAGAAAGGGGGTGACTACTGAGATGACGGCTAATAGAGATGTATGGATGAAGAAGACGTACTGCGCCGACCACAAATAAGTTGGGATAAGGGCAGGAGGATGATGATTCAGCCGCATCTGGTTAGACTGGAAGGTGACCCCTACATACTTGGGAAACGGCTAGGCAGAACAGTTGTAGGCAGTGTGTCAGATTTTCAAGCTTCTGACTACCAATTACTGTCATTGATTTCAGTACGGACACCATAATATATTTGTGTTTACATACATAATTTGACTCGTCTACATTCGGTTTTAAGGGTAAAGTTACATCTGACGGAATAAGTCGCCGATCTTCCGTTGTGTCTACTCGAAGAATTTTGGTAACGCATCTTCGGTCAAATGTGTACGGTTTTCTTCTTCTCCCTGCCCTTATCCCACTCTAGGTGGTGTCGGCACAACATGTATTTCATAAATCCATGTTGTTAGAGGTTTGGCTTATTGTTTTATGACCGGCCGCCTGCCTGACATCAACCCTCCTTGGGAATACTCGTTGAGCGTTCGCGCGGGTGACCCAATGTGCTTGCTGATATTATGCACTGGGTCACCGGTCAAATGTGTACGGCATGAGATGTTTACAGGGTGTAAACAAAATCATGTAATTCCTTCAAACCTCGTGATGTAGGTACTGCTGACATAGATTAACCCAGCACGGGATACTTTAGGAATCAATAAAAAAAGAAAATACAAAATCTACACATGTGTTCTCAACGTGAGGCATTTTAGTGCCCCAACTTAAATGACCACGCTGCGAGCGATAGCCGCGCAATCCACTCGGGGCGCTAAAATGTCTCAAGTTAAGAACACATGTTTACTCCTTGTAATATTTTTTTTAGTCAATCCATGCAGTGTTATTCTATGTCAGCAGTACATCACGAGATTTGAAGGAATTACATAATTTCGTTTATGGAATTGTACTGGCGGAAGATCGACGACGTGTCCGCCGTCAGATGTGGCTTGTCCTTTACTCTATATTCCACAGAGCGTAGTATTATACCGGCAAATTACGTTGGAACCATGCCACCGGCTGACTACATTTTAATTCCTTTTTACGATGGAGAACTTGGCACTTTACTTCGGGTACATTTTGAAGTGTACAGTCGCGGAATGAAAATGTTATACACCTTACGGTCTATTTTTGCTTGCACAGTGCAAGAAATGAACTATTTTACCGACTACGTATTGCCAACATTAAAGAAATGAAAATACAAGTATTTTTTGACAAGATATTATGGTGACATGGTGACAGACAAGTAATACCAATCTATTTAATCATCGATTTGATTGATGTCATGGTTTTTACAACAAAACTCCTTAAACCAAATCAAAGACATTACATGGCACTAACACGTCATAATGGAGGCAAAAGGCAATTTTGATCTTTGGTACCCAATAATTAAACATAATTTTCCATGCATTGTTCTTTTCCGTTCAATAGTTTGAAAAGGTAACATGTCGCAACCTTCGGTAAAACAAAGTCACAATAGCTTATTCTGTAATTTTACAGGAGAGGATTTTTAAGACTTTTTCACATTTATTTCCATATTACTGGATTACTATCTGTAGTAGGTTAAAAATATTTAGATAGTAATCCAGTAATATGGAAATAAATGCGAAAAAAATCTTAAAAATGAAATATTGTGACTTTGTTCCACCGAAGGTGCGATGTGTCCGCGATGTGGGAAAGGAATGAATTTGAAAACTGACGAGCCTTGTCATTTCCCTACTGTACATAGTAAATAGCTATACGTAGCTTCGGAGAGCACGTTAAACTGTCCCGGTTATCTTACGAGTACCTATGACTGTTGTAACGGACAGTTACGGCCGGATTCATACTAGACACGTGTGTACAAATCGCGGACATAAACAAAATATTTTATTTTTTTGTCTGTGGAACGTAGTGATGGCGCGGTCAGAACTTTTTAGTTTGTGTTGAAAAAGCAGTGATGGCCTAGTATTGTGTCCGTCGGACTGCCAAGTCATAAGTCTCTAGTTCGAACCCAAGGCACGCACCTCTGACTTTTCAGATTCATTTGCGTTTTGTATCAGTTGCTTAAAAACGGTAAAGGAAAATATCGCGAGGAATGCTTGAGAGATATTTCTCGACGGCATGTGAGGCTAAGTCAGGGGCCCATGGGCGGCATAAACTCTGACACCAGGTTAATCACTAACCACATGAAAAGAAGACCGAGTGTGATAAGGAAATTCTGATGACAACACACACACATACACACACATTAAAATTAAAATATGCCATATCCCAAACCGCAGATATAATCCCATGCACACAAACCCAAAAACCATAACCACATAGTCCCATAGATAAACGGATAAAAAAAATATACCGAAAAAATGCCGACCTCTGATTGGTCGACCATTTTTTTCCAAATGGAGCCCCTCACTACTTCAACCTTGTCTAGGATAGAGCACTCAGTAAGGGACCAACTATTCAACCAATCGTGAAAGGTTACGTCCATGCGTTTTGTTATTTACTTACTTGTTTAAATAATTACTTAAGGTGTTATCTATGCATCTTTTTGAGTATATTAAATTTTATGTAATGTGTCTTGTTGCTATTTGAATAGGTGTATCTGTTAATGTGAATCCGTAGGTCGTATAGTGTAGCTTACTTTTTTTTTCGAGTTTTTAGTAATTTTATGTCTTTTCATTGCTGTCTCAGAAGAGGCTCATGGCTCAACAACCACGCGGATCATATGATTTTCAAGGTTAAGCTGTTGGATGGGTGACCGTTTGTTTCACATCGAGACCCCTCCATGCCTCTGAGAGCATGTTAAACTATCGGTCTCGGGTGTCATACGAATACCTATGACAGTCGTTACGGGTAGTCAGGAGCCCGAAAGTCTGATAATAATCAGAGGTCTGATGGCAGTCGTTCCGTGTGTAATACTGGTATTCAGCCGCATCTGGTTAGACTGGAAGCTGACTTCAACATAGTCGGGACAAGGTTAGGCGGAACGCATTACTGTCTCATGAGGGGGGGTGGTGGGGGTTTTTAGAATATAAAACTTCCTCACCGCACGCTGGGAAATAGAATACAAAACAGCATGCCACGTAGTAGGAGCTACAAGTATACGGTCCACCTGGCTAGCTACCACCTGACCATTAAAGTCCGGCGCCAAGCAGTTTACTGTGTTCCGTCGTGTGTACGTGAGAGCCAGAGGGGTATAGGGGAGTGCCTCTATATCTCTGTTCCTTGTATTCGTGTGCTCCATCTTAGACACTGTCTGCGCTTACCATCAGGTGAGACTAGAGCCAAACGATACCAAGACAAAGAATAAAAACAAAGTAAAATAATGAACATCTTTAAGAGTTCTTCTTCTTTTCGTGTGGTTAGTGACTAACCTGGTGTCAGAGTTTATGTCGCCCATGGACCTCTGACTTGGCTTCACACGCCGTCGAGAAATATCTCTCAGGCATGCCGGTTTCCTCACGATGTTTTCCTTCACCGTTTTTAAGCAAGTGATAATTATACAATACGCACATGAATCTGAAAAGTCAGAGGTGCGTGCCTTGGGTCAACTCGAGACTATGACTTAGCAGTCCGACGGTGACACCAGTAGACTATCACTGTTATTTAAGAGTTCGTTCTGTTATTCGGGATTGTTACACATTGTATTGTATTTATGTATGTGTGTGTGTGTGCTTGTAAGATTGAAATCGGTTCGCTTATTTCTATCAATTGTATGATGGTGTGGACCAGAATTCCAAATACATAATAGTGATGACCTTGTTGGTCTTGTGGTCGCAAGCGCGACTGCTGAGCATGGGGTCCTGGGTTCGATCCCCAGGTCGAGCAGTGTTATTCGATTTTTCCATTATGAATTTCTCAGTAGCAGCCCGCAGTCTGGATTTGTGCCCGGTTGGTGGCAATGGGACTTAAACATAACTGGCGAAACGAGGGTGTACTAAAACACCTCTGCCCAACCCTTCGGGGAATACAGGGGTAATGTTATGTTTATGATGTCTGTCTAAAGAATTCTATTTCAGAAGTTACATGAAAAAAAAAGCAATTGTTTTTTTTAAATAAACAGTTTTAGTTATTATTTAGCAGTCGCTCCGTGTAAAATACTGGTATTCAGCCGCATCTGGTTAGACTGGAAGCTGACCACAACATAGTTAGGAAAAGGCTAGACAGATATAATTATAACTAAATGATTTTAATTAGCAGTGATAGCCTGGTGGTGTGACTGTCGGACTTCCAAGTCATAGGTCTCGAATTCGAACCCAAGGCACGCACCTCTGACTTTTCGGATTCATGTGCGGATCGTATAATTATCACATGCTTAAAAACGGTGAAGGAAAACATCGTGAGGAAACCGGCATGCCTGAGAGATATTTCTCGACGGCGTGTGAAGCCAAGTCAGAGGCCCATGGGCGGCATAAACTGTGACACCAGGTTAGTCACTAACCACACGAAAAGAAGAAGAACGATTTTAAATACCTTCACTTCGTATATATGTTTTTGTTTGATTCAAATCTTGCGGCACATTTTTCAACTACTTCTGCTTAACCGATTCTCATGAAACTTCGCACACAAATTCAATTCCCATGACAATACAACATTATAATAATTTAAACCTTCAATCTTATTAAAAGTTAAAAGGTTTTTTATCAAGGGATTATTTATTATGAAAGTTGCAATAATATTTAGTATAACATCACGCCTATATTCCCCGAAGGGATGGCGAGAGGTGTATAGAAACACCCTCATTTCGCTGTTATGTTTAAGTCCCATGTAATAGGGGGCGAGCCTATTGCTACCAACCGGGCACAAAGCCAAACTCCGGACTGATGAATTTTACACGTAAAAACTCAATAACAAATTGTCCGGCCGAGGGATCGAATCCAGAACCTCACGATCAGCAGTCGCACTTGCCACCACTAGACCAACGAGGCTGTTGTAATAATATTTGTTTTTTATTTTCAAATTGACTGTGAAGTTACTTATACAAGGTTAGTCGGAAAGGGGGTACTTAGCCGAAAAGGTGTTAAAGTATCCATAATAAGGGATAACTTTTGTTCTACAACTTTCCCCAAAAGTCAATAGTTCAAGAGAAATAGCTGTTCAAAGATTTCATAGAAAATACACTAAATTCTATCTATCCTCAGCTATGATCAGACGTGTTTACATTTTACGTCATATTTGGGGTCACGGATTAGAAACTCCATTTTCTGAATTCATACCTAAAGCAGGGATGAAGAATTTTTGAAAAAGCTAAAATAAAAATATCAGTGATACATTAAGTGGCCCGCGGCTTAGTACCCCCTTTCTGACTTACCTTACACATGTCATTGATGTTAGGTATGTGCCAAAAAAGTTTACAATCAGTAGTATGTCATCGGCTGATCATATTCTTAGCAATTGCTTTTGTTGCTATCATTTGCATATCGGACAGATAAGCAGTAGTGTTGGGACACATCACTAAAATTATTGAAACTTTAGTCGATACTAAAATAAAAAGTTTTTTATTCAATTTTCGCACATGTTTTAAAGTTTGATGTATTACTAAAATATCTTGGCAACCGAAATATCAATGTGACATTTTATAAAAAAAAATTTCGCGTATTAATTTTTACTTTGAGAAATTGTGAGTTATTTTATCGTCATGTACGTGAACAGTGTTAAAGTCAAGCTTGGTATTTGGGATACAGCGGGACAGGAGCGATACAGAACATTGACATCAAGTTTTTACAGAGAAGCTCATGGCGCTATATTAGTTTACAATGTGTCAGAACCAAAGTCCCTAGCAAAACTGAATGAGTGGGTCGAGGAACTTCAAGTATACTCCACCAAGAAGAACATAGTCTGCTTAGTTGTCGGCATTAGGATTGACAAACATATCTTGTTGGGACCCAGTGCATAATATCAGCAAGCACGTTGGGTCACCCGCGCGACGGCGCAACGAGTATTCCCAAGGAGGGTTGATGTCAGGCAGGCGGCCGGTCATAAAACAATAAGCCAAAACCTCTAACAACATGGATTTATGAAATACATGCTGTGCCGACGCCACCTAGTGCGGGATAAGGGCAGGAAGAAGAAGAAGAAGGAGTATTACTGAAATCGAATTAGAAATAGAGATGTCGACCTCCAGCCCACTGGCGAACAGTCTCGACAAAGGTTGAAGCTGTGGCGTGATAGTACTTCCCTACCCATCCCATTGTCCCACCTGCTGAAAATCTCCCACCTGGACATGAGTTGCCTTGGCTAACCTGGAAGTCTTTAAACAGACTCCGGACCCAGGTTGGTCGAAGCAAAGAAAACCTGCTCAGGGGGAGATTCATAGTCGATTCCAGCTTGGAGTCTAAACTTTCGCTTCATCCACATTCATGCATCTTGTCTTACACGCTGGTTGACAGTACTACGCACCTGTCCTTTGTGAAGAACATCACCAATAACATCGATGCAAGTCCTTCTAAGGCGTCCTCTAACGGCGTTTCCATTGACATCCGCCTTATAAATTTAGGATTCTTTCGTCAAATATGAGGAGAAAATCTAAATGCTTGAGTTTATCCTCAAAGGTTCTATCCCGGATGCTCTAAATAGGCTACTGACAATAATAAAGGCCAGCGTGGTGGTCCAAGGCTTGAACCTTTGTCATTCTGAGAAGAGACCCGTGCCCAGCAGTGGGACAATCATCGGTTGATTATGCTATGACGTTTCTTTATACAGACATACGTATTTAGAATAGTAGAATTGTATAACTAAATTGTATGTTGAATTTTAGTCGATTTTATCAAGTCCTTAATCGATTATTATTCCTTATCATACTTTCTTTTTCATATGTATAAAAGAAATAAATCCTTTGTGCATCCTTGTTATCAAATGTAGCGTAAATTTTTGAACAAAGGAGACACGTTTACAATTTATTAATTTTGCAATTTTATTAACTTTCTGATTATGTTAAATTTTAGTTTTAGCGAGTGCTGTCAGTAGGTTTTAGTGTACTAAAAACGTTTTAGTCAATAGTCGTGAAGTTTTGTGCGCGAGTGTGTTTGAGGAGACTGCTACAAACATTTTTTAACCGACTGTGCGACAACAAAGACAGGGTTATGTTTAACATAGTGTGCAAGTGTGAAGTTTGAAATATTATATTTGAAAAGGTAGGTTTCAAATCTGATTGCAAGTCGTTCTGCCTAGCCTTTTCCCTACTATGTTGGAGTCACCTTCCAGTCTAACCAGATGCGGCTGAATACCGGTATTTCACACGGAGCGACTGCCATCAGACCTACGCAATCCAGTTACTTGGCAATGCCGATATCCGGTTGTCAGACTTTCGGGCTTCTGACTACCCGTAACGACTGTCATAGGTATTCGTATGTCACTCGGGACTGACGGTTTAACGTGCTCTCCGAGGCCCGGAGGGATCTCGATGTTTAACGAACGGTCACCTATCCACGGGCTGACCGTGGCAAGCGCAGCTTAACCTAACAAATTGTATGATCCGCGCGGTTGGTAATTAGCTAAGCATTTATAATAGTAAGGATGTATATTTAATTGACCTTGGGTGACCTTTGACGGACTGTCGAGTTATAATTCATAGAGAAATGAAATTAAGAATTGTACACATAAGATAACATCACGCCTGTATTCCCCGAAGGGTTGGGCAGAGGTGTATAATAACCAGAGATCGGATAATCGGATGCATATTTGCCTAAAGTTCAGGCGTTGGTTAATATGGAATGCACTTTTGTATCGAAAAAATCCCTCAATTCTGGGATCGTCAAATTTAGTGTTCTGTAGAATGGGATCATATTTACCTAGAATTGGATGCATATTTATTTATTTACATACCTAAAGTTGTACCTTTTTTTAACTAACACAGGCATGCACCCCTCACTTTCTTACACCCTACATACACATATATTTGAATCAGCAGTTAAAAATTAACTTTTAAGTAATTACGAGTATATTATTATTCATTCGATTAGTTATGCAATCCCGTGATACCGGTTTTTTTTCGTTAATAAACTATTTTCAGAAGCCGTTTCCATACTTTCGTAGCAAAATATTAACTTTAGGTAAATATGCATCCGATTATCCGATCTCTGATAATAACACCCTCTTTACGCCGTTATGTTTTTTTTTTTTTTTAAAAACGTTGCCCCACACTAGGATTTCTCCTGTATCGTGGGTGCGTTTACAGACACAAATCTTCACATGCACAAACACCCAGACCCGGAACAACTATCTGTAGGCCATACAAATATTTGTTCCGTGCGGGAATCGAACCCACGACCCGCAGCGCAGAAGCCAATCGCTTAGCCACTGCATCAAACCCAGGTCAGGCAGTGTTATTGGGTTTTTCGTGTGGAATTTCTCAGTAGCAGTCCGGAGTTTGGATGTGTGCCCGGTTGATGGCAATAGGATCGCCCCCTATTACATGGGACTTGAACTGACCGGCGAAATGATGGTGTTACTATACACCTCTGCCTAATCCTTCGGGGAATACAGGCGTGATGTTATTTTATGATTTCCTTATTCAATTGTAGCTGATACTTTATCGAAGCTTTTCACGTATTCAAATGTTTTACGCGAAGCTTGGCGTCGTGTGGCAGTCTCTGTGTGGCGTCTTCTATAATTCGCACGCCAAGAACACACGATCAACACATCACCTTCCTGCCCTGGTCCCAAGTTACTTGTGGTCGGCGCAATATGTTTTCCTCTTCCACTCTTCCCTGTCAGCCGTCTCATTATCATTTACTCCCTTATCTTTCATATCCTCCCTGACGCAATCCATCCATCTTTTCTTAGGTCTCTTAGGCCCTCCATCCATCAACATTCATATTCATCACTCTCTTAGTCACATGTGTTTCATCCTCATCACATGTCCATACCAACACAAACGCTTTCCTTTCAACTTTTCTGTCACTGGTGCCACTTTCAAACTCCCTCTAATATACTTATTTCTTACTTTATCCATTCGCGTCACTCCACACATCCATCTCAACATTCTCATCTCCGCTACGTGTAATCTTCTTTCATCCATCTTCTTCACGGCCCAACACTCTGATCCGTACAGAACGACGGGTCTTATAATGGATTTGTAGATTTTGCCCTTCAGCTTGAGGGGCATCCGTTGGTCACAAGTTGTCCCGATCAACACGCGATAAACACGCGACGTGAATATCACACCCAGCCACGCTTTCTGTCTGACCAGGCCTTTTGTAACACCTACAGCACTGGTACCTTATTCTCGTGGACCACACGGCTAAACTTATCAGGTATAATCGTCCTTGAGCTGTATAGATATAAGATATAATATCCAACTAGATATACGTCTGACTTTGTCGCTTCGACCGATAGTGTGAAGGTCGAGATTAGTAAGCGTATCAGTGTTTTATGTGTTAAGCGTTTGACGTACCAAACGCGGGGCGCGAGCGTGCCGCGACGATGACGGGCCAACGCTCGCATTTGGCATGAAATTCTTCATAGTAATCCCTTGAATATACACCGAGACCCCTCCGTGGCTAGGAGAGCACGTTAAGCAGGTGGTCCCGGGTGTCATACGAATACTTATGACGTCGTTACGGGGAGTCAGTAGCCTGAAAGTCTGATAACCGGTCTAACCTTAGGATATCGGCATTGCCCAGTATCTGGGTTGCGGAGGTCTGATGGCAGTCGCTCCGTGTAAAATACTGGTATTCAGTCGCATCTGGTTAGACTGGAAGCTGACCAAAACATAGTTGGGAAAAGGTTAGGCAGAAAAGAACTATTATAAATACGAAAGTAACTCTGTCTTTCTGTCCGTTTGTTTGTTCTTCGTCTTTTCGTGTGGTTAGTGACTAACCTGGTGTCAGAGTTTATGCTGCCCACGGGCCTCTAACTTGGCTTCACATGCCGTCGAGAAACATCTCTCAGGCATGCCGGTTTCCTCACGATGTTTACCTTCACCGTTTTTAAGCAAGTGATAATTATACAATACGCACATGAAACCGAATAGTCAGAGGTGCGTGCTTTGGGTTCGAACTTAAGACCTATGACTTGGCAGTCCAACGGTCACACCACTAGGCTATCACTGCTTTTTTTGTTTGTTTGTTACCTCATCATGACTTAACTACTGAACTGATTTTGATAAAACTTGACAGAAAGAGACAGAGATAGTCTTGAAACTTGGAGAAGGACATAGCGTCGTTGAAGTTCTAACACCGCGTAACTCAAAATAGTTAACTTTTCAGAAGAGCTAAAATAGATTTTTTTCTACTTATCATATAATTGTTTTTAATCTACAATATTTTATTTTATTTTGGTTTTTTCGACGGAGCACTTTCGCGACACGATCCAGTATGGAACTCACCTGACTTACACGCTGTTTTAGGTGTTTACATAGCTTGATGGAAAAAATGTTAAATACGCGGTGGGTTTTGATTTTGAAATAACTAGTTGCTATTGGATCTAACCATTGATTGTGATTGGTCAAACGATGCGTTTTTCGATTCCCTATTGAATGACGTGCGTAACTCAAAACTACTATTTTTTGAGTTACGCGGTGTTAGAACTTCAGCGACGATAGGCTACTTTTATTCCAAAAAACGTGTAATACGCGATAAACGACATCCACGCGGGTAAAGCCGCGGGCGTCCTCTAGTTATGTATATATTTTAATCGAACTAAAGGGGGTTGTTTCATCCCATTTCACCCCATTTCTGTACCGTATTTCTGTTTCTATCGATGCCTAAATTCCCAAGGTAGCTCTCTCTTATAGTTTGAAAGGGATGGAGGTATGATTGTGTGTGGGAGTGTAAGAGAAAGGCATAGTCTGCAGTTGTATGCGCGTCGGAATGGGGTGTGGTGCGAGTGGCAGCGTGGAAAGTGAAATTTGTTTCGTGTAGTGTTGATGGTTTTGTTAGGGGGTAGGTAATACGTTTTTTTAATTGTTGGATGCTCCCGCCTCTCCGAATTAGACAATCCCTCATACTCATGTTTATTAATATATAATTAGGTATGTGCGTAAAGTCGCACACTTCAAATTAATATATTTTTTATTAATTTTGCGTATTTTGTATTGTTTTTATAGTAAATGTTTTCGAAGTCAATAAAATAATATAAAAACATATAAATTATTACAGGCTCTTACGAAATATCGAATTAAGGTGCAATTGAATTTGTAGCTTCCTACGGAAAAGATCTGATGGTCGGAAACTCCATGGTTACTCTTATAAAATCTATATTTTTAATAACTTTTGTAAATACAATGATGCGTAAGGGATGTTATGAGAGAATAATGCAGTCTTGAATACAGGAATTAATAAAAAATATAAATATAATAGTTGAGAAATAAATAATGTATGTATAGCAGTAAATGTAACTTTTTTTCGTTACCATACGATTAATATAAATTATTCAATAATAATAACGCACAACAATGTCTCTTACTTGTTATTATTTATGCATTTTATAATAATTGTAATTTAAAGTTTGAGAACTGGAGTATTCTTAAAATTAAGTCTTGTAACAATTATTGAAATTATTAAATTATGCAAATTATTGAATTGTGCTTTCAAATTCAAAAAACTGAGTTCAATATTTGATATTTTTAAACGTTAATGTTATAAAAGACAGCCCCCAAAAGCCCCCACCACCATACACTGAGTTCCTAGTGTTTGCAACAAACTCCCCAGCAACTCGGCTCTATCTTTGATACCTTAATCTTAATCGGAAACGTCCATTGCTGGATATAGGCTGCCCATTGTAGCGGTCATAAAGCCAGAATTGCCATAATCACCACCATTGTTAGAAAGGAGGACGGTGCACCCTTTAACATAAATCATGCCTCACCTCTTGTGACAACCACGGTGTCCATTTTGGACATTACTATTCTATGTTATTTAAGATTATTGCAAGATCGCAGCTTATTTAGTTTTTCAATGGAGACACTTTTATACCACAATGTCTAGACTTTAAAACAGACCTTGATGTCTGAGTTTGTTTCGGCTTTTCTGACCAGAGCTAGTCAGATAGAAAATGCCGGCAACATCTAGTCTTAAAAAAACATTACACTGACTTGTAAAAGTGTCTGTAACAGATTTATTTACAGAAATAAAAATCATTTATCATTTATTTTCTTTAACTAGGTCAAATTTTACAAGATCTGTGATTTGACAATATTTTCGAACTTGTATTCCTAAATAAATAGATTTCTTTTCTGTTATTTTCAGGTCTCAAATGATTTTGCCAGGATTTGCAGATGTCATTATTTAATGATAGGTAAGTGCTATCTTTTTTATCAAATCTTGTACACTTAAGTGCATATTATGCTGATGATGACGCTCCTGATATATTTACCTTAGTAGCAAGGGTAAACATATCATAACATAACATCACGCCTGTATTCCCCGAAGGGTTAGGCAGAGGTGTATGGTAACAGCCTCATTTCGCCGTTATGTTTAAGTCCCATGTAATAGGGGGCGAGCCAATTGCCATCCGGGCTGCTACTGAGGAATTACACTCGGAAAAACCCAATAACACTTTGCCCAACCTGAGGATCGAACCCTCACGAACAGCAGTCGCACTTGCCATCACTAGACCAAAGAGGCCATCAAGAGTATTAGTTCATAAATAAACGTGTAAAACCTTTAGCTCAACACCTTAAGAGACTCGTTAGGTGGCTGGATCAAGAGCTTGATCCAGAAAGTAGTAGTCTACTCCTTGACTCGGCACGTATTGTGAGGAAGTTCTTTTCTTTGGAGCCCCGAACACCGATAGCTTGGACTTTGTTCCCGATGTCAGTGGCATACCATTTTTAAATGTTTTTTTTATGCGAATATGTGATTTATAAGTAGGTATCTGAAATGAATAATAATATTACAACTGCGGCCTTCAGAGATAAATCGCAAAATGTAAAAAAAAATTGCATGTTATTTTAATACATTTGACAGCATAAACTAATGTTTATAATAATCAAACGAGCCTCTCAAGAGAATCAAAATGACACTTAAGTTACTTTAAAAAAATGTGAACTAATTATTAATACCGGCCTATGAGTATCTAAGATAACGATAATTATATACAAGAGCGATAAGCTTTAACTTTATATAGCTTGATAAATTGATTGTCTATTAAAATAAAAAATATAAAATGCTATTTTTTTACAATATCGACGGATGTCTAAGACGAAATAATGCAGTTAGTTCAAAAAAAGGTTATTACTAAAGTTATTAAAATAATTAGTGACTTTTTTAGGCAGCAGCAAAGAATTTTTTTCACAATGTAATTAGTAATTTTATTTAGAAAATCTATATTCTTTGCAACATGCGTGAAATTAGTAAAATACAGATTTATTTTCACTAAATATTAAGTAAAAACGTAAATTATGAAAAAAAGAAAAGCCAATTATAAATTGAATTTCCCTTCTCTTCGTATAAAACAAAAGCAAAAAATCGTAATAAATCGTAATGTTTCTTTTTTGGTAAAAACAAAATATTTAATGTAACACTATGTATTTACATATTTATATCATCATATCCGACCATTCCATTCCATACCAGACCGTATACATTCATCATGCCCCCCCCCCATACAATGAAGGTCCAAAGAGGAAATTGCCTTAATCACCACTTGGCAGACGGAGTGTTGATCGCAGTTCGTTTTAATTCGTAGACTGAAGACTGTTACTGTATCTTTTCATTATTTACACACACACTTATGATTCTAATGTTGGACACGTCCGGTTCTGTCCATTAATTGTCAAATACAAAGGCGACCTGTCTGCCCTCACGTTTGATATTGATCAAGGTGGAGACGGTCACGGGCCGAACGCTATGCGCCAATGTGATATGATCCATCCACGTGAAATAATATAGATAAAAAAGTCACTTAAGATGAGATTATCAGTTACATTATCTCCTAGCAGGGGTTCTTCCGTTCTAATAAACTAGAATTATAGGAACTTCATTTATAATTAAATTCTGAGAATTAATTTTCTTAAATATAGCTATATTTGAATCGCGATATGGTTTCGTTACATCTAGTTCACACAGAAACTGTTTACAGGATCCGTTTTAGCGGATCCGTTCTTATTGTGGTGATGGCGCCTGTAGTTGTATGAGCGAGTTCATATACACAACAGTATTCCGAATCCAGTAAAAAATACTGGATCCGTTATTTCTATCGTATCCTGTCTGTCAGATGCGACGTAGCTGTCATTTGTTTAACTGATCCGTCGGTACAGATGTGAACGACACATCCAGTACCGACGGGTCCGTTAAAACGGATCCGCTGTGTAGATGAAACCGCCCGTTCGGCGGTTACATCTACATTGTTTAGTTATTACGACGCAATATTGTTTCCTCATTTCCACGCGGACGGAGTCGCAGGCACAGCTAGCTTATAAATAAATTATTAAATATAAAAACGTTGTTCCCCAGAAGGATAACACCAGTTTCTTGTATTTACAAGTACAAACATTACATAGACCAGGAACTATAAGCTAAAGGCCATACAATTATTAGTTTCAAGCGGATTCCGGCGACCACTCCGTCATTCTCATCACCGATACCAACCTCATTCATAAATTATGGAAGACAGCTATTTATCAGAGATGTGTCATCATAAAAATGACTTATAAGGAATTATAGCACCATTGCCATGTTCCGGTTTGAATGGTGTGAGTGTTGGTGAAATTACAAGCACATAAGACTTTCTAACTTTGTCTCTAAGGTTGGCAACGCGTCAGCTATCCTCTTGGTGTTGTAGGTGTGTATTACTACTTACCATCAAGTTGACTGTCGGGTTGTTTGCCAATCTATTAGCATAGCATAAACAGCAGTGATAGTCGAGTAGTGCGACCGTCGGACTGCCAAAACATAGGTCTCAAGTTGGAACCCAAGGTACGCACCCCTGAATTTTCGGATTCATATGCGTATTGTATAATTGTCACTTGCTTTAAAACGGTGAAGAAAAAAATCGGGAGGTAACCGGCATGCCTGAGAGATATTTCTCGACGGCATGTGAAGCCAAGTCAGAGGCCCATGGGCGGCATAAACTGTGACATCAGGCTAGTCACTAACCACACGAACAGAAGAAGAAGCATAGTATAAAAAAGTATGAAAAACCGCTACACTAAATGTCACGATCATTAATTGTAGATATCTATTAAGAAGACCATGATTACCAGTAGCGAGCTGGTTAAGCTGGTAGCCTACTCCAACATAATTGAGAAAACGTTAGGATAATGATAATACCATGACATTATCTGTCCATTACTGTCCCACTGCTGGACACGGGCGTCTTCTTAGAATGAGAAAGGTTTAGGCATTAGTCTACTACACTAGCTGTGCGTATTGGCGGACTACACACACCATCGAGATGTTTTTAGACCCCCTCAGATGCGCAGGTTTCTTAAAGCAAGTTCATCATCTCCCTGCCCTTATCCCACATTCCCACACTAGGTATGGTCACAAGTCACAACATGTATTCCCTTCCATTCTCCTCTATCAGCCGTTATCTCAGTACTCACTTCTTGCTTACCCATATCATCCTTCACACAATCCATCCATATTTCCTTTGGCTTACCTCTATAATGCAAGTTATAATCAAATTATGATTCGCAAATTAATTCTAAAAATTGGGGCCGGGTTCTAACAAACCCTCCAGCATAGAATGCAAGTACGCAATCACTGCTACACATGATGATAATGCATGGATGTATTTATCAACTCCTTTTCTGCCTCTGCACGTAATCATACCCGCTAACACAGCGCCCACACCCCGCCAGGCCGGGCCTCGCTCGCCGCGGGGTCAACGCCCGGCGGCCACTTCCGCGACCATGCACACCTAGCTTTATATCTACCTACCTGTTTTGCAGATCGCTGGGTGATATTGAGCGGTGATCTTGAGAGGACTTTAATTTTTATAATATGTTACTACTTGTAGTAGTTAGAGCTTCTTGTGGAAGAGATCTGGGGAAGTACTACCCACCATATCTAGTTTTGCAGCCAAGCAACATTGGTTTGAAGGTATGTCCATCAGGAATACACAAAAACGGCTAAGATTTAAAAAATGTGTATGTTTAATGTTACATAACATCACGCCTATATTCCCCGAAGGGTTGGGCAGAGGTGTATAGTAACACACGTCTCACCGTTACGTTTAAATCCCATGTAATAGGGGGCGAGCTTATTGCCATCAACCGGGCACAAATACAAACTCCGGGCTGCTACTGAGGCATTCCACATGGAAAAACCCAATAGCACTTTGCCCGAACTGGGGATAGGACTCAGGACCTCTAGATAACAGTCGTTCTTGCCACCACTTGGCCAACGAGGTAGTCGACCAACGAGTGTATGTTTAATAGATTCTTAAAGCAAAGTAAACTTTTTTCGATCTAAAGTTTGTCAACCTTTGATAGAGAAACATTTGGACTATACATAACTTGGTGATCTTAGTGTAATGGTATTATAATGTACAGTGGCGTAGGGTGCCTTGGCGGGGCCCCGTATAAAAATTTGTTTGAGGGCCCTTAGGAAGAGTAAAGAGACGTTTGTCATTTCTGAAATAAAAAAAAAATTGGGAAGTTTTTATTAATTTTTGCTTACACACGTTGGGGGCCCTCGTGGCCCGGGGGCCCCGTATAATTGATAAGGTAGATACGGCGGTAGCTACGCCCCCGATAATGTCACTAGCGGCCCGTCCCGGCTTCGCACGGGTTGACATTTTCCCCGTTTTTGCAACATTTTTCATTTATGCTCCGCTCCTATTGGTCGTAGCATGATGTTATATAGCCTATAACCTTCCTCGATAAATGGACTATCGAACACAAAAATATTTTTTCAATTCCAAGCAGTAGTTCCTGAGATTAGCGCGTTCAAATAAACAAACTAACAAAACTCTTCAGTTTTATAATATTAGTATAGATTAGTATAATAAGTACCTCGTTGGTCTAGTGGTGGCAAGCGCGACTGCTGATCGTGAGGTCGTGGGTTCGATCCCCAGATCGAACAAAGTATTATTGGATTTTTCCGTGTGGAATTCCTCAGTACCAGCTCGGAGTTTGGATTTGTGCCCGGTTGATGGCAATAGGCTCACTTACATGGGTCTTAAACATAACGGCGACATGAGGGTGTTACTATACACCTCTGCCCAAACCTTCGGGGAATACAGGCGTGATGTTATGTTATGTAGTATAATAACATTATGATGCTATTATTTAGCTGATGATAAGGTGACGCCTGACCGAGAAGAATGGCAGAGAAGGGCATATTGTTCCGACCCCAAGGAGCTTGGGAACGGGGAAGGAAGATAATCATGATGATGATGACCATTTCATGGAAAATGCGATCTTGTTTTCGTGTGTTTAGTGACTAACCTGGTGTCAGAATTTATGCCGCCCATGGGCCTCTGACTTGGCTTCACATGCCGTCCAGAAATATCTCTCAGCCATGCCGGTTTCCTCAAGATGTTTTCCTTCACCGTTTACAAGTAAGTGATAATTATACAATTCGCACATGAATCCGAAAAGTCAGAGGTGCGTGCCTTGTGTTCGAAGTCGAGACCTATGACTTGGCAGTCCGACGGTCACACCACTAGACTATCAATGCTAGAAAATGCCATAAATGGCAGTAAGTAGTAATTATCTTGGAACCTCATTACTTAAAACAAAATGAAGTCAGCGTAAGATTTTCATATTATCGTACAGCTGCAGTTTACTGGTCTCGAAATCAGTATTGATGAGATAGGGGTAGAATTCATCACTTTTATAGCATAATCAGCTTACTATCCCACTGCTGGGCACGTGCCTTTTCTCAGAACGAGAAGGGTTAGGCCTTAATCCACACACTACCAAGTATTTTTTTCATCTACAATTTAAAATGCCAGTACTTTTTTTCTAATAATAAACATATCCTTTCAATTGGCATGAGAAACAATTCTCAAGGCTGACAGTCCTGCTGGGGAAATAAATCAACGATTAAAAATTATCATAAATCTTCAAACAACACCGATCTATTCATTTCGTCATATCTTTATAAAAACTCGTACCCTTAAAAATAACATTATTTTATAATTCAATTGCAAAACTAAAAGAAGCTTGACAGAATAAGTCGGTCATACATCGCGCGACCCCCAGTCGCAATCAAGGACATTCACAATAGGCCCAAAGATCGAGCCCTGCGAGACCCGCACAAAAAGGTCCAACAAAAATCAACTTGCTTGCTTCTTATCAATTATTTTTCAACCAGTTTAAGGTCTGCTAAGTGAAATGTTTATAAAACAGTCCGATTCCAACCTTACGATATTATAAATAAGGTGCAATGTTGATGTGAACAGTGTCAGAGGCTTGAATAAAGTTGAAAGTGGTGTCTTGTAAAAATTGCTGTTGCTATGTCGATGCGTACTTAAGATTTACTTGCGTATGTCCTGTACTGTCTTTAATTGGAGTTATCTTCGCGCTATTTACGACTTTGGATAAGCAGACCTCTGAGTTAAATGGACGGTAAGTATTATTTGACCTGAGCGAACAGGTAGATGTCAAGTGTTGTTATTATCATGACTGATTGTTGGTGTTCGTGGCTCGACGTGGGAGTAACCCATAGACCACAACAATAAAGTTCAATAAAGGTTCTTAGTGCACAAGTAGCTACTGTCATTTTGATATTATATCCCAGTTCCCAGTTGACATGCTTTGGGTACGGGACCCTAAAAAACAGCTATTTTGCCTAGCCTTTTCCCAACTATGTTGTGGTCAGCTTCCAGTCTAACCAGATGCGGCTGATTACCAGTATTTTACACGGAGCGACTGCCATCAGATCTCCGCAACACAGTAACTGGGCAATGCCGATATCCTACGGTTAGACCGGTTGTCAGACTTTCAGGCTTCTGACTACTCGTAACGACTGTCATAGGTATTCGTATGACACCCGGGACCGACTGTTTAACGTGCTCTGTGAAACTGCTGCGTTAGTAGAAAATAATTTAAATATCCAGTAGTGACTGTCTTGTTGGTTTAGTAGTTGCAAGCGCGACTGCTGAGCATAAGGTCCTGGGTTCAATCCCCAGGTCGGACAAAGTGATATTGGGTTTTTCCATTAGGGGTCTCAGTAGCAGCCAGGAGTCTCGATTTGTGCCCGGTTAATGGCATTAGACTTGGCCCCTATTACATGGAACTTAAACATAACTGCCGAAACGAGGGTGATAGAAAGAAAGAAAGAAAGAAAGAAAGAAAATTAATTTATTCAGCCAAGAACACAATGACAGCATAAATAAAATAAAAATAAAGAAAGAAAGAGCAATATAAAAATAATTAAACATATACATTTTATGCTGTCGAGCATGTCCATGCCGAAAAGACCATACTAAAACACCTCTGCCGAACCCTCCGGGGAAAACGAGGCGTGATGTTATGTTTATGTTACGTGAACTGTAAAACGCTTCAGTTGATTGAATGAATGAATGAAAGGAACTATAACATCTTGACATTATAAGCTGCCGATCGTTCATAAGACCCATAATGGTTATTATCAAACATCTCATTGATATTGTTACTTCGTAGTAATTAGACATTGTAAGTACTTGTTACTCGAATAAATGTACTATAGTGGCAATTAAAAAAATAGTAATAGCCTAGTGGTGTGACTGTCGGACTGCCAAGTCATAGGTCTCGAGTTAACCCAAGGCACTCACCTCTGACTTTTCGGATTCATGTGCGTATTGTATAATTATCACTTGCTTAAAAACGGTGAAGGAAATCATCGTGAGGTAACCGGCATGTCTGAGAGATATTTCTCGACGGCATGTGAAGCCAAGTCAGAGGCCCATGGGCGGCATAAATTGTGACACCAGGTGAGTCAAACACACGAAAAGAAGAAGTTACAAGTTGCATCATTTACACAACAAATGCAGATGATGGTGAAGTCCTGGGTTCGATCCCCAGGTTGGGCAAAGTTATTGGGTTTTTCTGTGTGGAATTCCTCAGTAGCAGCCCGGAGTTTGGATTTGTGCCCGGTTGATGGCAATAGACTCACCACTTATTACATGGGACTTAAACATAACAGCGAAATGAGGGTGTTACTTTACACCTCTGCCCAACCCTTCGGGGAATATAGGCGTGATGTCATGTAACACCATGGAACCCATAAATAGATTATCTTTACATAGTATAAAACAAAGTCGCTCCCGCTGCCTGTACGCTTAGATCTTTTTAACTACGTAACGGATTTTAATGCAGTTTTCAGCAATAGATAGAGTGATTCAAGAGGAAGGTTTATATGCCCCACATTAGTATCTACTATGCACCCGTGCGAAGCCGGGGCGGGTCGCTATCTATATCTATCTATATATACTATTATTATAATAAAGAGGAAAGATTTGTATTTTTGGATTTTTGTATGTAACGAATAAACTTAAAAACTACTGGACTGATTTCAAAAATTCTTTTGCCGTTAGAAAGCTACATTATCACTGAGTAATATAGGGTACGGACGGAGCCGTGACGACACAGCTAGTATTTAATAAAATAATAGATTATATTACAAAACAACGAACCGCTATCCGCGTCGTCCAATAGTTTAGTCTACGACACAGACAAAACATTAACCGTTATTGATCTGAGCCAAGAATAAGCTACCCCACTGGGTGTTGCAGTGACTCGCGACCGGTTCCCATAACTTACCTACCGTAGTTGGTTAAAAGCACGAACCGTTACTCGTACATAATTGATGCTATTTTTTTATTATACAAGGTTAGTCGGAAAGGGGTATTAAGCCGAAAGGGTGTTAAAGTACCCATAATAAGGGATAACTTTTGTTCTACAACTTTCCCCAAAAGTCAATACTTTAAGAGAAATTGCTGTACAAAAACTTCAAAAAAAATACGCTAAATTCTATGTATCTTCAGCTATGATCTGCTGTGTTTACATTTTAGGTCATATTTGGGGTCATGGATTAGAAACATCATTTTCTGGATCATGGATTAGATACATTAAGTGGCCCGCGGCTTAGTACCCCCTTTCCGACTAACCTTGTATAAAAACATTGCCCCACACTAGGTTTTCTCCTGTATCGTGGGTGCGTTTACAGACACAAATCTTCACATGCACAAACACCCTGACCCGGAACAACTATCTATAGGCCATACAAATAATTGTTCCGTGTGGGAATCGAACCCACGACCCGTAGCGCAGAAGCCAATCGCTCAGCCGCTGCACCAAACGTGTAGTAAAATGATTTTTATTTCTGTAAATAAATCTGTTACAGACACTTTTACAAGTGAATGTAATGTTTTTTTTAAGACTAGATGGCGCCGGCATTTCCTATCTGACTAGCTCTGAGAAGAAAAGCCGAAACAAACTCAGAGATCAAGGTCTCTTTTAAACTCTAGACATTGTGGTATAAAAACTATGCGAGTGTAACAATGTAGGGCAACGTCTGGAATGGTATTTGAGGAAAGTGCCATAGCCGGTTTGAGTTGACCTGTTCTAACTGACGGCACGCATGCATTAGCCATCGTGTAGCTCAAACCTTATTTTAGGGAGCTCAACAACCCGACGCACGACGCTACCAATCAGCCGGACATTTGCGTAGGTCACAAAAAAAACTCAAAACCGCCAAACAGTTACAAAATTCGTGTATAAAGCTAGCCTACATGGTACTCACATTCAAAATTTGATAATAAAAAATAAGGACATTACATAATAAAGGAAATAATAATTATTGAAATAAAATAATTCAATAAAATAATGTCAAAAAGATAAAAAAAAAATTAAAAATAATGTCATAAAAATAATTTCAAAAATTACAATGATGTGTCTGTGATAACAGCGAGCGGCTCAATTCCAAGCACATTTATCGTCCATATAATCTTTAACGTTATAGAAACCCTTTTTGCATAGTTTCTGCTTTACATAGGGCTTAAATTTATTAAGACTTAAGTCTTGAATATTGCCTGGAATTTTGTTGTAAAAGCGTATACTTTGGCACCTAAAAGAGTTACTGATTTTTTGGAGCCTAGTCATTGGTAGGATGAGTTTATTTTTATTTTTACCTTTTTTTAAATTCAGTATTACAAGCCAAAAGTTTTACAACCATTGGTAATAACAACGAATCGTTTAACAATACAGGAACCGAGCAAAAGGTTTTAAAGGTAGATAAATAATTCAAAGGTAAAAATTGCTGTCATTATGCTATTATCCAGTTCAATCGATTGATGCAAGTTTATAAGAGGGCGTTTGTGAACGTATACAGTTTTTAGAATGTTTGTTTTGGCTGTAAGTTTTGCTAAGAGGGATATAATTATGGTATTACGCGAATGGATAGAATTAGAAATGAGTAGGTAGGTATGTAATATGAAGGTGACGCCGGTGACTGAGAAGTTGTGTGGAAACCGGTTGTCATGGTATGGGCATGTGATGCGGAGGAACGAGGAACATGTCGTGAGGAAAGTATTGAGTATGAATGTGGATGGTTATAAGAGTAGAGGAAGACCAAACAAGCGATGGATGGATAGTGTGAAAGATGATATGGATAGAAAGGGGGTGACTACTGAGATGACGGCTAATAGAGATGTATGGAAGAAGAAGACGTACTGCGCCGACCACAAATAAGTTGGGATAAGGAGAGGAGGATGATGTTTTGGCTGTAAGTTCATTATGAACTATCACGGTTGGTGGTAGGAGAGTAGAGTTCTTCAACAAAGAGTTCGTCTAGAGAAGTACCACCATACTTCTTTCTGCCGCCAAGTATTTCTGTGTTCCGGATTGAAGAGTATGGGTGCCGGTGAAATCACATGAGACTGCAATGTTATTGGTGGTGTTCTTCACAAAGGACAGGTACGTAGTACTGTCAACCAGTGTGTAAGACAAGATGCATGAATGTGAACGAAGCGAAAGGAGTATGTAAGGGTCGTAGCATGTGGCGTTCTATAGCTTCTGCCTACTTCTATGGGAAAAAGGCGTGAGTTTATGTATGTATGAGAATGTATGTATCAGCAATCCTTTTGGGGCTGGTGGCGGTAATCACTTATTATCAGGTCATCGGCTTTTTTGCTAATCGATAGTATAGAAAAAATAGTGTACTATGTTCCGTCGTATGTATATGAGAGCCAGAGGGGTATAGGGGAATTTCAATCACAACATTTGAAAGGTTAAGCTGCGCTTGTCGCGGTCAGTCCATGGATGAGTGACCATTCGTTACACATTGAGACCCCTCCGTGCCTCAGAGAGCACGTTAAATCGTCAGTCCCGGGTGTCATACGAATACCTACGACAGTCGTTGCGGGTAGTCAGAAGCCCGAAAGTTTAACAACCGGATATCGGCGTCACCCAGTTACTGGGTTGCGGAGGTCTGATGGCAGTCGCTCCGTGTAAAATACTGGTATTCAGCCAAATCTGGTTGGACTGGACGCTGACTCCAACATAGTCGGGAAAAGGCTAGGCAGAACATATATAGGAACGCGTAGTACTTCATGTACTTATGTATAATTAAGATATAGCAGTTCAGGAGGTTATCGGTGACAGATAAACACACAATGAGAGGGTACATCACGCCTTTGTGACTAACTTGTATACGTAACGATGTATCGGACCGTTAACGTCGACAGCTGAACATGAACGGTCTATTCTTACACCCATATTCTAAGACGTTCCTCCAAAACTTACTCGATTCGACTCCACCTCGACTCAGTCTTTCTCACTACCATTGGTAGTTATAGTTGACATAAACGTCTTCGACTCGAGATTTTTCTTCAGTGGAGGTAAGGAATCATCTGTCAAACTCAAGGTACCTCGGAACCTACCTTAAGGAAGGAAGTGTCAAAGTTCGAATGTAACAAAAAATAATTTTGAAGACTTTATCGAATATGCTTACGATAATCCTTGCAACTATTTATTAGTGTTTAATAAAAAAATTGATTAACAAAAATCCTCGAAATTATGATGTAATGACTCCACTCTATCTCGACTCATTTGAGGACCCCTCAGTCGAGGAATCTCATAGTTCACTCGAAATTGTGACTAAGAATACTATTTTAAATGTGTTTTCGAGGCCGTCCTGAGTCGAGTATGAGTCGAGTAAGTTTTGGAGGAACGTCTTAGAATATGGGTGTTAGGATATCGGGTATGGAGGTCTGATGGCAGTCGCTCCGTGTAAAATACTAGTATTCAGCCGCGTCTGTTAGATCTTCTTCTTTTCGTGTGGTCAGTGACTAACCTGGTGTCACAGTTTATGCCGCCCATGGGCCTCTGACTTGGCTTCACATGCCGTCGAGAAATATCTCACAGGCATGCCGGTTTCCTCACGATGTTTTCCTTCACCGTTTTTAAGCAAGTGATAATTATACAATACGCACATGAATCCGAAGAGTCAGAGGTCTTGGGTTCGAACTCGAGACATAAGACTTGGCAGTCCGACGGTCAGGTGCGTGATGGTAAGCGCAGACAGGGTCTAAGATGGAGCACACGAATACAAGGAACAGAGGCACTCCCTTATACCCCTCTGGCTCTCACATACACACGACGGAACACAGTAAACTGCTTGGCGCCGGACTTTAATGTTCAGGTGGTAGCTAGCCAGGCGGACCGTATAGCTCCTACCACGTCGTGTGCTGGGTTTTATATAATCTTACCACACGCGTCTATTCTTAGTGTGCGGTGAGGAAGTTATACAAGGTTAGTCGGAAAGGGGGTACTAAGCGCGGGCCACTTAATGTATCACAGATGATTGTTTTAAAGAAAGTGTTAAAATATCAAAATTCTATAAAAAAAACATGCAAAATGTTTTTTAATTTAATTTTTTTTAAATTCTTCGTCCCTGCTTTAGTTAGGAATTCAGAAAATGGACCTTCTAATCCGTGATCCCAAATATGACCTAAAATGTAAACACAGCTGATCATAGCTGTGGATAGATAGAAATTAGCATATTTTTTATGAAATCTTTGATCAGCTATTTCTCTTAAACATGACTTTTGGAGAAAGTTGTAGAACAAAAGTTATCCATTATTCTGGGTACTTTAACACCCTTTCGGCTTAGTACCCCTTTCCGACTAACCTTGTATATTCTAACCCGTCCCCACACAGATAAAAAATGTTTTCTTCTAAATAAAAATTAAAATACTTTGACAAACAAACATTTTTATATATTAATATACTTTAACGACGCTTCCTTCCCGGGGGACCAAGTTAAAATAGTGTTACCATTATATACTACCGTCTACATAACATTGACCTCGACAACAATACCAAACGTTATAGCTTGGAGCTCAACTTAACTTGGATGGACACGATCCCTGGATTTTACGTCCAGTGACAATGAGCTGAGGTTACCGCAAAATGTAGTGAGTCTGGGAGTTCAAGTTATGGTGGTAGTTTATGCTTATGTAAAACCAGTTGAAGATTGAGCTAGGTCATGGCGTGGTACAGAATATTGTATTTATTAGGGACGAAGGGAAGTACCATAGACAATAATTAGTAAATAATCTTCATCCTCTTGACTGCCTTTTTGGTCTAGTAGTCGCAAGCGCGACCTGCTGAGCATAGGCACCTGGGTTCGATGGCCAGGTCGGGCAAAGTGATATTGGGTTTTTCCATTAGAAATTTCTCAGTAGCAGCCCGGTGTCTAGATTTGTGCCCGGTTACTGGCAATTCGGTCGCGTCCTATTACATGGGAGTTAAACATAATTGGCGGAACGAGGGTGTTACTAAAACACCTATGCTGAACCCTCCGGGGAATATAAGGCGTGATGATATATTATGTTTAATCTATATGTGGCCCGAGCCAATTTGAAAAAACAAGAAAACAATCACCTTGAATCTTTTTAATCTTAAACTAGCGGCCCGTCCCGGCTTCGCACGGGTGGACATTTCCCCCGTTTTTGCAACATTGTTCATTAATGCTCCGCTCCTATTGGTCGTAGCGTGATGTTATATAACCTATAACCTTCCTCGATAAATGGACTATCTAACACAAAAATATTTTTTCAATTCCAACCAGTAGTTCCTGAGATTAGCGCGTTCAAACAAACAAACTCTTCAGCTTTATAATATTAGTATAGGTATAGATTGTTATTAAAAATTAAGGTATTGTTTTAAGGACAAGATGAACCAAATAAATTGTCAATCCGGGACACGACACCGACCCTACCACGTCTGAGTAACATTATAGGTACAGGGTGTAAACGAAATCATGTAATTCCTTCAAATCTCGTGATGTACTGCTGACATAGATTAACACTGCACGGGATACTTCTGGATTCAATAAACAAAAATATTACAAGAAGTAAACATGTGTTCTTAACGTGAGGCATTTTAGCGCCCGAGCGAAATGCGCGGCTATCGCTCACCGCGCGGCCATTTCATTTGGGGCGCTAAAATGCCTCACGTTAAAAACACATGTTTACTTCTTGTAATATTTTTTTTTTTTAATCCTAAAGTGTTCCTTGCAAGCTTAATCTATGTCAGCTACATCACGAGGTTTGAAGGAATTACATTATTTCGTTTACACCCTGTAAATCGTGGGAATCGAATTTGTGTGCGAAGTTTCAAGAGAATCGATTAAGCAGAAGTAGTTGAAAAGGCTATCGCAAGATTTGAATCAAACAAACAAATATACGAAGTGAAGGATCTAATTAAGAGGAAATGCGGTCGGCATTTAGTCCATACAAACGTATTCCTCAGTTTCCTCCTTGGATAATGTCATTACAGCAAGTATTTTTTCCATATGATATATATCTACCACCACTATGTCCCTATGTTTTGTTTTTATCAATAAATTAATTATTAAAAGAACTAGAAACGATTAAATTTTACAAAAATCAACTGGTTTTACCACCGTTTTCAAACACGTGGCAAACAAATTAGACGTATATAAAAAATAAAAATAAAATATACAGACATAACCAAAGTCTTTTTTAAATTACTACAGAAAAAAATATTAAAATCGGTCCAGATTTGAAGAAGGAAACAGGGAAATACGAACGTACGAATTCGCTAACATTGCACAGGAGAAATCAGTCCGAGATGCAGGTGTCCGTGCTCAATTGGGAAGGTTTGCGGGAGGGGTGGGATGGAAATAGATCGCAAAAACCTATTCAAATTATTAATATTTTGCAGCCCGCGTTTCCTCTTAAAACCGTTTAAAAAACTGTACGCTATCAACGTCTGCTGCTGAGCATACATCTCCCATTTACCGCTAAACTATCGATGTTACCATTTAAACACTTTTAATTCCTTAGTATTTTTCAACGCCCACGGAGACATCGACTCAGGACGCCTTGAGGACGGCCTCGAAAACATCTTCAAAATTGTATTCTTTGTCGCAATTTCGAGTGAACTTTGAGGTTCCTCGACGGAGACATTACGTCATAATTTGGATTATATGCATCACGAAAATAACGCCGCGATAAATACTTGTTAGGATTATCGTAAGCATGTTCGATAAAGTCTTCAAAATTCATTTTTGTTACATACGAACTTTGACACTTCCTTCCTTAAGGTAGGTTCCGAGGTACCTTGAGTTTGACAGATGATTCCTAACCTCGACTGAGGAAAAATCTCGAGTTCAGGACGATTATGTCAACTATAGGCTGAGTCGAGGTGGAGTCGAGTCGACTAAGTTTTGGAGGAACGTCTTAGAATATGGGTGATAGGATTAGTATTTTTAAGCATTTGCGCGGACTCTATCCTAGTTGTTTTTCCCAACTACGTTGTGGTCGGCTTCTAACATCGTCTGCTTTTCCTTTTCGTGTGGTTAGTGACTAACCTAGTGTCAGAGTTTATGCCACCCATGGGCGACTTGGCTTCACATGCCGTCGAGAAATATCTCTCAGGCATGCCGGTTTCCTCACGACGTTTTCCTTCACCGTTTTTAAGCAAGTGATAATTATATAATACGCACATGAATCCGAAAAGTCAGAGGTGCGTGCCTTGGGTTCGCGAGACCTGCGACTTGGCAGTCTGACAGTCACACCAGTAGGCTGAATACCAGTATTTTACACGGAGCGACTGCCATCAGACCTCCGTAACCCAGTAAATTTGTCTCCTAATTTTAAGTTTTTATGAAAATTAATCACGTTTAAAAAGTTATTAAAACAATGTTTTCGATATAACATAACATCACGCCTTACATTCCCCGAAGGGATCGGCAGAAGTGGTTTTAATACACCCTCGCTTCGCCAGTTATGTTTAAGTCCCATGTAATAGGCGAGCTTATTGCCATTAACCGGGCACAAGTCAAGACTCCGGGCTGCTACTGAGAAATTCTTAATGGAAAATCTCAATAACACTTTGCCCGACCTGAGGATCGAACCCAGGACCCCATGCTCAGCAGTCGCGCTTGCGACCACTAGACCAGCAAGGCGGTGTTTTCGATATCTCAAAAAATTACGAAGTTACGTCACAAAACAGATAGGTACAGAAGTCAATCACATGTATGTACTTCACTTTTCATACCTACGCTCGGCGGTCGCTCTATCTATATATCTATCTCTCTCAAGCGCATGGCACTCGCGCTCGCACTCACTCGCACTCTGGTCCCAAATGGTCCGAGATATCGTGTCCGTGAGCAGTGTCTATGTGTGCGTTGCTCGAGCGCACTCGTATGTAGATTGACTTCTGTACCTATCTGTTTTGTGGTTATGCATTCAAAGTGAGCAATTTATAAAATTCCTACTGCCTGCGTTTTATTAGCTCGTGACGTCATCCGACATAAGTATTATATGGAGGTGTTGTGTCGCGTGACGTACGCGCTAGATACGGCGCTTTCAAAATATATTAGCTCATAACTTCAGTAATGATAGGAATTTTTCAAACGTTCAAATTCTGTTGTGCTCAGTTCAACCAGTAGCTACAATAAAGGGTCAACAAAAACATTTTACTTTATATCTTAGAGGGTTTTTTTTGTGTCGGGGGTTAGGTATTTAAAATTTTAATTTAATTTTTATTTCAACCTTTTTAAATTCCTAGTAGACATCATAATTTATCTAACACCTACTCATTGAGGCCATTCTTATGAGCCCAAACACGCTATATCTGCTGTAAGTTGCTGAGGGGTTGGGTATCCCGCAAACTACTTGATTCTTGGTTGCCATGTCTTGAAAATACCACCGAAGTAACAGTACACCAAATTTCAAATCAATCGGACCTTTGAAAGTTGGTGAGACTCTTTTGTCAAGTAGGAAATGAGCATCAGATCTTCAAACGCCTTAACTGATCTTCATAAATTATAGCTAAGAACCATCTCGATCACATCAGCTTTCAAACAGAATAAACCACATCAAAATCGATCCATTTGTTTGGAAGCTACGATGCCACAGACAGATACACACATACACGCCCGAACCCTCTTTTTTGTCGGAGGTTAAAAAAGAATACTGATCTTTAACTAAAGAAGACAAGCTCATTACTCAATACCGACATCCTAAGGTTAGACCGATTGTTAGACTTTCGGACGTCTGACTCCCCGTAAAGATTGTCATAGAAATATTCGTCGATGGTTTAACGTGCTGTCCAAGGCACGGAGGAGTCTCGATGTGTAATAAACGGTGACCCATCTAAGAACTGACCGCGGAAACCGCAGATTGACCTCGCAGATCCTACGTGGCCATGAGCTCCTCGTCATAAGCAGACTACCAGATAATTCGATTGTCGCCATAATTTTCGTTCTAAAATCAATGTTACTTCGCGAATAGTACTACCCTAGTACTTTTTAATCGACTTCCAAAAAAGGAGGAGGTTCTCAATTGGGCAGTTTTTTTTTTGATGTTTTTTACCTCACAACACCCTCATTTATGGACCGATTTGAAAAAATCTTTCTTTCGAAATGGTCCCATTTAAATTTGGTGAAGATCTGATGAAGAACTTTGGAGATAGACAATGGAACTCCTCAATGACGAACAGTACGCATAATGTGATGATGTGATTATGTTACGAGCAGCGTCTTTAGTAGGTCCAACCATGTCTTTTAAATTAAGGCCACTAAAATGAAAAAAAAACATTTTAACAAAAATAAAACCGACTTCAAAGAAACGAAAAGAATAATAATTACCATATTATAATTCAGAAGTCGGTGCCTTCAATTTGGTTCAGAGTGGATTAACACCGACTTCTGAATCTGTAACTTTTATAATATGGTAATAATTTTATTCTATTTTTCGTTTTTTTTAAGTCGGTTTTATTTTTGTTAAAATGTTTTTTTTTGGGTCAACTTCTTTTTAACCAGAGGCGACTGAATATAATAATCTCTTTTAAAAAGACCGCCACATGACCCCAACTTAACTTTTTTTTTTTTTTTTTTTTTTTTTTTTTTTTTGACCCCAACTTAACCTAAGATAACATTATAACCTAAAATTTGTCCAATCGATCTGACAGTCTGTAACAACTGTCATAGATATTCAAAAATGTTCCAATAATGTTCGAAATTCAAACACCCAACGTCACAAGTCACGCTAGTATTACAAAAACTATAGATCGCAGTAGAACCACAGAGTAAAGTTTTCAGTGCGCCAACCATGACCTACGTATTGCATACAGTGTTGTCTAGGCTGTGGAGTCGCACACAGCTGCAAAATCAAATGAGAACTATTCAATGAATCATAACCATGTATTTGACATTTACGTTTTGTGGTTTTCTTATACATGACCGAATGATTGGGTGTGAGCACTTTGTGGTCCAATAGCTGCAAGCCTAAATTATTCTTGAGATGCCTGGATCGATGAAACTCAAAATCGGCATAAAATATTTTTTCTTTTTTACTTTACACTAGCTGTGTCCTCACGGCTCCGCCCGTAGCCTATGGTGCTCAGTGATAATGTAGCTTTCTAACAGCAAAAGAATTTTTGAAATCGGTCCAGTAGTTTTTAAGTTTATTCGTTACATACAAAAATCCAAAAATACAAATCTTTCCCCTTTATAATATTAGTATAGATACAGATAGTATCACGTCTGAATTCCCCGAAGGGTTGGGCAGAGGTGTATAGTAACACCCTCATTGCGCCGTTATGTTTAAGTCCCATGTAATAAAGGGCGAGCCTATAGCCATCAACCGGGCACACATTCAAACTCCGAGCTGCTACTAAGGAATCCCACACTGAAAAATCCTATAACACTTTGCCCGACCTGGGGATCGAACTCAGGAGCTCACGATCAGCCACCACTACAACAACGAAAAAAATTACTCATTCATTTAAAAAAAAAAAAAATCGTTATTTCTGTTTTCATAATAAGTTGAACGACCTAATATCGTTTAGAGGAGTAAAATTGTTTAAATCTCATCAAATGTTTTTTTTTAATTTTGAGCCGACGTGACGTATAATGTGTAAAACAACAACACAACACAACCATTTTGTTACAACTGTTACAACAACAGTTTTCCTCCATCGACAAAATTACGAGTTTTGCGACACGATAAGCTTGTCATACAATCTCTGGTTTTCTATTACTCATAGATTATTAACAATTAATGTTGGAGAATCCCAAATATACAATTTTATGTAATAATTATTTAATGAAAATTTTTATCTTCAAATCGGGTCTTTCGATAATGATAAAGGGAATATTAACATTAAATACCTAAAATATAATAATACGAATAAGATTTGCGAGTTTAAGCTGCGTTAGCCGCCGTCAGTCTGTGGATGGATGACCATTCGTTACACATCGAGACCCCTTCGTGCCTCGGAGCGCACGTTAAACATCGGTCCCGGGTGTCAAACGAATATCTATGACAGTAGTTACGGGAAGTCAGAAGGCCGAAAGTCTGACAGCCAGTCTAACCTTAGGATATCGGCATTGCCACTGTAACTGGGCTATGGAGGTCTGATGGCAGTCGCTCTGTGTAAAATACTGGTATTCAGCCGCATCTGGTTAGACTGGAAGATGACCCCAACACAGTTAGGAAAAGGCTACGCAGCACAATAAAATAATTTAAGAGGGGTGGGGAAAAAGTATAACCCGTTTTGTAACGTGCATCGTGCAAAAAACTACTGCTATTTTCCAGATAACAAGGTTATTTCTTATCCGCAAAGCTGGTATAGAATAGGGAGGTGATTCAGGAATTAACGAATTCGTGAGGGAACCTGGACTGAGTCTGTAATCGCCATCACGCTTGAGCAAGCATGGTGATCAATGCTCGTTCCTTCTCTGTTTGAGAAGAAGGCTGGGCCACTGCAGGGACACGTGCTCTTCCCATACAGGCAAATGTTCTGCCTAGGCTCTGAACACCAGTATTTAACGCGAAGCGACTGCCATCAGACCTCCGCAACCCAGTTATAGGACAATGCCGATACCTAAGGTTAGACCGGTTGTCACACTATCGGGCTTCTGACTGCCCGTAACGACTGTCATAAGTAATCGTAAGACACCCGGGACTGTTTAACGTGCTCTCAGAGGCACTGAATAATTTCTATAATTATAATATCTAATACCTTTAATCGAGCAATTCTTGTCTTCTGAATCTCGGAAACGGCTCCAACGATTTTCATAAAATTTAGTATGCAGGGGGTTTCGGGGGCGATAAATCGATCTGGCTAGGTTTCATTCTTAGAAAACGTCGATTTACCAAATAAGAACCAAATACTATTTTATAAAAACAGAAGGTCATCCAGGTACTATTTTATAAAAACAGTAAAATGAGGTTTTGTATTATTATAATGCTACCGATAAAGGTTATTTTCATTGTAATTAATTATAAGTTAATAGGAAAAAAAAGGCAGTTTCATTAATTGCCTGTGAAATCGTATAAATGTAATTAGCAGTTTAACATTCCAATACTATATAATTCCTATTAAGATTCTCAGAAAAAAACATTATAAGGTATGGTGGAACTATTTAATATACTTCTTTATTGAGGATGTAGGTAAGTCCCGTTTCTGAAAAGGTATAACCATATACCTAATAGGCGTTCCTTCAATTCCAAAGGTCGATTCTCCCTGCATTTTCCTTCCTTTTGCGGTTTGTAGGTAGAACTATATAGGTATTTTGAGTTGTAATAAAATCTTAGTTTTGCGTGTAAATGTTCGTAAATGTACTTAAAAAATATTTTCGAAAAGGATAAGATGATTAAAAATGGATTTGACGCATTATTTTAGTTCCATAGTCAAACTAACGGCTGGTTTATACGATGGCAGTGACTGGACACAGTGATTCGGATCTTCGGCGCCAGTCTTCTTCTTCTTTTCGTGTGGTTAGTGACTAACCTGGTGTCAGAGTTTATGCCGCACATAGGCCTCTAACTTGGCTTCACATGCCGTCGAGAAATATCTCTCAGGCATGCCGATTTCCTCACGATGTTTTCCTTCACCGTCTTTAAGCAAGTGATAATTATACAATACGCACATGAATCCGAAAAGTCAGAGGTGCGTGCCTTGGGTTCGCGAGACCTATGACTTGGCAGTCCGACGGTCACACCACTAGGTTATCACTGCTGATCACGCGCCAGTCACTGGGTACGTGTAGGCGGAACCTATCAGTAACTCAGTTTGCTGTCGATTTATGGTGGAGGAAGCTACTGGGCCCGAAAAATAGAACAGGGGGTTAGTGAGCTGGACTGACTTGCGAGTGCGAAGTCAGCGCTGGACTGGGTTGAAACTAGTGTCCACACGAGCCCAGTAGCAATTGTTGGACTGGGTTACTGTACTGTCACGTTACTGTCATCGTGTAAACCATGCATAATACTAAACTTTTGACAATTGTAGCGTGAGAGGGTTTTTTATGTTATTGGTTAGCAAACAAGCCGACGGCCAACTTACAACCCCTTTTTATTTTTTTTCGTTGGAAAATCCTAATGGATGTGCCTCGCCTGGGGAAGGCGAGGGGGTCTGCCGGACTCTTACCGGCTAAAAACCAACGGTGTTCCTCCTCCTGACCATTTGGCCGGGGTCACGGGATTCGCAAAAGCATGCACCGCAACCCCGTCAGGCCCCGGTCCGCCAACCCTTGGCGGACCTCTCCTCTGTGGGGTCTTGCCCCACGTCCTCCTGAGAAGCGCGCACGGAACACTGCGCGCCGCCTTCTCGGGCCTCTTACTGGTCGGGCGGCGGGTCACCAACTTACAACCCTAAGAGGTTTGCTGATGCGTTCCTAATCTTAAAGACAAAACTGGAACATCTCTTGTGCCTGTAATTTCACCGGCACTCATGAGTCTTCAACTTGGAACATAGTAGTGCTACATCAAGCGAGCTCTTTTACAAGGAGCTCTATTACTACTGAACTAGTCCCTGAAAAAAGTTAATATACTAATTTTTTTAATGTTTTCTTTCTTTGAAAACCTGGCAGAGGTGACCTTTTATTAATCTCAAGGAAATTAGAACCTCTTGATGGAACGTAAAATCTTGCTTGAAGTTGCACACAAATGACAAGCATATGACTCGTGATGAAGTTAGGTAGAGGACAGGTGTAACATAGGTTATACACGGGTCACCGATGACAGCACTAGGTCATGACGATATGTGATAGGGGGCGAACTCATTATATTATCAGACAAAGCCAATCACGGTGATGTAATGTTCAATAGCCCATGTTTCATTAAATTAAACTTGTGAACTCTGGAATTTATTTTCCATGCCAATGTGGCCTTGGTCAGGGGTATGTACCGCAAGCCTGACGTTTAAGGAATCTGGATGTTGTCATGATGTTCTGCCTAGCCTTTTCCCAACTGTGTTGGGGTCAGCTTCCAGTCTAACCAGATGCGGCTGAATACCAGTATTTTACACGGAGCGACTGCCATCAGACCTCCGCAACCCAGTTACTGGGCAATTTGGCCTTCCTGACTTTTGGACTTCTTGTAACGGCTGTCATAGGTATTCGTATGACACCCGGGACCGACGGTTTAACGTGCTTTCCGAGGCACGGAGGGGTCTCGATGTGTAACAAATGGTCACCCATCCACGGACTGACCGTGGCAAGCGTAGCTTAACCTCGCAAATCACATGATAACGAGCCACGGGCCCCTCCTGGATGTTGTCAATAAGTACTGCAAAATATTGCTACTGCTATGAGATTTTTTAGTAGAAATATATCGCTGCGCTCATAGGTGAGCCCGTCGTTGAAACATCTTTGAGGTAGCATCGAGATGTCTGCGGAAAACGGTGTACAACAAAAACAATTAAGTTCAAAATGTATGGAGAAATGTCAAACCTAAAGTTAAACAATTACCAAATTGAGCACAGCACGGCATAAGCTATTCTCATATCTCGTGCCGATAAGAGAGAAGAATACGAAATTGTTTGCAGTATAGCATCATTTAATTTAGTGAATACTAAGGGCGTAGCCGAGTACAGGCGAGGTGGGGCACCTGCCCCTCCAGCAGGGTCTGGTGAAGGGCTCCATCGGAGTGCTCCCGAACCGAAGAGTAAATAATTTTAAGCAATATTTCATTCGCTTTGCATGTTTTACACTCGCTTTTTTTTCATTAATAAACGTTTTTGTAGCATGAATATCATTAGTGTACCCTTGCCTCCCCCCCCCCACTTGAACTAAATCCTGGCTACGTCCTTGGTGAATACCATACAAATATTTCGCCGCTACAACAGAGACGAGCTCTCGTGGTTTGCTTGGTGGATTGTGCATGTTACGAAATTTCAATCTTAGGAAAAATATGAAGGTCCATTCGAACAGAGATGTCTCTGTAAAAATAATGAAACTGCAAATTGGACAATTGTATTGTTACTAGTAAGTGTGTGAGATTTCTACTATAAATATAATAAGGTGGTTGCTTAGCAACAGTATTCATAGCCTACCGAATGTATGAAATGTATGAAGGATGATTTCCACCAAAGAGCTCGCATCACTTCGGATCGGAACGGATTTTACAACCTTTAAATTATATTAAATCGTGTACATAGTATTTAAAGTCTATATTACCAAGCCGCGCACAGCAGATTGATCGCGGGCATCTTCCACGACACGCGATCGTAGCCGAAAGTATGCTGCGACGCGCGATCGGCTCCTTTTGCCTGTCGTCGTATCCGATCGGATCCTTTCGGCTATCAACACGGTAGGAATGAAACTATTTGACTAGGCGCAGAAACGCATACGTTCGCAAGCGACGGTACGGAGCCGATCGTATGCGTCGACATCCTGCCGGACGTGATCGGCTGTCACCGCATCGGTTCGTATCCTTTCCGATCCGATGCGATGCGAGGCGTTTGGTGGAAATCATCCTTAAGATTTTAATGTCACCACCGCTGTCATTGCCGCCATGTGTCACCGCTTGTATAATTTGTTCTTTAGCGATGTTCGTTCTAATTTTGATCACCGGGTCAAATAACTTGCTCGCACTGTACACATAAACTATTGAGCGTGCTCGTGATCTAAAAATGTCAGATCACTACATTTTATTAACGTTTTATATTCCTTGCGTTTTTAATTGTCTGATTGCTTGCCTGATTTTACTTACGTGCTTGTTTTTTGATGTCTTGCGTTTTTGACTAGGAGGGCAATGAAATAAGACCTTACATAAGTTTATGATAATAGATCTTCCGAATCTTGAAAATATCTAGATCAGGGATGCGTAGACTAATTAGGACTAAGGGCCACTCGGGCAGACTATGAGCTGGCCACCACAATTAAAAATAACCAACAAAAGTTGGAATGAAGATTACTGAAAAAAATACAATAGAAAGAGCCTTTAAAAATAATTAAAATAATTTATTCGGAGATCTTAAGCCGGCTCCTATTGTTAAAATATTGCAGTATTTTCATATACACGCGTAAAAGAGTTTAATTCGCGGACGGGCCGCACGTATATCGACGGGCCGCATGCGGCCCGCGGGACTCAGTCTGTGCATGCCTGATCTAGATTTAATATTCTTGTGTCACGTCTCAGTTGGATGGCTGACAATCACATACATAGAAGCATAATCAAGTCATAATTGTTCCACGGACCTGTTCCCAATATGAGAAGGGTTTAGGCCTTAGTCCACCATGCTGATTTGGTGCGGGTTAGCAGACTACACACACAAGAGAGAACAATTTTTTAACATATTTCCACAAAAGGAGGAGGTTCTCAGTTCGACTGTATGTACATTTTTTTTATGTTCGTTCCGCGATGTCTTTGCTAATTGTGAACCAATTTTAATGATTAGTTTTTTGTTTCAAAGCGTATTATTTCGAGGTGGTCCCATTTAAGTTTGATGAAGATCTGATGAAGAACTTCGGAGATTGACAATGGACCTCCCCAATCACGAACAGTACAGATAATATGATTGGGTTACGAGCAGCGTCTTTAGTAGGTCCAACCATGTTTTAATTAAATCCGCTAAAAAAAAATAACAAAAATAAAACCACCACCATATTATAAAATTAACAGTTTTACAAGTCGGTACCTTCAATTTGGTTCAGCGTGGATTAGCACCGACTTCTGAAACTGTAAATTTTATTATAATTTTGTTAAACAGTTTTTATATTTGTACCATTTGTAAATTGTCACTATGTCTGGCGAGCTGTACAGTCGTAAGCAAACAATTAACAAGAGTCTGAATATGTGTCTATTTATAGAACCTAGTTATTTTCCTGGAACAATAGTATTATACGTCATCTGGTGACGTCATGTATGACACAGACTAATCAACTTGTCTAACACTTCATTATAGGTACTTTATTTCTTTAGCGTTTAGGTGTGAATATAACTTTCCATTGCTGAAAGGATATTATATCGTATCGGCCGGTTAACGTTTACTGCTAAGCAAGCTAACTGACCGTTAAAACGAACGGAAATGTAAAATGAACTAGACATGATGGATGGATGGATGGATCCGTATGCGTCCGCGTGGGCGGAAAATAAATACTTTTTCTTTCTTCTTCTTTCTTACATATTTAATGATAAGCTTCCAAGTTTTAAAATGATTATAACCATAACAGTTTAACCACAATTCCCAATGTTATAATACGTTGACCTTTTTTAACTGACTTCCAAAAAGGAGGAGGTTACTATGTTCGTCTGTAATGTATCTTTTTTTATTTTGTGTATATTCATCGATATTTTCGCCAATTGGGAACCGATTTTGATAATTCTTTTTTTAATGGATAGGATGGATGGATACTTCGAAGTTGGTCCCGTTTAAATTTGGTGAAGATCTGATGAAGAAATTCGGAGATAGACAATGGAACTCCTCAATGACGAACAGTACGCATATTGTGATGATGTGTTTATGTTACGAGCAGCGTCTTTAGTAGGTCCAACCAAGTTTTAATTAAGGGCACTAAAATGAAAAAAATAAAAACATATTTTACAAAAAATTTAAACCTACTTCAAAAAAGAATAAAATAATTACTATATAAAATTAACAGTTTCAGAAGTCGGTGCCTTCAATTTGGTTCAGCGTAGATCAGCACCGACTTCTGAAACTGTTCATTTTATATGGTAATTATTTTATTCTTTTTTGAAGTCGGTTTAAATTTTTTGTAAAAAATGTTTTATTCTGTGTAATTTGATTTAAAAAAAGGAGAAAAATATTTTATCATCTTTACATAGTATAAAACAAAGTCGCTCCCGCTGTCTGTACGCTTAGATCTTTTAAACTACGCAACGGATTTTAATGCAGTTTTCAGCAATAGATAGTGATTCAAGAGGAAGGTTTATATACCCCACATTAGTATCTAAATTGCACCCGTGCGAAGCCGGGGCGGGTTGCTAGTATTACATATATTGTAGTAAATGAGGGGCTCGTGGCTAATTACCTACCACACGAATTATACTATTTGCGAGGTTAAGCTGCGCTTGCCACGATTAGTCCGTAGATGGGAGACCATTCGTTACACATCAAGATCCCTCTGTGCGTCGGAGAGCACGTTAAACTGTCGATCCCGGGTGTCATACGAATATCTATGACAGTCGTTACGGGTAGTCGCTCCAAAGTCTGACAACCGGTCTAACCTTGGGATATCGGCATTGCCCAGTAACTGGGTTGCGGGGGTCTGATGGCAGTCGCTCTGTGTAAAATACTGGTATTCAGCCACATCTGGTTAGACTGGAAGCTGACCCCAAGAACAAATGTTGTGTGAGCGTTACTTACCTAATTGTCTTTGTTTTTGTCTAAGTGACTTTTTTTTTTTTTATACATTTTGTCATTTGGATTTGATATCTTTTGCGACCTTCACCAGGTCGTTTTTCCATCTAGAAGGCCGTCCCACGCTACGCGTTTCCTTTTTACCCCAACGGTCATAGTTTCATCGACCTATGTTTGAACTAGGTGTAACTATAGGTATTATTCTTGTGAAATGCAACAGAAGAGACTGTGGGTCAATACTATTGTAATCTTTACTGTGGGTTACGGCGAGGGTCTTAAAATCCCGGCTTACGTAAAGCTGGTTGACGTGTTTTTAAGTATGGAGAAGCAAAAAATAATGTTTTTTTTTGTGGCTAATTAGTAGAATAAACCTGGATAACTTAACAACAGTGATAGTTTAGCGGTGTGACCGTTGGACTGCCAAGTCATAGGTCTCGAGTTCGAACCAAAGGCACACACCTCTGACTTTTCGGATTCATATGCGTATTGTATAATTATTATCTCTTGCTTAAAAACGCTGAAGGAAAACATCGTGAGGAAACCGGCATGCCTGAGAGATATTTCTCAACGACATGTGAAGCCAAGTCAGAGGCCCATGGGCGGCATAAACTCTGACACCAGGTTAGTCACTAACCACAAGAAAAAAAGAAAAGAAACTTAAGGACTAACAAGATTACATAGAGTCAGTCAATAATCTCTGTTATCCAATAATTAATTTTACTAAAAAATTTTTTACGCTATCTTTTAGTTTTTTTTTACACTTAGCAGTTCAACGCACTTTATCATATTGGAAAATAATTTAAAACTCATAATTATCTCACTAGCCTTTTCTCAATATTCAAGGTTGCTTAAAGTGTAACCAAAATTAAAAAAAAAAACACTATGTAGCTGCATACTGTATTCTACAACCCAATAAGAAGGGATAATGATATTCAATGGTTAGTTTTTTAGAATTTTAAGACTTTACTAAAATATATTGTACTACACCGAACTCATGTCTATCCAATCGGACAGATGGCACAAACTCTGCTGACCTCTTAAACCAGCAAAGTCGTGATCATAAAAAAGTGGTTCAATAATAACGTACTGTTGCTATGGTAAATGCAAGTTGCAGTGTTCTTGCTTTCACGAGTGCAGCGTCGTCGCGGACGTGGCGCGCCTGTGTGCGTGAGCCCCGCGCATGTGTGCGGACGCCCTGCCAATGCAGGCCCTCAGTACATATTGATGCACCGGAGTGCAACGTCGTGTCGTCCTGAATAAACTTTAAAACCAAATTTTTTACACAAATTTAGACTTTTAGTGCAATTCAGAGTATTATTTTTGATAATTGTTATGTTTTTGTAAAGGATTACAGTTTTTTTTTCGATTTACTTTCTTTGTTCAACCGCCATATTGGATTCGCACAGAGGTGAGTAGCTTTCTATTCTATATATGAAATTTCTTTTTTTTTAAGTTGTTTTTTTAATATTGCCACTTACATTCTGAGTATTGATCTCTTTGGTTCACTTGAATGTTTTGGCAATTTTTTTCGTGTTGCAACAATAATGACTTTTTTTTTTCAAGAAATCTGTTCGTTCTTTGTGTTGTTTGGTTAGAAAATTGATATTATTTTTACGTCGAACCCTTGTTACGTAATCCAAGTGAAAATCGATATTTATTGTCAGATGCGCAGGTCGACTCTGATACCAATCTTCTTTTTCTTACTAAGTCTTTCCAAAAAATTACAAAAAATCAAAAATATTTGTGAAATTTTATAAGAAAATTCATCAAAATTGTGGATTTGAGCGGGAATCTGGCTCTATTAATACATATTACATCACAATCTTAGTCGGTAGGTAGCCATTTTGAAAATGGGCGTCCCCACCCCTCTGCTTCGATCGTAACAAAGACTTCAGTGGATTTTCAGAAACATTATCAAAAATTATCAAACATTTAAAATATTCTAAATCCAACCCTTTCATGGTGTAAGTAGAACGTGAAGTTGTGTTAAGACTAACACACCTTATAGAAACATATAGGTACTTAACATAAAAAGACATACACGCACAACTTGGCCCTCCCCCTTACCCAACTGCGCATGATTTTAGGCGGATATCATCATTATCTCACTTCGCAGGCAAATTGGTAAGTTCCCTTAAGACTTCTAAACTTGGTCTCAGTCTATGAAACTTAGGAAGAATAATACCTTCCGGACTACATTTAGAGAAGCAGGGTTACATACCAGCAGTGATAGCCTAGTGGTGTGACCGTTGGACTGCCAAGTCATAGGTCTCGAGATCGATCCCAAGGCACGCACCTCTGACTTTTCGGATTCATGTGCGTATTGTATAATTATCACTTGCTTAAAAACGGTGAAGGAAACATCGTGAGGAAACCGGCATGCCTGAGAGATATTTGTCGACGGCATGTGAAGCCAAGTCAGAGGCCCATAGGCGGCATAAACTGTGACACTAGGTTAGTCACTAACTACACGACAAGAAGATACATAACAGACATAATCAACCTATTACTGTCCCACTGCTGGGCACGGACCTCTTCTTAGAATGAGAAGGGTTTCACTACACACACCATCGACAAGTTTTTGGGGCCCTCTCTTTTGTGCAAGTTTCTCACAAAGTTTTCCTTCACACAAGTGATAATCTAAATTATCCTGATCCACACATGAATTCGAAAGTCATAGTTGCAGGCTGGGGTCGAACTCAGACACTCCTGCATGGTAGGCAAGCGTCCAACCGCTAGGCTATCTATGCTAGAGATGGTAATTATCATAAAATATTATGCCAGTTATACTTATAAGAAGATTTTGATCCAATTATCCCTTGAACCAAAAACACCAACAGTAAGGATACCTTCTTCCTCCAAACCTTTTCCCAACTATATTGTATTCAGCTTCCAGTCTAACCAGATGCGGCTGAATACCAGTATTTTACGCAGAGCGACTGCCATCAGACCTCCGCAACCCAGTTACTGGGCAATGCCGATATTCTAAAGTTATACCGGTTGTCAGACTTTCAGGCTTCTGTCTACCCGTAACGACTGTCATAGGTATTCGTATGACACCTGGGGCTGAAGGTTTAATGTGCTCTCCGAGGCACGGAAAAGAAATGATAGGTTTATTTTTAAAACGGCGAAGGAAAACATCGTGAGGAAACCTGAGAGATATTTCTCGACGGCATGTGAAGCCAAGTCAGAGGCCCATGGGCGGCATAACCTCTGACACCAGGTTAGTCACTAACCACACGAAAAGAAGAAGTTTATTTATTTATTTCACAACATACAATTGTCATTACAGGTAATTACCCAATCCAACAATTCAGTTACTTAGAGGAGAAATAGTTAAGCGTCACCCTCTCGAATTCGCCAAAGAGCAAGTAAAAATATCAAGCCGTTGCGAGATGGAATTGAGTACTCGTGTTGCTTGAACGACCGGTGCGAGTTTTATTATGTTCGTACGGGCTACCGGGACCTTAAACAGCGTCTCCCTCGGCCTCTGACGCAACCTAGTGTTAGGAACGAGCAGCCATACCACGGAACACAAGAAATACATATTTAACTAAAGCGAAGTTTCTACTAACCTCCAGCTTATAGTAACCAACCACTCATATTACAAAAAAACTACGTTTAAAAAAACCGACTCCAAAAACTTAAAATAATAAAATAACTTAATAAAGATTTAATTTAATACACGTCTTATGCAAAATACCTTTACAGTTACAGAAGTCGGTGCTAATCCACGCTGAATCAAATTGAAGGCACCGACTTCTGAAACTGTAAAGGTATTAGGTTTGCAGAGGTGTATTAAATTAAATCTTTATTAAGTTATTTTATACTTTTTAGTTTTTGTATTCGGTTTTTTTAAACGTGGTTTTTTTATTTTTACTTTTTAGTGTCTGTAATAGGTTGTTCTGTAAACTACAGTACGATTTTTCTAGATTACATCAGGTAGAATAATTACATCGTCCAAGTAAACTAAAATGTTCATAAAAAAATAAAAATGTTCATAAAATGAAAACTACTGGGCCAAACTATTTTAAATTTTTATGGGACCAAATGACAACTATTCCGCATCAAACTAAATTGAATTACGTAAATCGGATCATAAATATCAGCGTAATCGGTGTACATACATAAAAAAACCAATCGAATATAGAACCTCCTCCTTTTTGAAGTCTGTTAAAAAGTGTTGGATACATAAGTGGATTGAAGTTATTCTTAGCTAAAACTGTACAATAATTAACAATAATAATTAGTCGAGCAATAGTATTCAAGAAAGAAGCAGCTGGATCTTCCAGATTTTCTGGGTAGCACAAAATTCTGACCAAGAGTTGGTTAGGTTTGTAGGAGCCAAATGTCTACCTGGTTGGACTAGTGGTCGCAAGCGCGACTGCTGACCATGTTGTCCCGGGTTCGATCCCCAGGTCGGGCAAAGTGTTATTGAGTTTTTAGAAATTTCTCAGTAGCAGCCCGAAGTCGGGATTTGTGCCCGGACTGAAAACATAACTGGCGAAACGAGAGTGTACTAAAAACACCTCTGCCGTACCCTTCGGGGAATACAAGGCGTGATGTTATATTAGGAGCCAAATGCCGGGCTCTTATAGCCAAAAACGAATCGTTTCACTTACCAATAGTACTATTTTTATTGCCAAACTGGACATATAAATAGACTCGTAAGCTTACCTTTGCTTTAATAGCAGTGATAGCCTAGTGGTGTGACCGTCGGACTACCAAGTCATAGGTCTCGAGTTGACCCAAGGCACGCACCTCTGACTTTTCGGATTCATGTGCGTATTGTATAATTATCACTTGCTTAAAAACGATGAAGGAAAACATCGTGAGGAAACCGGCATGCCTGGGAAATATTTCTCGACGGCATGTGAAGCCAAGTCAGAGGCCCGTGGCATAAACTCTGACACCAGGTTAGTCACGAACCACACGAAAAAAAACTTGTGATAGCTACTTCCATATGGGAGGGTCTACTATGCAAAGCTATGAGGTCTTTGCTTCATTATTGGTAAAGATACAAGAGTCTTAATTTTAATCGATAACGCTCCGTAAGTTATAGGAATCGGGTTAGTAAGACCATACGTCAATGTCTGTTAAAAGATAGACGTAGATACTATAGTCAGGCATTTCTAAGAACCATCATCATCTTCCTGCCCTGGTCCCAAGTTACTTGTGGTCGGCGCAATATGTTTTCCTCGTCCACTCTTCCCTGTCAGCCGTCTCATTATCATTTACTCCCTTATCTTTCATATCCTCCCTTACACAATCCACCCATCTTTTCTTTGGTCTCTCTCTCCCCCTCCATCCATCAATATTTCTGAGAAGCATATGTTTATTAATAAAAGGTGGTATTCAAAGACTTCTGAATCAACACTATATTCCTGAAACGACTTGACTTTTAAATATAAATATTCAGCAGAATCTGGTTATACTACAAGCTCACCACGACATAGTTAAAGAAAGATTTGATGATGTTCTAATTTAATGTATGAGTTGTTCTTTCTTCAAGTATACTCCACCAAAAAGAACATAGTCTGCTTAGTTGTCGCCAATAAGATCGACAAGCATATCATTTTGGGACCCAGTGCATAATATCAGCAAGCGCATTGGGTCACCCGCGCGACAGCGCAACGAGTATTCCCAAGGATGGTTGATGTCAGGCAGGCGGCCGGTCATGAAACAATAAGCCAAAATCTCCAACAACATAGATTTACGAAATACATCTTGTGCCGATCCCACCTAGTGTGGGATAAGGGCAGGGAGATGATGATGCGTATAAAACTAAAAAAAAGACAACAAAATATTCCTCCACATCGCTGTTGATTGGTAACGTGCCCAGAAGACTGGCCGTATTGACACGTTGCGTGGTAATACTAATCCTTTGGCCAGAGTAAAGGCCAGCCTTCAGGTCACGGGAAGTGTCGACCAGCCACCGTGCAATGTGTCTGTAGGGTTACTTACAATTATCTGGCGAAAAGACACATGCTGGCTGGGCATAGTCGCCGGCACGTAACTTGGTAAGAGTAGAGAAGACAATTCCTCCTTTCTTTCTAAATTATTGCAATAACCGTAGAATAATGACAAGCAATAAAACTGTCATTTTTTTTGTTGCACTAAGTTTACATGCGTGAATTTACTCCCACTACGACGAAACCTTGCCAAGGGTCATGCTCGGCGACTGTATCGATAACAGAATCTCGATTTGAATACAATTAATTAAATATAATCATCATCCTCCTCCCCTTATCCCAACTTATTTGTGGTCGGCGCAGTACGTCTTCTTCTTCCATACATCTCTATTAGCCGTCATTTCAGTAGTCACCCCCTTTCTATCCATATCATCTTTCACACTATCCATCCATCGCTTTTTTGGTCTTCCTCTACTCTTATAACCATCCACATTCATACTCAATACTTTCCTCACGACATGTTCCTCGTTCCTCCGCATCACATGCCCATACCATGACAACCGGTTTCCACACAACTTCTCAGTCACCGGCGCCACTTTCAGGCTTCCTCTTACATACTCATTTCTAATTGTATCCATTTGCGTAATACCACACATTCCTCTCATCATTCTCATCTCAGCTGCATGCAATTGCCTTTCATTTATCCTTTTTGTGGCCCAACATTCCGATCCATACAAGACAGCAGGTCTAACCATGGTTTTATAAATCTTCCTCCTTAAGTTTAAGGGGAAGATTAAAGTGATAATTAATGAAATATAGTTGGAAGCAAGCACATTGGATCACCCGCGCGACGGCGCAACGAGTATTCCCAAGGCGGGTTGATGTCAGGCAGGCGGCCGGTCATAAAACAATAAGCCAAAACCTCTAACAACATGGATTTGTGAAATACCTGTTGTGCCGACCACACCTAGTGTGGGATAAGTTACTATTTCAACTTATGGTTTTTTGCCACATGTGCCTGCCTCTTCAACAATTTTGGAATGTTCTCTTATTGCACTCAATATCGCGTTCTACCGTTTTGAATATCAATTTTACTGTTTATTTTTTAATTTTAATGTTTTAATTTTGATTCTAATGATAATTTTGATATTAATTTTTGATAATTTTTTATTCTAATTTCTATTATGATTTTGTTTTTTACTTAATGTTTTGTTCATTGTTTCTAATTAATTTTTCTATCCTCACTACGAGCAAAACATCTTGTTAAAACGTATTTTAAGAAGCAATTTTTTTTTATGTAATTGCTGTGTACGCCTGTAAGTGACTAATTCACCCTAACTCAATGCTTATGTTACTTTTACTATGTTAATGTTTCTAGTGAATGGGTCGTTGGTGTACCTTTCAAATAAATAAATAAATAAGGGCAGGAAGAAGAAGAAGAAAGGTAAACATCTTTTTAGTTAAACAGTTTTATCTACTCGTAGTACCCCTGCAGGATTAAGATTTGAGGATTGAAGTTTGAAACTATTATCATGTTGCCTTCTTAGCGTGTCGATGGCAATCTGAATTGAGTCTGCCCAGAACTTAGCGTTATCAGTAGCGTCCATTAGTTCCTGTAACGTACAGGTATCAGGGCACGCAGGAAATGGTGTTGTATTGTCATGGGAATTGAATTTGTGTGCGAAGTTTCAGGAGAATCGGTTTTCTTTTTTTCGTGTAGTTAGTGACTAGCCTGGTGTCACAGTTCATGCCGCCCATGGGCCTCTGACTTGGCTTCACATGCCGTCGAGAAATATCTCTCAGGCATGCCGGTTTCCTCACGATGTTTTCCTTCACCGTTTTTAAGCAAGTGATAATTATGCAATACGCACATGAATCCGAAAAGTCAGAGGTGTGTGCCTTGGGTTCGAACTCGAAACCTATGACTTAGCAGTCCGACGGTCACACCACCAGGCCATCACTGCTGTTAGGAGAATCGGTTAAGCAGAAGTAGTTGAAAAATCTGTCGCAAGATTTGAAACTAACATACGAAGTGAAGCTAATTATTACATAACATCACGCCCTGTACTCCCCAGAATTTGGCGGAGGTGTTTTTAGTACACCCTCGTTTTGCTAGTTATGTTTAAGTCCCATGTAATAGAAGGCGAGCTTAAGCCGTTAACCGGGCACAAATTCAGACTCCGGGCTGCTACTGACAAATTCCTAATGGGAAAACTCAATAACACTGCTCGAACTGGGGATCGAACCCAAGACACCATGCTCAGTAGTCGCGCTTGCAACCATTAGACTAACAGCAACTATTGGAATACTAATTATTAAAACCGTTTACTAATTAAAATATAATTTATCCTTGTACTTACTACAGAGTACGGTGATACGCTACAAAGTAGCTATTCTAGCAACGATCATAAATATTTATATTGATCTGTTATTCTGCTTCTTCTTCTTTTCGTATCGACGGTTCTTCATGATGTACAAATTATAATGCTTGCGCCCAGTCTTCTTCTTCTTCCTGCCCTTATCCCACACTAGGTGGGGTCGGCACAACATGTATTTCATAAATCCATGTTGTTAGAGGTTTTGGCTTATTGTTTTATGACCGGCCGCCTGCCTGACGTCAACCCTCCTTGGGAATACTCGTTGCACCGCCGCGCGCGTGATCCAATGTGCTTGCTGATATGCACTGGGTCCCAAAATGATATGCTTGTCAGTCTTATTGCCGACAACTAACCAGTCTGTGTTCTTCTTGGTGGAGTATACTTGCAGTTCCACGACCCACTCATTCAGTTTTGCTAGGACTTTGATTCTGACACATCGTAATCTAATATAGCACCGTGAGCTTCTTTGTAAAATTTTGATGTCAATGTTCTGTATCGGTCCTGTCCCACTGTATCCCAAATATCAAGCTTGACTTTACCATCGTTCACGTCCATGACTTTACATTTGTAGTCAACTCTGATTGTAGCTGAGAATGATGCTTGCGCTCTTCAGATCATCAAAGGTGCAGGTGGACGGACATTTGGGACACACCAGCAAGTGGGACACAGTCTGGACAAGAGCACCGCACTCACTGGGTGTTGGATTGATCGATAATCCCCCACTTCGCCGAATTGTGTTTGCAGCGGCCGACTTGGACACGCAATCGATTGAGTGCTTTCCACTGCACTGCACTGCAGTCCGGTGGTAGGCAGATGTTATCTATACTAATATTATAAAGCCGAAGAGTTTGTTTGATTGAACACGCTAATCTTAGGAACTGCTGGTTGGAATTGAAAAAATATTTTTGTGTTGGATAGTCCATTTATGGAGGAAGGTTATACGCTATATAACATCACGCTACGACCAATAGGAGCAGAGCATAAATGAAAAATGTTGCGAAAACGGGAATAATGTCCACCCGTGTGAAGCCGAGACGGGCCGCTAGTATCGTTATAATAACGATACTCACTAAGCCTATGAAGTGTGCGACTCATGACTATTTAACGCAGATCATGTGATTTGCAAGGATGGGTGACCATTCGTTACACATCGAGACCCCTCCGTGCCTCTGAGAGCACGTTAAACAGTCGGTCCCGGGTGTCACAAGAATACCTATAACAGTCGTTACGGGTAGTCAAAACCCCGAAAGTCTGACAACCGGTCTAACTTTAGCATATCGGCGTTGCCCAGTAACTGGGTTGCGGAGGTCTGATGGCAGTCGCTCCGTGTAAAATACTGGTATTCAGCCACATCTGGTTAGACTGGAAGCTGACCACAACATAGTTGAAGGACAACTGATGAGGTGTGACCAAAATCAATGAATTAAATCATCTTTACATTATGTACAACCGCCGTCACGCTCATGATTATTCAAGGTGATGCAAGGATGTACTGCGACGCACCCACAGCATGACAATGATATTATTAGGTACCATCTTCTTTCATCTTTTCGTGTGGTTAGTGACTAACCTGGTGTCAGAGTTTATGCCGCCCATGGGCCTCTGACGGCGTCATATGCCGTCGAGAAATAAATCTCAGGTATAGGTATAGGTTTCCTCACGATGTTTTCCTTCACCGTTTTTAAGCAATTGATAATTATACAATACGCACATAAATCCAAAAAGTCAGAGGTGCGTGCTTTGGGGTCGAACTCGAGATCTATGACTTGGCAGTTCGACGGTCACACCACTACGCTACCTATAAAGGTATGGCCCAATTTTTATAACAAAACGGTATACTTATGGTTTAAATGTATCGTAACCTCGTCACCGTAACCGCTTTCAGTTCCTGGTACAGACTCTAGTAATAGTAGAAAAGATTGCAAAAGATTAAATATTTTTACATACATACATAAACTCACGCCAGGCTGAAACTATAGTACCTACGCCACATGCTACAACCCTTACATACTCCTTTCGCTTCGTCCACATTCATACATCTTGTCTTACACGCCGGTTGACAGTACTACGCACCTGTCCTTTATGAAGAACATCACCAATAACATCGATGTATGTCCTTCTAGGGTGTCCTCTACAGTTTCCACTGACATCCGCCTTATAAATTCCTTTTGTTAATCGCCGTTCACTCATTCTCTCAACATGACCAAACCGCCTAAGCATACTCTCATAATCTTTATATTTTTATATCTACACTAGCGGCCCGTCCCGGCTTCGCATGGGTGGGCATTTTTCCCTTTTTTGCAACATTTTTCAATTATGCTTCGCTCCTATTGGTCGTAGCGTGATGTTCTATAGCGTATAACCTTCCTCGATAAATGGACTATCCAACACAAAAATAATTTTTCAATTCCAACCAGTAGTTCCTGAGATTACCGCGTTCAAACAAACAAACAAACTTTTCAGCTTTATAATATTAGTATAGATTATTGAACAGAGAACATGATGATAACAATTATCTAACGCGGGGTCAGTCACCCTGTGACATTTGCTTGGCAGACTGAAGAATATTTTCAGCCTAAGATTAATTGAGAAGCTAAGTGCTAACACCAAATTATTTCAAAAATGATTTTTGTTGCCAAAAAAAACACACCACCTTCTTCTAATTAAATACTCAATTAAACTAAGGTTAGTGTTCGTCAATATTAATTCTCCGGTTAAGCAACCGTTTATCGATTAACTGATGGCCGGTTCCTATAATTTACGAAGCGTTATTGGTTAAATTGAGACTCTTGTAAACGATAAATGATCTTTATTCCTATAAGTAAATCTGTTACAGACACTTTTACAAGTCAATTAATTTTTTTTGAGACTAGATGACACCGGCATTTTCTATCTGACTAGCTCTGAGAAGAAAAGTCGAAACAAACTCAGAGATCAAGGTCTGTTTTAAAGCCCAGACATTGTGGTATAAAAACTATGCGAGTGTAACAATGTAGGGCAACGTCTGGAATGGCCTTTTTAGGAAAGTGCCATAGCAGGTTTGAGTTGACCTGTCCTAACTGACGGCACATCTGCATCAGTCATCGCGTAGCTCAAACCTTATTTTAGGGAGCTCAACAACCCGACTGCTGCACGACGCTATCAATCACCTGGACTTTGTATCTTTAAGGCCTGGTCAGACAGAGCGTGGCTGGGCGTGATAATATTCACGTCGCTTATTGATTGCGTGCCACGCCAAGCTCCGCGTGGCAGTCTCTGTGTGTCGTCTTCCATACATTGTCATAGAAATTCGCACGACAAGAGCCAAACGCGATCAAGTCAAGAGAAAAATAAAAATAGGTTATCAGCTTTGCCTAGAAACTGGGTTGCGGAGGTCTGATGACAGTCGCTCCGTGTAAAATACTGGTATTCAGCCGCATCTGGTTAGACTGGAAGCTGACTCCAACATAGTTGGGGAAAGGATAGGAGGAAGACGAAAATGGTAATAGGCTGGCCACTTATTACATGGGACTCAATACAAGAGACACGTGGGTGTACAGACTACTGTAATAGGAGAACACCTCTGCTTACCCCTTCGAGTATTATAGGCGTGAATATGTGTACTTTATACAAATCAGCTCGACTTCATACAAATGTCATTACAATACGCGCATTTTATCTTAGCCGACCAGACTATAGTCTCTCCGAACTTTCACGCATGTAATACTCAGAGTGGAAACAGTTCCCATAAAAAGTCTTCTTCTCCCTGTCCTTATCCCACACTAGGTGTGGTCGGCACAACATGTTGTTAGAGGTTTTGGCTTATTGTTTTATGACCCGCCGCCTGCCTGACGTCAACCCTCCTCGGGAATACTCGTTGCGCTGTCGCGCGGGTGACCCAATGTGCTTGCTGATATTATGCACTGGGTCCAAAAATGATATGCTTGTCAATCTTATTGCCGACCACTAAGCAGACTATGTTCTTCTTGGTGGAGTATACTTGCAGTTCTTCGACCCACTCATTCAGTTCCCATAAAAAGTATTAAATAAATTTCGCTTAAGTAATGGTCGTCCCTAAGATGGTGTTACTTAAGTATGTGGGGCGCTCCCTGTGCAGTCAGCCCCTCTACCAACCTTGCTGACTGGATAATCTCTCACGGCAGAAGCTATTCTCGTAAAGCTCGCTTTACTCGAAAGAGATATTGTTTGGGCATTTAGTTGGTTACCATGGTAGATCCTGATTTACAGGAGTTCCAGTGTCAAGAACTGTGTGGTGGGCTTCTTCCATAAGACCGTTAACTGTGGACCAAACATAACATCACGTCAGTATTCACCCCGAAGGGTTGGGTAGTATAGTATAGTAACACCCTCATTTCGTCGTTATGTTTAAGTCCCATTTAATAGGGGGCGAGCCTATTGTCATCAACCGGGCACAAATCCAAACTATGAGCTGCTACTGAGGAAACCCAATAACACTTTACTTGACCTAGGGATCGAATCCATGACCTCACCACTAGATCAACGAAGTATTGGATCTTTACGCTCTGATATGTAAAGATGATTCAGAGATCTCGTGTCTAACGATCTGCGAGGTTAAGCTGCGGTTACCGCGGTCAGTACGTGGATGAGTGACCGTTCGCTACACATCGAGAACCCTCCGTGCCTCGGAGAGCACATTAAACAGTCGGTCCCGGGTGTCATACGAATACCTATGACAGTCGTTACGTAGCCAGAAGCTCCAAAGTCTGACAACCGATCCAACCTTATCTTCTTCTTTTCGTGTGGTTAGTGACTAATCTGGTGTCAGAGTTTATGCCGCCCATAGGCTTGGCTTGGCTTCACATGCCGTCGAGAAATATCTCTCAGGCATGCCGGTTTCCTCACGATGTTTTCCTTCACCGTTTTTAAACAAGTGATAATTATACAATACGCACATGAATCCGAAAAGTCAGAGGTGCGTGTCTCGGGTTCGAACTCAAGATCTTGGCAGTCCGATGGTCACCGATAGGCTATCACTGCTGTAGTACTGGTATTCAGCCGCATCTGGTTAGACTGGAAGCTGCAAAAGCAAGGCAGTTTTTTTTTAAGATCGTGCTATCATCGACAGACACAACAGTCGGTTCAATGACCTCAAAGATACTGTAATCAGTTAAATATAGCATTGTTATTGACTGGTTGATAGCGAGCCAACTGGACAGAGGGCTATAGGGCCGACACACATCAAAGCGACCCGACATCATTACGTAAATGCTAAAATCATTTAAACTTTAAACCAGTGATGCCCAAACTTGTCTTTATCGACCCCCAGGGGTCGACGACGACCTACAAGGGGTCCATGTGGGTGAAAAAAATAATTGCGGGTCCGTGAGATGTAAACTGGGTTCCACGATAGTGTATCTCATTTAAGCAGGTCGTGACTTTAATTTTGACTTTCCATTAATGGAATAACCCACATACACAGATGATTTGTTGGTTAGTTTTTACCTCAAAACGTAACAAACAGACCGACGATGATAGTACTATTGTAGGTACTTCTTCTTCTTCCTGCCCTTATCCCACACTAGGTGTGGTCGGCACAACATGTATTTCATAAATCCATGTTGTTAGAGGTTTTGGCTTATTGTTTTATGACCGGCCGCCTGCCTGACATCAACCCTCCTTGGGAATACTCGTTGCGCCGTCGCGCGGGTGATTCTATGTGCTTGCTGATATTATGCACTGGGTCCCAAAATGATATGCTTGTCAATCTTATTGCCGACAACTAAGCAGGCTGTGTTCTTCTTGGTGGAGTATACTTGCAGTTCCTCGACCCACTCATTCAGTTTTGCTACGGACTTTGGTTCTGACACATCGTAAACTAATATAACACCGTGAGCTTCTTTGTAAAATTTTGATGTCAATGTTCTGTACTATTGTAGGTACTATCGTAGATTTAATAAATGTATAATACTTAACGAGTGTTTTTTGTTTTTCGCTCTACACCTCACTACAGTTAGAAATCAGCCAAAAACACATTTGAAATCGATGCATTTGCAAAAATACAATATTAGCTAAGCAGAGGGTCTACTCAAAACCGAAAAATGTAGTAAGTGGTCTACGAGACAATATAGTAATACCCTCATTTCACCGTTATGTTTAAGTCCCATGTAATAGGGGGCGAGCCTATTGCCATTAACCGGGCACAAATCCAGACTCCGGGCTGCTATTGAGGAATTCCACACGGAAAAACCCAATAACGTTTTGGCCGGCCTGGGGATCGAACCCAGGACCTCAGCAGTCACACTTGCCACCACTAGACGAACATAGCAAAATAAAACAATTCCTCCTAAATATAACTTACAATTTCCTGACAGAAAAAACGCAAAAACGACATCGAACCTTACTACCACCATTTCCACTCTACCAAAAAGATATCTACGATAGTAAAAACATACATACCCCTACTCTAAACGACTCAAAGCACATTACCATAGGTCAGTTCTGGGAATAGAGAGTCGCTACGATTGGTCGGACTCTACATAGAGATAGAACATGTGGTCTTAGGCCAATAGCGGAGCGGACCCTTTTTTACCTGCGTTTTTATTACTATTCGGGGACTCTATGTGTCTATCTTCTTGTAATTTTTTTTGGGATTATAAAAAAAATGTATTATGTCGGTTTATTAACGAGAACATTTGTCAGATTAATTGAAAGTTTAAATAATTATAATCAACTCATAAGGTTAGGTTTTCAGTAAGGAAATATTTTTTTTTAGCAATTACTTATGTTAATATTAAGTACCTATACAACGTGTTACATAATTCCGCATGAAATATGTAAATAATCAAGTAGTCTTTTATGGTTGTTGTCATTTACCTCTCAGAGGAAATTAGGTGAGAGTGTAAATAACTTTCTGGGTAGTCTACTCTTTAGTTTTATGTTTTCAGGGTTGCGTTTTAATGATGATTATTTTATGTTTTATCCAAATTCTTTTTTTTGGGTCATACTACGGTTTTCAAATAGTGCCAATAGACTTTTTACACTCTCTTTATTGCCATTAAACGGGCACAAATCCAAACACCGGACTGCTACTGAGGAATCCCACACGGAATAACCCAATAACACTGCCCGTCCTGGGAATTGAACCTAGGACCTCACGATCAGCAGTACAATACAAATTGTACAATAGTACATCTCTATCACACCCTACATTAAAAACATAACGTCTATCTAAAAAAGAAACATGTTTTACCCCCACACTAGTTCCTTATAAGAAACAGTAACAAAAAAAGATATAAAAAGATATCTTCCTCCTACCAATAACCCTTCGGCTCCTTCAAACAGTTAGAAATCATCGTCACTCAAAAATGTTAACCAATCAGGTGGCTCATAGATTCGGGTCTATTACTGAGTAGAAATATTCAGAAGTGCAACTGCATAGATTAATCAAACAGATGACGTAAATAAAGATTATTTTTTTATTTTTTTTGCCCTCGTGTCTTCAAAATTGCCATAAACAGTGAAGTTTTCAAGGAAAAAGCTCTTTGCCCAACACTGGTACGCCATAATTAACACAAATATAAAAAAAATTGCGACATCCATAATCAAAAGTGCTTAAAATAGTGAAGTTTAGGAGGAAAGAGCTCTTTGCCCAACACTGGAAAACAAAAGGCCATATTTAAAATACCCGAGGAGTTTATCCAAAAACTAAGAAAAAGTCCAGTCTCTTGGGAAGAGATCGACCCTATGAAACAGGGAGTCTTGGTGTGTGTCCCAGGGAATTTGTAAAAATCTAGCGATTAAGATTTCTTAAGTACTGTATTATCAACCTACCGTGTTTTCTTTTAAACCGAATAAAGTTTTTATTTTTTTATTATGATATGGGACAGTCAAGTTAGACTATTAAAAAAAGAATTTAAAAAAATTTACTACTTCCATTGGTTAGCTTTTGTACCATTCCCTCTTGTCTAAACTAAAGTTGTTCAGAAAAATAGTCAATTCAATGAGGCCATGTACTTTCAAAACAATAATATTATTATAGTATGACTATGTGGGATATTATTTCGTTACAGAGATTTTAAAACACTTGTTTTTTAAGTAAAAATTTCTTATTACGAGTTGCCACAACTAATACTTCTGTAGCTATGTTTTTACGTGGTTCTATGATGCAGCCGATGCGTTGAAGGGATCGACCAATGGGAGGGCCGGACGCCCTAGCCGTACTATCGTTGATTTTTGGCCCTTTACGGTTCGGTACTGGCGAGCAAACGGACATTTGATGTTTTTATTTATTTTGGAGAATGTGTGTGGTTTTTATTTTTGTATTTTTTCTCTCTTTTTTTTTTATTTATAGATACTGGTAAATGTTGGTGTTGTATTCTTTGATAGATGCTTTGTAAAATCTACAATTTACGTTGCTATCAGAATATATGTTTTTTTGCTTTTTAAATATCTAATATAAGAAGAGATGAACCTGGTTTTCGGAAACTGTCATTGATGATAGATAAAATGATAGTAATATCGTAAATTAATAATCATTATAATTATATGCCTACTTAATATAAACGAATGAAAGTTCAATTTGATTGATTGGCCTATATTTTTGTTTATCAAAGGAGGAAGGAAAAATAAAAAAACATTACCATTATTATATAAGTAGGTTACGGTATATTTTCAAGAGCACCGTTATACTTATTTATTTGTTATGGTAATGTGAAATAAGGTCTCGATAGGTATAACATGAAATATTCACTGGTAAACTCAAAGAATTCAAAAATAACGAAATGCCTCACGTAAAAATATTGTATTTTTTATTTATTGAAGCCCCACTTCTTACATAGATAGTAAAAATGTAAAAAATGCAAGATGGCGCGTGGCCACACCCAGTTACAAAACGTATTGCCTTGAGTCTGATGCAACTTTATGTTTTAACGTTACTACGAGCTTTTACGACAACCTCACGCCTTATTCTCAAAGGTTATGGAGTATAAGCAGAGGTTTTTTGATTATTTTTTAATGTTATTGATTGGCAAATATGTTCCCTTGAAAGAAAAGGGATTACCGTCGCCTATAAACACCTACAACACCGAAAGGATTGCTGATGCGTTGCCAATCTTAAAAACAAAGTTGGAACGTCTCATGTGTCTGTAATTTCACCAGCACCCATACCCTTCAAACAGGAACACAACAATGCCGTTTGGTGACTGAAATCGGCGTGGAAGTAGTAGGTACTGGGCCGGACGAACTCTTTCATAAAGAACCCTACCACTACTTACTTTACCAACAGAGATTGCCAATGATGTTGATTACATCTCATAAGATCTCGTCTCTATCCCATTATGTTTTCATTAGGCGTAACTCTTTTTATTATAATATTACTTCGTTGACCACTGTAGGTCTTAGATACAGGTGTCATGGCGGGGAACTGAAAAGGTGGAAGTCCCAAATGACCTGCCGGGTAGATAATGTCACATTCTACTACAATTATGTATAAAGTAACTTCAAATTAACTGGCGAAACTAATACAGGCTGGGTATCGATTTGAATACCATTAAAATTGAATAAAAAAATATTGCATTTTGTTTTTGTACTAACAATTACTACCTAGTCCAGTGGTAGGAAATATCAAAATAATTTATAATAATATTGAATTACTTGAATTGCTACTTAGCCCTCTTCCTCTCTCCTAATTTTGCTGTGCCCGACAGCGTCCATATTGATCTTTTACTTTGTTATACCATCTATGTAATGCATTGGTATGCAATAAAGAATTGAGTATTGTGTACGCTGCACACACTTATTTATATTTGTAATTTGTTCAATTAACGCTACCCAGTAAGCCTGGGAAGATTCGCCAGTTGATTTGAAGTACCCTTAAGTATGTAGTCATCATACACTCAGTATACGTCACGAACCACAAATTACAATGACTCTCATTGACTTTTCTACGCGCTGATGACGGCGAAAAGTGACGTCGTTACTGGGGTTAATCTCAGGAGCTCTCGGCCGTTAGCAACCACTAGCTAGGGCAATGAGGCGTCAAGATGGCGGGAGCCACACCCAGTTACAAAACGCATCGCCTTGAGACTGATGCAACTATATGTGCGGCGGCCGCGGAGCTTTTATATTTTACTAATAAATATTTACGTGTATGCAAAGAACAGGCCGTTGACGTTGTAAGGCATTTGAAAAATTATATACCATATATGAGCAGCTAAATCTTATATGTAAATAAAATTATAAGAAGCGTCAGGTCAAGAAGGTCAGAAAATAGGCCCTTGGCCATAATTCAGAAACACGCTGATGTGCTGAAAGAATTCTACGTTGTATGATTAGCATAATTATCTGGTAATAGACAAATATACAGATTAAAAAAAGAAAACATAAAGACAACATTATTTTATAAAATGAATAAAATATATTTGAAAAGTAATAAATAAATGAGTTCGAGCATATTACAATAAGTAAATCCACAAGCGTTGCTTGTCACTTGTGGTGACTTCGTGTCCACCTTGGGCATAAATAAAGTAGAATAAATGTTTAAAAGTTCTAGGTAGTACTAATACTATACTATAAACATGACTTTCTTGGAATGATAAGCAGAGCTGTTTACCATCCCAAGGTTCCGAGAAACTCATGAGTCGACTGAGGAAATGTAAGAGGAATCCTCATTTTACATTTAAACCACCATCTTCTTTGACCTGTAACATAGCATCATCTAGCCCATTACTGTCCCACTGCTGGGCACGGGTGTCTTCTCAGAAAGGACCCTAGTCCACAACGCTGGCTTGGTGTGGGATTACACATCCCATCGAGCACATTTTGAAACCCTCTCAGGTGACCCGTATATGAATTCAAAAAGTCAAAGTTGCGGCCCGAGATCAAATTCAGACCCTCCTGCATTGAAGGCAAGCGCTCAACCGTTACCTGTAACAAGCTAATACTTTTTTGGGGCATGCACGTTCTAATTTTACCGATCACTGCAACCTCCTGTTAGTCAGTAGAAATAGGGAGCAAACAGAGAAACGTCGAAACAATGTAAGGGTGTGTGTCCCGAGGGCAGGGAAATGATTAAATCGTTTTGGAACCGGCTACGACATTAGTCAGAAAAGAAAATATGTAGGTTGTACTCTATTGTGCTGGATATCGATTTGATAACCTAACATACATGCCTTTTTTAGGAGAATAGAGATCCCAATCGATATAGGACTCTTCCAAGAGGAGATCTAGATAGAGCTCTTATAGAAGTGTGTTTGAGTGTGAATTATAATTAATCATTGTACTGAATTTTACAATCCTTATCTAAAGTTATCCACCCAACATTATAAAGTAAATTATGCAACATTGTAATTATCGCTTTAGAAAATTTCCAAGAGTATACAAGTGTATGAGTCGAAATTCGTTTCTGTATCAGCCTATCACCGTCCAATGCTGGACATAGGCCTCCCCCAACTTTCACTACAACACGTGTTTCTACACTTCTAAAAATAAGCTAACATTCTTGAAAAAAAAAACTTTTTCTTCCTTCACACACATTTTCTAACCGCAATTTTTTTCACCTAAAATTTCACAACAGTATGTAAATTGATAAATCATATAGTAAGCGTTGCAAGGTCATAATTTCCAAAACTAAGCTGTGTCTCGCGGCGCGCGCGCACAAGGCCGCGTGACGTAGACAACATGGCCGCCGCAACGTCGAGTTCGTTCATCCGCACGCACACACACGCTTTTTATTACTCACTGCTTCACGGGGACAGTGTGCGTTGCGTTGGGTATCGGCAGAAGAGTATATTTGTATAAAGATTTTTATTTTATTACTGTTTGGATAGCCAGATTTCTTGATGTTCAGGAAGTATGACAAAAAATGTATCAAGCTTCGATCCTAAAATTAAAAAGAGTAAGTACTTAGAAAAAAATGTCGCTCACATAAAGCCTGCTTGGTCTAGCTCCCAACTAGTGCAATTTCTTCAGAATTGGTTCAGTAATTTTGAGATACAATTTTACAAATATCTCTGTGTTAATACTTACTTTGTTAAAACCTTCAATGATGTAGAAGCAATAGAAACAATAATAAAACGCACAAACATTTATGTATGGTCTTATCATCCCACGCTTGACAAAGAAAGGGTCTCTGTTTACAAGTAGATAGGTAGCAATGGGCTGACAACCTGCCATTTGATAGTATAGTACACCATCATGCCTGGATTCTACGAAGAGTTAGGGTGATGAATACCCACAGATTTAGTAGCAGTAGAGCTGCTAGTAAAGCAACCCGTGTCTCGGAGAGCACGTTACACAGTCGGTCCCGGGTGTCTTACGAATACCTATGGCAGTCGTTACGGGAAGTCAGAATTCCGTAAGTCTGACAACTGGTCTAACCTTAGGATATCGACGCTGCCCAGTAACTGGGTTGTGGAGATCTGATGGCAGTCGCTCCATGTAAAATACTGGTATTCAGCCACATCTGGTTAGACTGGAAGCTGACCTCAAGATAGTTGGGAAAAGGTTAGGCAGTACATAGAGCTGCTTGTGAAGGAGTTCGTCTGGGGATGTACTACCCCTATACCTATTTCTGCTGCCAAGCAGCATTGCTGTGTTCCTGTTTGAAAGGTATACGCCGGTGAAATTACAAGCACACAAGACTTTCCAACTTTGTCTCTAAGGTTATCAGAGAAGAGTCTGATCTGCCTCGTCGATCCCAATGAAGGGTATCCAGGAGAACATCCAGACGCGAACAAAAAAGACGCAAAAGAAGTCTTGGCGCTCGTGACAACGAGACCAATATTCTGATGCAATCTCTACTTCTACATCTATAGTCTAACTAGCCCCCTGATTCAGAACTTTTCGATAAGTCAGGGGGCTGATACCAGTATTTTTCACGATGTGACTGCCACATGAAAGGATTAGTAAGCTGAAGTGGCAGTAGGCGGGGCACATACCTCGTAGAACTAATGACCGTTGGGACAGAAAGGGTCTCGAGTGTTGACCATAGACCATGCATCAGAAAACGTAGCGTGGGACGGTCTCGTAGATGGACAGATGACCTGGTGAAGGTCGCTCGGAGTCTTTATATGCATGTGCTACGTAACCGGCCGTTGTAGAAACCTATGGGGAAGGCCTTTGTTCACTAGTGGACGTCCTTCGGCTATGATACGATGATAATAACTGCCACCTGACCTCTGCAGTCCAACTAAGTCATTATGAGGCCGTCCATACTTATATTATTTCCTATATCATCAAAATGAAGTCACATTCTTCAGCTATCGTATTACAAACGCAATTTCTGTAATATAAGCATATTTTGTTTGTTTATATGAACAAGTCTCAGTAACTGCTGATCCGATTTTAATGGAACCTTGACATTCGACGGATGTTTTGATAAAGATAAGTCTTCTTTACAAAGTTGTTAATTATAATGGTACGTTTACACCAAGACTGCGAGCGCCAACGAACGTTCGTCATTTGTTAATTTGGCCAAACTTTGCTTAGAACGAATTCGGTTTCAATCAGATGTAGGTACAGTTCTCGCGAAAGTTTTTGGCCACTCTGAAGTCAGGTAGGTTTTACAGTAGCAAAACCTAAATATTTTGCTACTGCACAACCATTTGCCGAACTTCAAAGCGGTCAAAAAAATTGGCAGAAACTATAAGTAGTAACAAGCTCCGTTCGTTGGCTAGTGTACGAACCTTAAGAATAAATGGTTCGGATTTTGTCCTGTTATCATTATAGTGAAGTTTCTTCCTAGCCACATTGTTTCCGAGTATTAATAGGCCACTTAATCTTTTTGTGTGATTGTCGTTAGAGGTCACCTGAACTATTGAAGAGGCAAGTCTTTACAGTAAATTATAAAAGTAACAGAATAGTACTTAAAATAAAAACTAAAGATATACTCAGCGTTATATCTAGCCACTTTTACAAAATTGGAAACTAATCATAACATAACATCACGCCTGTATTCCCCGAAGAGTTGGGCAGAGGTGTATAGTAACATCCTCATTTCGCCGTTATTTTTAAGTCCCATATTATTACAGTCCCCCTATTGGGGGCGAGTCTATTGCCATCAGCCGGGCACAAATCCAAACTCCGGGCTGCTACTGAGAAATTCCACACGGAAAACCCAATAACACTTTGCCCGACCTAGGGATCGAACCCAAGACCTCACGATCAGCAGTCGCGCTTGCCACCACTAGACCAACGAGGCCAATTGGAAACTATATTATTATACTTTTTTGGAATATTCATTTAGCTGAGATTCTTTTGTCTCTATCTCTTCGTTTAGCAACTTATGTCGCCGACTGTACTTGGATCTTAATAATGTACTATCGAGATGACCAATTACTTTGCCTAATATGGCAATTTTTAGGGTTCCGTTGAAAAGGAAAGGAACCCTTAAAATATTACTTTTGTATCCGCTAAAGACGTTTTTTGTAACACTCTATATCTTCCTGTACTTTCCAAGAATATAATGAGATATTTAAAAAAATGATACATTTTAATGACATAAATAATGACTACAAATAAAAATAGACAACGCCATTCTCATTGTACAATTTACATAAAACATACAAAAAAAAGAAACAACGAATTGTCCGATTCGCTCCTGTGCATCATAGATCAGGGCGTGTAGGGCCTATATTGAGGGATCTCCCGTCTCGCTCTAACGCGCAACTCTGTCCTACTCTCACCTATTCATACATTGTAGTTACGCACGTTTTTATTTCGGTAGGGTGGGGTCGATTTTTTCGTCGTCTCGTGTTAGGGGTACGCTTTTTTAAATGAAATTCGCGCAGGGGTGCACTTTTAGATTTTTTTTTGTTATATTTTTGATCCCTGTGTGATGTTAAAAAACTTTTATTCGTTTATTTCAACGTTTTTGGTAGGGACTAGGTACATGTGTACATTTTGTATTTTTAAATTAAATGTGGAAGGTTTATTTTATTTATGTAATTGGTTTGTAAGCAGGCCGACGGCCCATCAACTAAGTGGTTATCGTTACACAAAATAGTACCTAATTTCTTTTTTTTTAAACTTGAAATAACAATTTGTTTTTTTTTGCAGATTTCAACATAGCAAACCTGAAAGATCAAGTAAGTTTAATATAAGTAATTAATAACATACTACTTAATAAAATAAGAGCAACAAAAACTAAACGGTTTCCATGGTAACGGAGCGTTATTAAGACCCTTCGTATCTTTATCTATAGGTACTAATATTATAAAGCTGAAGAGTTTGTTTGTTTGTTTGAACGCGCTAACCTCAGGAACTACTGGTTGGCATTGAAAAATATTTTTGTGTTGGTTAGTCCATTTATCGAGGAAGGTTATAGGCTATATAACATCACGCTAAAACTAATAGGAGCGGAGCATAAATGAAAAATGTTGCAAAAACGGGGTAAAATGCGAAGCCGGGACGGGTTGGTAGTTAATAATAAAAGCAAAGATCCCCATAGCTTTGCATAGTAGGCCTTCCAATACATAGGTACATAGTTATCATAAGTAAACTTACGAGTTCATATATGCTTGACAATAAAAAATGCTACAATTGGTAACCAAAACGATGCGTTTTCGGCCATATAGGAACCCTACGCTACTTTCATAAGTTGCAACAAAAAGCAGTGATATCCTAGAGGTTGAACGCTTGCCTTTCATGCAGGAGGGTCTGAGTTTGGTGACAGCGTGGTAGACGCCGGATAAAACGGATGTAAGCCTTCTCAGAATGAGAAGAGGTCCGTGCCCAGCAGTGCGATTGTAATTGGCTGATTATGCTTATGCTACGCTACAACAATACCTTAGCATGCGAACGACCAACTTTTTTTAATCGACTTAAAAAAAAGAGGTTTTCTATTTGACCTGTATGTATGTATGTTCGCGATTATCTCGAGAACCATTGGTCATACTACGATGCGGTTTTCACTAAACAAATGAGTTATTCCCAAGGAAGGTTCTAGTTCTTGCATTAAAATATTTAAATGAACAAATTAATAATTAATTGTGTATGTGAACTAATGTTTTTTTAAATTTTATATTTGCGTGACGATCTAGAAGTGTTTATTGGGCTGACATGGTTAGAAACGGAACAAAATAGACAGGTTTGGAAGGCAAAAGGGGAGGCCATTGCTCACCAGTGGGATACTCCAAAGGTTACTAAAAAAAAAAAACATTTGCTAGAGCAAGACATGCCTATGCTTAATCTCTTACTATGTTGTGGTCATCTTCCAGTCTAACCAGATGCGACTGAATACCAGTAACTTACACGGAGCGATTGTCTGGGTACCTATGTCAATATTCTAATGTTAAACCAGTTGTCAGACTTTTAAGTGTCTGACTGACCATGACGACTGTCACGTAGATTAATTGTAAATATTCAAATTGTTACGTCATATTAATAACGTCACCATTTTGTTATACTGTATTTTTTATACTGTGTTGTGTATTGAGGAGTTTAGGGAAATATGGTTATCGATGTTGCTTGGTTATTTTTTTTGATATGAAAGGGTGCGGTAGGGTTTAATAGACCATACCGGTTTTTGAATTTGGGTCTGCATTTAGATAGAAAGTTTAAATAAATGAAATCGAAGTACCTAAGAATAATAATTAAAAAAAAACTGAAAGTCCATTTGCTTAGTAGGTATACAAGTAACTTAGAAACTAATGTTAGTACTTGCATCCACCAGAAAATAAAAGGAACTATTAATTTAGAATTACCGTTGTTATGTATAGCCTCTTAAGTATAGTTTTGACAACTCTTAAGATGCTGAATGGATTAATAAAAATATCACAAGCTGAAAAATTTATGAAGTTAAGATGACGTTTGCTCAAGTGTCTGTCAAAATGACAGACACTTGAGTGACATCACTTACAATAAAGATTTTGAGAGCTGTCACTGTGGTTCACTGATCAAGGTAACTTGGGATTCTACTTAGTTTACACAAGATAAGATTAAAGTATGATCTCACTAATATTATAAATGTGAAAGTTTGTGAAGATGGATGAGTGTGTGTTTGTAACTCAATAACACATAAAAGGCTGAACAGATTTGGATAGAATTTGGCACACGCAGTAACATATAAAAAAGATTTGACTTTTTATCCGGGTAATTGAAGTGCCTTGTTGGTCTAGTGGTCGCAAGCGTGACTGTTGAGGATGGGTCCAGGGTTCGATCCCCAAGTGGGGCAAAGTGTTATTGGGTTTTTCGATAAGGAATTTATCATTAGCAGCCTAGTCTGAATTTGTGCCCAGTTAATGACAATACGCTCGCCCCCTATTACATGGGACTAAACTGAAAACGAGAGTGTACTAAAAACCACCTCTGCCGTACCTTTCGGGGAATACAAGGCGTGATTTTATGTGTTACTTGAAGTATTTCCCCTAGGACGCGACTGAAACCGAGGGCAATAGCTAGTTATAAATAAATATATCAAGTAGGTACCTAAATACGTCTGTGTGTATTTGTCAGCTACTATCGAAAACTACTAGGCAGATTTTAATACGGTTTTTACCGTTCTCCCTAGCCTTTTCCTAACTATGTTGGGGGTCAGCTTCCAGTCTAACCAGATGCGGCTGAATACCAGTATTTTGTACGGAGCGACTGCCATCAGACCTCCGTAACCCAATTACTGGGCAATCCCGATATCCTAAGGTTACACCGATTGTCAGACTTTCGGGCTTCTGACTTCCCGTAACGACTGTCATAGGTATTCGAATGACACCCGGAACGGTTTAACGTGCTCTCCGAGGCACGGAGGGGTCTCGATGTGTAACGAACGGTCACCCATCCACGGACTGACCGCAACAAGCGTAGCTTAACCTTGCAAATCATATGAATCCGCACGGTTGTTTATTAGGCATTTTATTTTTACCATGTCGTATTATATTTCATGGAGGATTATGATGTATTTGTTCTATATCTCGAAGTCAGTAGTCTATTATAGTTTCATATTCATTCTCACGCATGTAAAACAGTGCTAGCAAAACTGTAGGCATGACATGAATAATTTAGCAACAAGTTGAGTGTAAAGGTCATAATTTTGCATATGCAAAGAAATTCATACTAAGAATGGAATAATCAGTCCATTATTGTCCCACTGGTGGGCACGGGCCTCTTCTCAGTGCGAGAAGGGTTGAGGCCTTAGTCCACCACACTGGTCTGGTGTGGGACTACACACGCCATCGAGAACTTTTTGGAGTTCTTTACCTTCATCGTTAAGGCAAGTGATAATCAAATTCTGATTCGCCCACGAATTCGAAAAGTCAGAGGTGCGGAATAACGATATACTGACATCAGTACCATAGCCCCCCATATTTTAGCATTTCGTTTTGGAGGGCCAAAGTCTGCAGTGTGCATTTAACTGAATACGTATAACTGAGTATGTTTTTTTTTAAATCAATTTTCTGCAATCCCTTTTCGTAAAGTATTTGATTATTTGTTTGGCTATTTGTACGGATATTGATGGTCACTATTGAGTCTAGTAAGATATCACTTGTGTAAAAATATTTAAACATAAAAAAATGATCACTTAACTCCGGCATGGTTTCAATTTTTTTTAATTATTAAGTGCATAATAGGTCTGCCAAAATAGAAAAAAAATCTTAATAGAATACCTACATACGTATTACGTTTGATATTTTTGATAAAAAAAAATACAAACGTTACCTACTAAAGGAAATACCAATTTTAGTTTTTAATATTTTTATCAGGTAGGTACTTACTTGAATGGCTGCAGTTCCTCTTTTCCCCTGTTCACTCTATTTACTTTATTTTATTATCATAAAAACGTAATGTAGGTACCGTACTCTTTTATTTCGTGGACATAATATTGTAGATCGTATGAACAACATCTGTTTGGGCCTATTTCCAAAAAGATTTCATCTTTGATTACTTACACGTCCTTACACCTGGTCAATTTTTTGTCTTGTCTATTTTATTCTATTTTTGTTCTAATGAGATATCAGAAATGTCAAAAGGTTAATACAACAAAATAAAATTGTAATCAAAGAATTTTAGATTGTTATGATTTTAGAGAAAATTGGTACTTACTAAGAAATATTAGGTATTTAGGAATAGATTACAAAATAATAAAAAAACTGGATAGTATGCACCTAATTAATATAGGTTATCAGTAGGCTTAAATTATTTTTATTTAATTGTTCAAAGTTAAAGTCTTTTCTTTTTTCTTTGTATTGTTTTAAAGTTTCTAACAGTGTTCATAATACAAGTTTAATTATTTTAAGTACTTAATTGATCCATGATAAATTGTACAAAAAAATCGTTACTATTATTAAGGTAATAATTATGATGTACCTAAAGATATAAAGAGATCAAAGACTCATAGTAGGTAATAATAATAGTAGTGGGTAATAGTTGTAGTAATAGTAGTAGTGGTAGTAGTGACTTTTAATAAGTAACCCTATAATTTTTATTTTCCCTTGAATAATAGGTTCTGTAGGTAAATGTTTGAATAATACGGTTGAAAGAAATACCTAATGATATTTTTTTTAGTAACAAAATTGAATTTAAACAAGCACTTTAGATAACAAAATCTATAAAAAAATGTGAGATAGTATTATAAAAAAAAGTCGATTAAATGTGAAAAAAAATCAACCAGAGTAAGATTGAGACTTAATTTTTTATACATGTATTTAATTACTTTGAAATCATTAAATGTATTGCCAGGCAATAAAAAAAGCCTTTAGGTATCTACCTATGAACCAATTTATTTAGCCGAATAGGTACGTGATAATTTGGAAAAAAAACAATTAGTATCTTCTTTCTTTTTACTACAATATAATTATTTCAATACCAATACTATTTAATTCGTATAGATAACTGAGAAACATGAAGAAAAATTAAAGGATCAAGATTATTGTTAAAAAAAATACTTAACATATTTTTACTATGCATACTAAAATATATGTTTGCCGTAAAATATATTTATGTATATTTTTTTTACTTATAGTCTCATGACTGAAAATGTTTTCATACATACCTATACATGCGTAGGTATATTATGCGTAGGTACCTATAGGTTTTAAATAGGTATGAATATAATTAATATTGGCGCTAGTTAATTACTAGAGATATTTATTTTTAATTAAACATTTTATTACTGAAAATAAATAAGAAAATATTCAAAACGTTGAGAAAAAACAAAAAAAGATTTTGTATAAATTGTAACTACAGTTCAAGAAAGAATAAATTAATTATTTGCTTTATTATAGAGTGTTTATTAAATAATGAATAATATAAATAATGTTAAGAAGGGTTATAATAAATATTTTTTAATATTATTAGAGTGGATAAATAAAGTGTGAAGTGGATCGCAGAGAAAAATACTATTTCAATTGAATTAATCTTTTTTTATGATAATCTTATGCTGGCTAATATAAAGTAATAAAGATATGGAAATAAAGAATTAGACACAATTAATTGTTAATTATTTTATAATTTTTGACATGTTTTGCTAAGAATTTATAGAACTAGAACTTTAGTGTTCTATCAAATGAAGAATTTCATAAAAATATTTAAAAAAATATATCAAATATTACCGTACATATTCTAATTTATCTAAAATGAAACATTTTTTATAATTTTATTTGTACAATTATGTCAAAAAATAACTTTGAAACGGTGAACAAAAATTCTGGCACGCCGTCTACTCCGTAAATGTGAAATAAAAATACTTTTACTACAGACATAAAAAAAAACATGAATATTTGACCTTATTCCGGACCCGTAGAGTCCATCCTGAGATCAATTTCGCGAAAACTACGAACAATTCCGAGAAAAATATCCATTCTAAAAATAGAATGGCCAGACCCTTGTATCACTACGGACTTCGGAGTCAAAAAAAAGATAAATACAAAAAGAACTGTTCCCCAAACAGATGGCCAAGTCTTCCTGAATCCAAAACCATATAATTTTCATCGAAAATCAAATTAAAACGGCGGAAAAAAGCGGTCGATTTAAAAAAAGTTTGAGGTCGACAAGCGCGGGCGCCGCACCGTTATGCGTTCGAGACGTAGCTCTTAAAAACATAGTTCTGTCTCTGTCGCTCGCGCCCGCCTACCTCACTCGCCCATCGGAAGGCGAGTTTAATACCGCGACCGTGAATTTTGATACTTTGTCTGGCTTTTTTTGCTAAGGAAGTTTTTGTTTCCTGGGGAAGTTGCGGTTAATTGAAGTCTGGTGAAAGGTGTTATAATTAGTTGGTTACGTAAAGGTGCTCATTCAATAGATAGCTGTATGTAGGATGTTGAAGATTATTAATAAAACATTACACTTAGAATTTTTGTGATAAAATTTGTTCAGCGTGTGCTTGGATAGAGGCTTTTTTGTTTTTTTTTTTTCAAAATAGCTTGTTGAACAGCCTCTTTCATATGCTTGACAGATAAATTAAAATACAAAAGAAAGAAAAGGCAACAAATGTTTTTTTTTTAAATCAATTATGTATTGTTTTACATTTTTTACATATCATATTAAATTAAAAGTACTCTTTAGGTATATAGTTCACTTCCTGTTAACTTTTTTATTCGTGCATTTACTTAATCGTTTAAAAACAAATTGTACTTCATGTTTTTTTATGTAAAATTGCAATTATGCAAAATTATGTTGACTAATTATACTGTCAACATTAATTTATGACACGACAACAATAATAATGGAGAATCATATTAATTTTATGTTAATTGATCATTAAATGAATTATTAAACGTAATAAAATGAGTGGAGGGTTCATTATGAAGGTTTCAATAACTTTATTGTTGTTTTTAAACATGAATAATTTTATTGATTAACTTGTATAACTTCAGGTGGGTGGACATTCTGCACAGTACTTGTATATTAATAACAGCATACTTTAGAGAAAGGTGTTTTCTCTAAGACTATCGGGCCATACACGACAGTCGGTTAAGGCTGGTAGTCACAGACATTGCTCTGGTTAAACAAACTTACTCGAAAAATATACTAGAATTTTAGGAAAACTGAATTTTATCTAGAGAATCAGAATATTTATTTGCAAAAATACCGTGACAAATGGTGTTACAAAAAAATATAAGATACAAGTATTTTGACCATAATATAGTGGCATGCAAAACATCAAGCACACAAATCGTAATAAATAGTTAAGTAGAACAGAATCAAACATATAAATAATTAATTTAGACGTCATAATAGAGAAAATTATAACAATGAGAATTTATATTGGTGTTGATAAATGCTAAGTCATGGAGGTAAAAATTGGTCAAGTGTATTTCTAAAACGCATTTAAGGTCTCATTGCTGGGTAATAAGCCTCCACTCCTGATGGCATGAGATTCCGTAGCTAGAGTGCTGTGCAAAATGGAATCATACTCTTTATAGGTGAACATAAGAACAGATCGCACTGTGAGGAAAGGTAGGACGGATAGACAGACATGGCAAAAAACTGACTATGCACCTGTAAGTGCACCATCAGTTCCTTAAAACAGATCAGGGTTTAGGAATATTCAGACTAAATGCTATGAATAGTAAATCTATCTCAAAACCTACGTAAAATTTTTGCAAGAGGAGCTAAGGAACAAAAAGTGTCGTTTACACTTTTCATTTTTGTTCAAAAATCGAGTTTTTTTTCTCGATGACGTCTGTTTGCCTTTCAAATGTCTCTTTTTGATCAGAATGTAACATGCGAGATGATATGCTAAATCGATAAAATCCTGAGCTTTGAGTCCAAAGAGAAAAAAAAAGTTTCGAGACAAAAGTGTAAATGACACTATTTGTTCCTGACCTCTTCACGTGAATGTAATACATTTTATCCGGGTACATCAAGTAGTTTCTCTGGGATGTGAGTGAAACCACGGGCAACAGCTAGTTTCCTTTAGAAAAATAATGTAGGTAGATGCTTATTTACGTTGCAATAATCGTCAATGAATATAACTTGTACATTTTTATTACAAATTCGAATGTAGGTTTGTGAAAACATATTATTTTTTATTGAAATTACATAAATGTGTCAGACTGCAGTTAGTGGAGGTAGAAATATGATAATTTTGGAAATTATAGTCTTAAAATATTGTCATAAAAACATTATGGCGAGTTTTATGGTCAGTAATTTTGTTGTAACAGTATTTCTCACTACTTGTATTACTGCATAAGGCTTCTTCATATTTCACAATGTTTATGTTCTAAATGTAAACATAACTTACTAAGCGTAGTATGTTCAGAGTGCTTGCAAATGACCTAATCTTTTACCAAATTTGTTAGCTCCATTGAATTTCTTCAGTTTTGAACATCTGTTGGTAAGTTTTTTCGGCTGACAAAATCTTAATCACGATTACCTACTAAGGTTTATTTCATCATCATCAACCTACATCAGTCCACTGGTGGACATAGGCCTCTCCCAAAGCACGCTACTGAGCCCGATCTTCGGCTCTCCTTCTCCAGTCGCTGCCGGCTACCCTACGTATATCGTCGCTCCACCTAGTCGCAGGACGTCCTACACTACGTTTGCCGAGGTTCAAGGTTTATTTATGACTGTCTATATTATTATCTATATCTATCGTTTTCTTCCCGAATAATCGTGAAAGATGTGCTAAATATAGCTCAAAAATACTACTGTCCTTGTAAAACTCGTCAAGGACCACAACATATTATGCAGAGGACCTATTTTTAATTACAACAAGATCCTGTTGAATGTACAAAATATTTTTACACTTCAAGTACTTGCAACCTTGACCATAATACTGGAACCAGTTTGTCGCAGGGTGAACAGAATGCCAGCATTCATTCTACTCGTTGCACTTCGACAAACGTGCCAAGAATTTATTGAAGGATGGTGTGAATTTAGATTGCTCTTTCACTAGGAATTTATTCGTGATGTTTTATTTTTTTAATTGGTTTTATTGTTTTAGCTAGTGTAGTGTGTTAGTTAGGCTAATAAGAAGGTTGCAATGTATCCCTTTCTTAGTGTGGATCTTATTTTAGTTGTTTGATGGGTCATGTTGGGTGGATAGGCACTCACTAAAACTCTGATTAGAATGAGAAGTGAAGAGGTCAGATGCTAGTGGCTCTTTGTTATGTGAATGTTGTGTTTGTCATAATCTTGCTTATGTGAATCTTATTAGGTGTTCTTGTAAAGCTCATGAGGAGTTCTTTGAGATGTTGAAACTGACAGTAAGCAGGTGAAAATGCTAGAACGAAGAAGACTTCTTCGTTCTTCTTCGTTGAAAGACTTTCAATATGTTTAACACTAGCTTCAAAACTGCAAGGAAAACGAGTAAAACGCGTTGCTAGTTTTTTGAAATTATTCTCACACCTCCACACCAAATTGCACTTTATTAACCTGACCATAAAGTTAAAACTCGTATGCATACGAAAGTGCACCGCGAGTGCTATTTCCAGAATCGCCGGCCGAGATTGTTGCCATGGCAACGTTTAATTTATGAATGAATTTATGACTGCAGGCTGCAGCGAGTGTATTCTGTGCTAACACGAAATATTTATAGGACGGCTTTCAAGTTTTCAACTGACTGGGATGGGACAAACGGCGCATTGTTCTATCCTTTGTGAGTCAGCTTATCCATCACTGGGTTAGTAAAACTTAGTACCTTACAAAGCTGTGCTAAAACATAAATAATGGAAGCTTTTAACCTAATGCAACTGATTTTAACGACAGGAGGAAGAAAGAAAAATAACACTTAGAGTCAAGATAGACACTAAGTGCGCTGAATTTCTGTTTGTATCTTTAAGAAAGGTGAACGACAAGACAAAAGAGTAGTAAAACATAATAAAATTTTTCCCTTACAACACTACTAGCTGAAAACTTAGCAACGAATGCAGTGCAGTGTTCTAAAAATTACTAGAGGAATTATCATAGTCGCCTGTAGATTGTCACTACTGGACATGAATATTCTTAAAATCAACATGCAAGTCTGTTGCTAATCTATATATACAAAGTGCATTTACTAAATGCATATGAGTATAAAAGTATATATGGTAATTATAACAAAAAAACAATTTATAAAAAAACTGTCTGTCTGTTTGTTTGAGCTAATCTCCGACAAGGCTGGACCGATTTTGACGGAACCTTCACTGGCAGATAGCCAATGTTATAAGGAGTAACGTAGGTTACTTTTATTTTAGAAAATGAAAAATAACTGTCTCCTCACAAATAAATAAAACCCATCCAACTTCCACGCACGAAGTCGCGGGCACAGATAGTCACTTGATACAAACAATCTACCACAATGGAAGACACGGTAGACTTTCTTGTATGAGCCTACACCTTCTTTTCGTGTGGTTAGTGACTAACCTGGTGTCAGAGTTTATGTCGCCCATCGACCTCTGACTTGGCTTCACATGCCGTCGAGAAATATTTCTCAGGCATGCCGGTTTCCTCACGATGTTTTCCTTCACCGTTTTTAAGCAAGTGATAATTATGCAATAAGCACATGAATCCGAAAAGTCAGAGGTGCGTGCCTTGGGTTCGAACTCGAGACCTATAACTTGGCAGTCCGACGGTCACACCACTAGGCTGTCACTGCTGTTAAACAATATCTTGCCTACACCAAAGACATTCAATATTACACCTTACCTTGTAGAGCGAAGTATAAATAAAAGTACATAATAAAAAATGCAGTCTGCCTTGAAACGCTACACTAACCCATTTTCCCTACAAACCTTATAACTCACTCATACAATACATTCCCTTATTTCTCAGAAAATAGCAGAAAAAAATCGCAATACAGCGTTTCAGTGAAAAAACTTCGCACGGATAATCAGCAACGTTTTTGCGTTGCATTCTTGCTTGTCTAGCCTCTTAATTGACTGATTTAAGAGCTATTTATATCCAACTATAAATAGACCGCGCTGTTGCCAAGCAGTGCATCGTTAAGCTTGATCTCGACTTGCGATTATACGACTTTTATGTGCGACAAGTTGTCGTTAAGATAAATAACGTGTGTAAAAAATGTGTTCGGGTAAAATGGAGGTGCTTTGCAAAATGCTTTCGGTGATTAAAATAATTTTTTTATGTATTTATTGTGTCTATAATTTATTGAAGAATTTTTAGTAAGGGGTTAGTGAAAAAAAACTATTTTTACATAATAAACTGCGTATTTTTAAATAAAACTGTAAATCATTGTTGGTTAATTTTATAACGCTTATTTACTAGTAATAACTGGTAATTATGAATTACCAAAACCCTATAACACTACCATTTACGGTAAAATACGATTTAGCAAAATGCTTTTACACTTTGTCTTCAAATACCACAGGGAATAAAGTTACAACCAAAAATCATTTGGCGTAAACTGTAAAATTGCCCTAAATGTAATAAGTAGTACTTGTGCGTTAAAAGCACCAAATAACCTGATTTCCTTAAAAAAATATAATAAACTACGTGAGATTCCAAGTGGGTGATAAATTAGATCCAATTTAAAACGCTCAATAAACCGTGCGAAATTAAATTTTAATCTCCACCGCGATTAGTCGAGCGTGTACAGTCGGCCTTACGACAATGCGGTATTGTTTCATTCATAAGGCATTAATTATGATGGCTTTGTGTTAGTGAAAGTTTTTTTTATTAATTAACTTTACGTTTATTATATCGGATTTAAAAAAACACATGTTTTTTATTTAAATAACTTCATACTTTTACGGAATAAAAAGGTCTCTGAGTACATTAGACTTAAATCTCATTGACAGTTTGATTAGAACCACTAATTAGTCAAATTACATTGCGGTTTGCTAATTAAATGATGCATATGCTAAACACTTGTAGGCATCAATGTACTTGAAATTTTAGCATATTAATGAAATGCAGTATCTACGCGTTAAACTGTGTGTAAAGCCAAGTCATTAGTAGAATACATACATAAGTTTAACTTATTTATATTAAAATCTATGTTTAAGAAGGAAACGTCATAAAAAAAATCTCTAAGAATACAGCTCACATGTAACCTAGCAAGTCTATACGCAAATTCGCAGGAAAACCCTTTCCCGCAAACGAATTTTCCAAAAAACAAGAAATAAAAAAAGTATCAAGACTTACTCGGCGCGCTATATCGATCGAAATACAAGTTCCGAACAAAAAGTGGACCGGGATCACCCGTCTCGCTCACACACCTTTGCCGCCACCGCAAGGGAGCGAGACAGAAACATCGTTGCGCGCGCCCACACCTCAGTAGGACGGTACATTGAACTCTGCTTGAAGTGCGAACCAGAGAGATGTGGCCGTCTCTTTCTAACGAAACGACATAACGCTAGCATTCGGATTTTGAAACATACCCCACTAGCCTGTCTACGGTCGGGGTTCGAAAATTCCATTCTATATTTCGTAATTCGGTATTCTATATTTAAATTTCTTTTATATTTTTTCGGTTGTAGAGATGTACTTCGGCCTGTATTTGTTGAGTGAAAGTGTGGTAGGCCTAAATCGGTGTTACAATTATTGAATTCAGAATAGTATGGAGTGAGAAATATTGTGTGCCGAACGGTGATCCTGGGGTGGTGATTGCGGTGATAATCACGAACGTGATTAGAACTTTACGGATGTCATATGGCGAAAGGATCTGATGGACCGAAATTTTGTGTCTTCTCTGCCGGTGACACATGGGAGATATCTTAAAGGCATAATTATAGGTATGTATGGAATTGCTTATATTTTTCATCCCTTACCCCTAACGGGGTGGGCAGGGTTATTGAAAACGTGTCTTAGAACCACGTGCATCGAAGTGCATGAGGTCGAAAAATTTCAATATTGATCTTAGTCACATTAGGGTTTTAATCCACCCCCTATAGGACCTAAAATTACCCCTAAATTCTATTTTAAAATTAGCCTACCACGGTCCATTGCTTGATTTAGGCTTCTCCCAAAAGAAGACATTGCCAATTCCTTATTGCGGTCAGGGTCCTAGTCTGCCATTTAGTAACCTCCACCCTTCATTATCAATTCAGCCTTTTTCAGTCCGTTGCTGGACATAGGATACCTATAAAACAGTTATATCTATAGTTATCACTCAAGTGGGCAAACCAGTGGTTGGTGAAATATGACCTTCCTTACCCCTTATATCATGCTGAAACAGGATAAACTTACCCCCTATTAGTTTTCTTTTTCACCCTAAAATTGTTCTATTTTTTTTTAATATTTTCGTATTTTTAAAAGAATTTTTCGTATTCCCATATGCAACCCACCATCAGTTCCTTTATAAAAGAGTTGATTAGCTTCTCAAACACGCCAAATACATCATGTTCAGCCTTAGGCAATATTTTGAAAAATCTATGCCTAACAGTGGACTGCCATAGGCTTAGTAGTTTGATTAAATAATTAGGAAAAATTCACCCCCTACATACAAGGCCTAATACCGTAAATGATTATAAGGGAACTTTCAAATTCACCCCCTATCATACAAAAATACCTAGGTACGTTAAATGATGAACTGAGGCTGCTAGCCTGTACTTTTATGAAGTCGTGAATGTTGCCAAGTGTGGGTGTATGATAGTCTCTGCTTAGACCTTGATAGTTAAACCAGATATTATTATATCACCCCAAATAGTTCCATTGTTGAAATAAATCCTCCCCTGAGCCTTTCACCCTTCTCTATTAATAAGAAATTTCTAAAAATATACAATGCCTGTCTCGAGGTTTCCCAGTGCTGGGCAAAAGCCCCTCATGATATTCAATTCATGTTCGGTCTGTCCATAAATAAGGACCAGTTTTTTTCCCTTCGTGGTCTACTAAGCTGTTGGCCTATTGCACATAAGGTGGATAACTTCTATATTAATATTCAGTCGCATCTGGGTAGTCTGGAAACGACCCCAAAGTTTGGGCAAGACGTCAAGATGATAAGCTTCTTCTCCTGCTTGGTTTGCTTAATTCTAGCTATCCTATCCATTCAATCTGCTCCTCTCAGTCTGTTCTTATCTTCCTCTATGTTTTCCTTCTGTCTACTCAGAGTACGGCAGTCAACATCTTGAAATAAGCCTATACCAAAAAGGTTGGTGATGCCCTTTGCCACTGGACTAGCAAGTGGCTGCAAACCACTCCTCAGTCTGATGCTGTCACTCATCACTTATTAGGCGTCTAAGACAGCCATCCCATTAGCTCTAATTACGTCCTCAATAAACCAAAAAAGCCAACTCCGAACAGGTGACAGTTTCTTGAATATTGACTGTATCATGACTCTCAGTAAGTACATGTCGTCATTGAAAGACTCCTCGAGAAGAAGGTCTCAAAATAACCTCAACTATGACACTGACCTACTGATCTCATACTTTTCAGAAATCATCCCTTTACACCCACTATTAAAAATGAGCCCCTCATTGACACCCACAACAAAAATAAGGTATTACAAGGTTTGGTGGGTATCTCAGTAATAATACATCGATAGATGCTGCTACCTAAGACACCTAATTATAATTCCTGAGTTGCTTTTTTGTACTAAAAACGTTGCCCTACATCCCTCACACTAGGATCATCATGGGTGCGTTTACAAGCACAAATCTCATATGCACAAACACCAAAACCCGCAACATCTATCTGTAGGCCATACAAATATTTGGTCCTTACGGAATCAAACCCGCAATCCGTAGCACAGAAAACCAAACTTAGCCACTGCGCAAAAAGTGTCGTCATACCTATCTTTTTGAAAAAAGTGCAGCTGCCGGAAAAGACAGAGTACTATTCTCACCCGGGGACAAAAAGACCAGAATTGATATAGGTCTTGGTCCTTACAGCCCTTCATCCTTTTTTTGACCTGTGTGAAATACATTTATGATAATTCTTGAAGACTAGTTTATTTTTTAATTTTAGCGGTCTTAACATGACTAAATTACTTGTTAATTAACAACTATCTAAGACCAGTGGATTATTTTAAATTAATACAAAGTGCTAAACAGACTTCAATCCAGTTAAAGTCTCAAAATTTGACTTTCTACAACCATAACACGCTCATAATACTGATAACAACGAGTGTTAAAACTTCAAACAAGCCCGTAGCTAGATGAAAATAACGAGACGTGTAAATATAACCTATCACAAGTCTAGCACGTGGCGTTACGTAACTTCTACATGCCTTGAAAATGTTGAAGAATTTAAATATCAACTCTAATAAATTGGTAATGAATTTTCTTTGACTACTAAATAAATTATCCTTCGTAATTAGGTTTATGGGCTCAAAGGACCATTTCCATCAAAACCATTTTACCTTTTTTTTACTTGGTTGGACTACCTTGATGGTCTAGTGGTAGCATGGGGTCCTGGGTTCGATCCCCAGGTCAGGCAGTGTTATTGGGTTTTTCCATTAGGAATTTCTCAGTAGCAGCCCGGAGTTTGTATTTGTGCCCGGTTAATGGCAATGGGCTCGCCCCCTATTACATGGAACTTAAACGAAACGAGGGTTACTAAAAACACCTCTGCCGAACCCTTCGGAGAATATATGGCGTGATGTTATGTTTACTTGGTTGGTAATCCTCATGGATGCCCTCCATCCTGAGGAAGGATGAGGGTTATGTCGGACTCATGCCGATAAAAAACACCACAGTACGGTGCTCCTCCGACGACCTATAATCGCCGTTTGCTATTGCATCACCTCAACCCCACAAGGACCAGTATTGTGCCTAATAATGTTCAATGTATACAAAATAATATCATACACATACTATTAACTTAGCAATTAAACATTATTTCTAAGTTAAAAATAATCTGTCTGAGGACCTGTTTGTTTGGGGCTCTGGTCCTTTCAAAGCCCTTATACCTTTGTGTGACCTCTGACAGTTCTCTATGAGCCCTTTGACACCCGTTTGACAGTCTTTATAATGATTATCAAGGATGTATTCTGTCAGAACTTATATGCTCAATGTTAGCTTAAAATTTTCGCCAAAGTATAAATAAATATCATATGAAAATACCACATAAAATACAATAAAGGCTTACAAGAGGATAGAGTCTCGAAGCGAGACTCGTTCTGTCTTTGTCTTTCTGTGCGATGAAAACAGAGACAGCATGAGACTCACTTCAAGAAACTATCTCCGTGTTGAGTCTTAATTCTTTCTTCATATTAAACTTATGTCGTAAGTGCAAGAAGTACAATGTAATTTTTAAAAAAACAACTTCTATATACACCTACATTACCTTGAGAATTTCTGACGCCAACCTTAGAGACAAAGTTGTAAAGTGTCATGACCCTGTAATGTCACCGGCACACATACCCTTCAAACCAGAACACAGCAATGCTGCTTGGTGGCAGAAATAGGTTTGGTGGTAGACCGTCTCCAGACGAACTTATTCACAAGGAGCTCTTAGTACAATACATTCTAAACCACCAACTTATATAAAAAAAAACATTTAGTTCAGGTTCTCCCATATAAAAATCATGTCAGGAAACACAAAATAAATACAAATCACAATATAAAAATAAATACAATATCATCAAATGAGAAATACGAGAAAATCAAATCAATGTCAAAAAATCGTAAATTAATGCTTAAAATAAAATACAAATAAAAAGAAAATAAAAGTTTAGGGCAAATTTTGGATTAAATTTAAAATTGGTCATTAACATGTCCTGGCTATATGCTTACTGCAACACTTCCTAATATAAGGGCAGTCCAATCGTCCAGCGTTCATCGCCAGGACAGCATTGGAGCTGGCCCGCACCCTGCGCACCAAAACATAATTATTTATATGTATAAACCCTTCATCTTTCGTGTCAATAAGAGCTATATACTAGGAAGCTAATGCTGTGGTGAAGAGATTATTCAGTCAGCAAGTTTGGTAGCAGGCTGACTGCACAGGGCGCGCCACACGTACTTAAGTATCGTCAGGAGTGGAGGCTCTTCTAATGGACCCCATAAGCCCTAAATCATGCCTTACGATATTTTTTAAATTTATTTATCAGGAACAATTTACATTGTGTTTGATACATTACTTGAGTTGTACATCATTATTAATAATATCAATATATATTCTAAAAATGAACATGCAGCAATCATATAAAAAATAAAAAGATAACATGATTACTAAAAAGAATAATAATAAATAGCATTTCTTTTTAAATAGAAAATTAGAATATTGAGTACAAGTTTTTATCCAACACAAATGCTTTAAGTTTGACCTTAAAAGAGCTAGTGTATATCAAAAATTTACCTTCAAAATATATACCCTCAAAAAGGCACAGTTCTGCTCTACCTCTTAATAACGAATGACGTAGATAGAGTCCCACTGTTTACAATCTAACCAATCAAAACCCAAGTGATTGACATATTGTGTCCACGCTAAAAAAAACGTCAGTTGAAAGTGTTCTAACCTTAAAAAACAAAAATAGTGTTAGATAATGGACTTTTCATACAAACAAGAATGTTAAAATACCACTTTGTGTGACCTAATTTAATAATTGATTGAGATTTGGATGAGATAAATTTACTGGTGAAAAACTGTTGAGATTATTTTAATAGATACTTTTTGTGATATGGAATATTTAGAAATGCAGGTTAGGCCCTTTTTCATTGACGGCCTTGAAGTGTCAAATGTACAAAAAAAAGAAAAAGCAAAAAAAAACTTAGCGAGAACTGTCATTTTCAAATTGACAGCCATATTGCATCCACGGTTGAATAAAACCTCCTCCCATTGTTCCGTGTTTTATTTATTGTAGAACAACCCACGTGTTCTATAAAAACTACATACAAACATATACAAGCTTACGCCTTTAATCACGGAATGGGTAAGCAGACGTGTTCTCCTAGGAGTCTGCCCGCCCACGTTTCACATCTCATGTTAAATCGAATAATAAATACATATTCATATAATTCCGGTTTCTAAAAAACCTTGACTGGACCCCCTAGGCTTAGACCACTGCTCATCCTTTTAGCAAAAAGTGCACGGTATATAGCTATTTATTTCTTCATTTTAGTCTGTACTGTAAATGGAAAATAAATGAATTATGACTCATTTTATATGTTTATTAGATAATGAAAAAAAAACTTATACACTATAAAAAGATCGTCTCATATAGACTTGTTCAAATATGCTATACTAGCATTTATCCCGCGACTTCGTCCGCGTGAATTTTCATACAAACTTCCATCCCCTAATTTACCCCCTTTGGGGTAGAATTCCCAAAAATCCTTTCTTAGTGGATGCCTACGTCACAAAAGGAACCTACTGTCCAAATTTCACGTTTCCAGCTTCAGTGGTTTAGGCTCTGCGTTGATGAATCAGTCAGTCAGGACAAGTAATTATATAATATATTATGTATAGATAGGTTATGTATCGGAACTAGTTATTTTTTATGTATCCAAAGTACCCTAGAACACTAAAAACGCACAGTGAAAATTTTTCCATTATAAAAATACTTCTGACCAACCCCTCAAAACTAAATACAGTACTTTCCCACAAAAGTACACATTAAACAGAATTTTTGAACATGTCCCCACCAACATTGTAAACTTAAATAGGTATTTTTAAAGTGCTAACTATTAACAAATTGAGTGTGTCAACAATGATTCTCCACTATGACAAATTACAACGTCACTCAGTTCTGAAAAAAACAGTTCAGACAGACAGACATTTTATTGGTCCTTTAAGGGCTTTTCTGGTCCTTTTAGGAACAATTTCCAAAAAAGGCTTAAAACATATATGTATATGGGGTTAAAAATGCCTATAAGAATTTAAGATACTATTAAAATCATTATGTAAGATTTCCTCAAAGAAGAAATATTGAACTGAGAGCGATTTTAAATAGGGCTGACATTTTAGTACGAAGACTAAAAACGTTAGCGTCGATAGACTAAAAAAGTTTAGTAAATATATTTCAATAATCTTATTTACTATTTTACTGTAATGAATATAATTTATTAATTCTACCTATCAAATGACACGTATTATATACATGTACTGTGATTAATATAATACAATATCCCACTGCTGGGCAAAACTTGTTTATTTATATAATGACCTTATTAAAAACTGTGACATGAAAATCTTCAGCATTTTGGGCTTAAAATACTCGGATATAGATTTCCATACAAAAATTTAAAAAAAACCTAATATTGATTCTGAGTGTAAATATATCATAATCACTTCACTAAATTAATTAAAAAAAAACTGTCAATGTTATTGGTATTAAGTACATAATAGTTTTCGATGTGCCTTCTGGTAAAGGATAGCTCGCCCTTTCTTCCATAACCATGTTTTTGTAACAGTACCTATATTAAAAAGTCTATTTTGAGCAGTGGATGTTTAGACATGATGTTGAATGACCATCATCCAATTTATGGTAAAATACAAATGGATGTTTGTGTCATGGTTGAATAGATTTGAATAAAATTTTGTACAGAGATAGACTGGATACTGGATTGGCATATAGGGTAGTTTTTAGCTTAAAAAACTAAGTTCTTAATTTAGTAAAAATCGCTAACCAAATTACTGTCAAAAGCTAAATATTTTTTGTAGTATTCACTGATACATACTAGTAACGCCATCTATTGATACAATAACGTAAACATTATCTTCATAGAATGATAAAAATTTAGGTAGGTACTTGCTTATAATTAATCATAATAATATTTCATGCATAAAATTAGATAGATAGATATACTTTATTGCACACTAAAAGAAATAAAACAAGGAATACACATAATTAACAGTACAAATGGCGGTCTTATCGCTTAAAGCAATTTCTTCCAGACAACCATTGGATGGAAAGAATTGTTAAGAAAAATATAAAGGGCAGTTTGCAGCGTACAAATATGCAACCTACTAAAAACCGGGAATCAACTAAATAATAGGTATATATATATAATAATAATAATCACAATACATATTTTAAATATATATATATATACACACACACTCAAATAGGGTACATACATAATTAATTATACATACAGATAATTTACCTATATAAAATTCGTCATATTGACGCCCCAAATACACAACGCAAATTAATAAACAATTTTTTCAATAATAAAATTAAACGTCCGGATATTGGCTTTAGGCTTGCCTATAAAGGCCGTAATACCGTCATCACTAACATATATCTCTGCATACCCCTTTTTGAATAACAGTCGTAATAGTTCATGTATTACCGTTGTATATAAATATGTTATCACTAACAAGTATGACTGAGAGAACCGCGACCTACCACAACTACATACATACATATTTATAGACTCATACAACATGGCAGTCATTACTCTGGTCGCGTGTCCTGTATTCAACAGGACGTGTATTATTACAGCCATAGTTTTGACCATATCCTGAGAATATGGGATCATGAAGGGTGGGTGAAAATGAGGGCTAATTATTGTTATATACTTGACTACTATTAAAAATGTACAAAAATTAATAAAAAATAAAAAAAAATCGATGAAAAAATAGAACAGTGACACGCTCGCGAAGTTTGTGGAGGTATTTCCTGTCCTTGTCGCGCAAAACGGATATTGTACAGAGTAATGTCGAGTTACTATGAAGATTTTAATCTATGACGTCATTATGGTAGTATTGTTGTCTCTGTCTAGTGAAGAATTTTCAATCGTTTATAACTTGGACATTTTATTAAATATTTCATTGGTTTTTTTTTACTGTTGCTTATTATTTTTTAATAGTTTCGAGATTTCTATTTAAAAAACCGGTCAAGTACGAGTCGGATTCGCGCACGAAGGGTTCCGTACCATTATCTATAAAAACGGCAAATAAAATCACGTTTATTGTATGGGAGCCCCCTTAAATATTTATTTTATTCCGTTTTTTAGTATTTGTTGTTATAGCGGCAATAGAAATACATCATCTGTGGAAATTTCAACTGTTTAACTCACGGTTCATGTGATACAGCCTGGTGACAGACGGACGGACGGACAGCGGAGTCTTAGTAATAGGGTCCCGTTTTACCCTTTGGGTACGGAACCCTAAAAATAATAGTCAAATACCTTATTTTGATGTTTAAAATGTACTGATTTACAGAAATGAATGAGTTTTGATTCGATTTATACATAGTCCCGTGTTTGACTACTAGTACGTCTTTCTATTTTAATCCTACTTACTAATATAATATTTTATGTTGTTTTTTTATGACAAACATCAATTTTTTTTTTCATTTTCAACGTAACATAACATCACGCCTGTATTCACCGAAGGGTTTGGCAGAGGTGTATAGTAGCACCCCCATTTCGCCATCAGTTTAACTCCTATATAATAGGGAGCGAGTCTATTGCCATCAACCGAGCACAAATCCAAACTCCGGGCTGCTACTGAGGAATTCCACACGGAAAAACCCAATAACGCTTTGCCCGAACTGGGGATCGAACTCAGGACCTCACGATCAGCAGTCGCGCTTGCCACCACTAGACCAACTAAGCAGTTGTTTCATTTTAAATTTCCATGATAAACGCGGTATCCCATCATTTACCCAAAATACATTAATTTTAGATCATCATGTACTTTAAAATGAGTACAATGATTGGTCAGTACTCAGTACAATTCCATTACGGTGGACTTCCTACGTAAACTGCAATAATAAAAATAGTGACGTAATAGCAGAATAGTGACGTAAGCATTTATTATTATTTCCTTTATTCACTACTATATACACATATACATTACATTTTTAAATATTTTATAAAAATTATAAAAAACATTTAAAAATATAAAAAATAGTAGCCCACAGGCATCGGGAACAGGGTCCAAGCTACCGGTGGTCAGGACCTCAGAGAGAGGAACTTCCTGACAATACGTGCCGTGTCCAGCAGTACCGCTTTCTGTATCAGGCCCTTGACCTGCCCAACGAGAGCCTCATTAGATGTTGGTCGAGGCTCTTGGCTATTAAGCCATTGGCCGTAACAACTATCGGCACAATGACTGCTGATTCAACCTCCCATATGTCGACAACCTCGAGTGCCAAGTCTTGATACTTAATTTATTTATCTTTCTCGTAAGCATTTTATTATTATTTAGCCAAGATCATCCCACTGCAGGGCAAAGGCCTCCCTACCCTCCTTCCACTCCCCTCGGTTTAAGGTTTTCTGCGACCAATCCTTCCAATGAGTCTCTAGTTTGTCCCGCCATCTTCTGGGCCTGCCGCGACGTCGTCTGACGTTGTGTGGGCTTCACTCAGTGATGAGTTTTGCCCACAGCTCGTCCGACATGCGGCAGACGTGACCAGCCCAGCTCCATTTTAAGCTTGCGGCTTTCTGACCAACATCGTAAGCATCGATCTTGGTAAAATGATATCAGATCATGCAGTACCTGAAGAATTTGCATTGAACCCACTTACTGGTGGCGATGCAGTTACATGCAGTAATAGCCTATTGGTGAGACCGTCGGACTGCCAAGTCATAGGTCTCGAGTAGACCCAATGCACGCACCTCTGACTTTACGGAGTCATGTGCGTATTGTATAATCATCACTTGCTTAAAAAACGGTGAAGGAAAACATCGCGAGGGAACCGGCATGCCTGAGAGATGTTTCTCGACGGCATGTGAATCCAAATCAGAGGCCCACGGGCGGCATAAACTCTGACACTAGGTTAGTTACTAACCACACGTAAAGAAGAAGGTGGCGATAACCTTAATTTTAAAAGACATTTGGGGTGCATCAATGGAACCTCCACTCCTGACGATACTTAAGTACGTGGGGCGCCCTCTGTGCAGTCAGCCTGCTACCAACCTCTCTGCGGTGGCGTAACTATAGGCTGGCAAAAAAACCACGGGCCCCCGGCCCGACGAGGCCCCCGGCCCAAGAGTCCGCGAGCTCAGAATTCTTCTTCTTTTCGTGTGGTTAGTGACTAACCTGGTGTCAGAGTTTATGCCGTCCATGGGCCTCTGACTTAGCTTCACATGCCGTCGAGAAATATCTCTCAGGCATGCCGGTTTCCTCAAGATGTTTTCCTTCACCGTTTTTAAGCAAGTGATAATTAAACAATACGCACATGAATCCGAAGAGTCAGAGGTGCGTGCTCTGGGTTCGAAGGTCCGAAGCAGTCCGAAGGTCACACCACTAGGCTATCACTGCTAGTTAACCTAACATTTTTATCAGAATCAAGTAAGAATATAAATTTGTAATTCTGTTGTGTAACTACTTCAGTGATTTATTAAAAATAAATTACAACGTGACGATTTTTACTGGGGCCCCATCCAATGAATTTGGCACGGGTCTTTGATGGTTTAGTTACGTCACTGCATCTCTGACTGGATAATCTTTCACCACAGCATCAGTTATTCTCATATAGACACGAGAACAGTAAAAAAGGCAACAGTAAAAAAAAACATTAAAATCTTTTTATTGGACCATGAACTCTGCCGTCCCTCTAACTGTCGCGTCGTGATGGTCGGTCGCCGGGCCGCCGGTATCACCAGATCTAGTTTTGAGTCTGACTGGTGTCATTGCCTTTCGAACTGGTGTGTGTTTCCACTGTTTCATAAGGCACGTCATTTGACGGATGTGTTTGGCCTACATTTATTTTTTTCTGGTATAATAAAACAGTTATTAAATTTCAGTTTAGGTAAAAAATACGAGTCTAGTAAAAGATCTAGGATGTAAATGGAAAAAAATCTTTCACGTCTCGTGCCACGTGCCACGATTTTTTTGAGATAAATGTACTAGGACTAATTTTGAAAAAATGAGTAATTTGTAAAAAAGCAATATTAGTCTTACGTGTACATACCAAAAATATCCTAGAACTACATTAATCTACATTAAAATTATATGAAAAAAATATTTAACTATAAATGCTGCAGCCTTTTAAAGAAGGAGACATAGCAGATTTGTGTTAACCGGCCCCGAAAGGCTCTTACTATTAAAATCCGTTTAGTGGAAGTAAAGATACAAAACCCGCTCTTTATGTTTATTTAGAGAAGAAACAATCATAACTGACAACCTACAAAATGGCCAAATCTGTTTAATCTACTGATTAGAAACTTCATTATCTAATTGTACAATTTTCTTTCACATAATCAGGCCATTACTGTCTCACTACTGGGCCTAGGCCACTTCGCACAATGAGTAAAGTGAAATTACTTTATTTTATTTTAAAACATAAAACGTTTAAAAAATTTACAATTAGTGTCTTTAATCACGAAACAACGTCACAATCTCGTGCGACATTGTACACGCGCCTCACTCACACAGCGGCGCGCGCGCAGCTCGCGTATCTCGGTAGCTGCCCGACCGGATCATAGCGCTCGTTATGTAGCGCTGAATCACAGGGGTTACACCGGTAAAAGGTCACGCGCGACTGTAACAGAAATATGTGGGTTCTGTATGGAGAAAAATGGTTCTTTACAGTAATTTTACTGCTTGTTTTTTTGTTATTTGGGTGAATTATGCTTCAGGGATTATTTTTTTTTAAGAAGCGTCCCACACTATGTTTTCTCATGTATCGTGGGTGCGTTTACAGACACAAATCTTCACACGCACAAACACCCAGACCCGGAACCACTATCTGTAGGCCATACAAATATTTGTTCCGTGCGGGAATCGAACCCACGACCCGCAGCGCAGAAGCCAATCGCTCAGCCACTGCACCAAACGTGTCGTCAAAAATAATACAGTAATACAAAATAAAGTTTTATACTAGGCCTTCGTGGTAGACTAAGGTCTAAATCTGTCTCATTCTGAGAAGAGGCCCGTGTCCAGCAGTGGGACACGTGGGCTGATTATAACTAACCTATTTATAAAGAAAGATGAATACAAGAAATAGGAATAAAAAAATGACATAACATACCATCACGCCTGTACTCCCCGAAGGGTTGGGCAGAGGTGTATAGTAACACCCTTATTTCGCCAGTTATGTATAACTCCCATGTAAAAGGGGGCGAGCCTATTGCATTTAACTGGGCACAAATCCAAAATCCGGGCTGCTACTCAGGAATTCCACACGGAAAAACCTAACACACTTTGCCCGACCTGGGGATCTAACCCAGGGCCCTCACGATCAGCAGTCGCGTTTGTCACCAATAAACCAACGAGGGAGACAAACAAAAAACTCAAAAATCAATGACTTTTTATTGCCAGGCATTTCTTTGAGGACCTGATGATTTAAAATGGCCTTTTGGAGTAAGAGCAGTACTTACAGATCCCTAAATCCATACACATAAGCGTACTGCGACCTCTCCCCGGCCCCCCTTGCCTCACCTCGGCCCAGCATCCGTTTTGATCGTACGATCGAGACCTAAATCTCTTAGTCACTATCACTATACAGAAAAATATGTATGTATGTATGCAGTGATATCGAAAAATGATGGAGAGATTATGATTGGGTTTTCCCAATAGGGCAGACTTTATTTATCCTGGTTAATTTTTCAACTGCCTCGTTGGTCTAGTGTTGACAAACGCGACTGCTCGTCGTGAGGTCTTAGGTTCGTTATTTTCGAGTGAAATTCCTCAGTAGCGGCTGGAGTTTGGATTCGTGCCTGGTTGATGGCAATAGGCTTGCCCCCTATTACATGGGACTTAAACTGTTTTGTTACTAAACACCTCTGCCCATACCTTTGGGGAATACAGGCGTGATGTTTAGGGTTGCCAACCGTACTCTAAAATAGAGTATTGTACTCTATATCATGTAGGCGTACTCTATAATCTGTAACACTAATAGAGTATGCTGAAATACTCTTTTTTACACAATGTTTACTATACTGATTAAGAATGTGCTCTTGATCTACATAAATTTAGAGTTAGAATGTTTGGAGTCATACAATTCTTTTAAAAACCATGAAAAATTGTTATGTGCTGCAAAAAGTACGAAAAAATACCTTTTTAAAAATATAAAATAATTGATACTCCTTTTTGGAAGTCCGTACTCTTTATTTACCTCCTTTGAAATCAGATATCTATCTCTATTTCTTCTAATAAAAGTTGGCAACCCTAGTGATGTTATGTAAAGATTTTTCAACTGTAGTCGATATCACTGGCCACCCCTTCTCTCTTAATTATTCCTACTATATACTATATTAAACAGCAGTGATAGCCTAGTGGTGTGACCGTCGGACTGCCAAGTCATAGGTCTCGAGTTCGAACCCAAGGCACGCACCTCTGACTTTTCGGATTCATGTGCGTATTGTATAATTATCACTTGCTTAAAAACGGTGAAGGAAAACATCGTGAGGAAACCGGCATGCCTGAGAGATATTTCTCGACAGCATATGAAGCCGAGTCAGAGGCCCATGGGCGGCATAAACTGTGACACCAGGTTAGTCACTAACCACATGAAAAGAAGAAGGTTTTTATTTCTGCTGCTATCAGCATTGCTGTGGTCCATTTTGAACCTGCTATGGCACTTTCGTCAAAAGGCCATTCCAGACGTTGCCCTACATTGTCTCACTCGCATAGTTTTTATACCACAATGTCTGGACTTTAAAAGAGACCTTGATCTCTGAGTTTGTTTCGGCTTTTCTTCTCAGAGCTAGTCAGATAGGAAATGCCGGTGTCATCTAGTCTTAAGAAAATCATTACATTGACTTGTAAAAGTGTCTGTAACAGATTTATTTACAGAAATAAAAATCATTTATTTTTTCACAGATAACATTAAAAAAAATCTTGTCCTTTTTGATAATTATGTAACACCACGCTTGTATTCCCCGAAGGGTTGGACAGAGGTGTATAGTAACACCCTCATTTCGCTGTTAAGTCCTATGTATTAGGGGCGAGCCTATTGCCATCAACCGGGCACAGATCCAAACTCTGGACTGCTACTGAGGTATTCCTCACAGAAAAACCCAATAACACATTACCTAGGAATCGAACCCAGGACCTCACATTCAGCAGTCACGCTTGCCACCATTAGACCAAAGGAGGTACCTAGTCAAAAAAAATACAATAAGTATATTGTTGATTTTAAAAATGTCACCTATCCTATCATTTGATTGGTTGTTGCCACTGGGAGTTGAACCCTGGACGCTTTTAATAAACCCGTGTCACCCTTTATAGGGGAATGAATTAAGGGGTGAAAAATACAACCCTTAGGGTAAAAATAAAACCCTTTTTGTCAAAATATATTTTTGGATTAGTATTAGTACTTATTAATTTGTCCATATGGTACTATATCATATCGAGAGAGGCTGATTGATATACAAGGTTAAGCTGCACTGACTGCGGTCAGTACTTGGATGGGTGACCGGTCTCATCTTAACATAAAACCGTCGTCGGTCCCGGTTATACGAATACCTATGACAGTCGTTACATAGTTAGAAGCCTGAAAGTCTGACATCTGGTGTAACCTTAGGATGTAGGTATTGCCCAGTAACTGGGTTGCGGAGCTCTGATGGCAGTCGCTCCGTGGTATACTGGTATTCAGCCGCATCTGGTTAGACTGGAAGCTGACTCTAAAAAAGTTGAGAAAAGGTTGGGGTAACAATGATAGTGTATTATAATGTTAACAATATCAAAGATACCCTTTTGCCTTAGTGGTTATAGCACTGTGATGTCCCGAGTTCGATAACCAGGTCAGACTTTAGTACAAATTAATATTTACATTACTTGCTTGAAGACTTAAATGTCTTCATCAAGAACTGGCTGAAGAAGGCAACACAGAAATGCGTGGTAGGCTACAGGAGTAAGTTTTGCCCAACAGTGGGATTCACTATGTTGACAAAAAAAATGATATCATAAGATTTGAATAACTAGTACCTATATAGGCTAACTCTTATGAAGTAAGACTTATAGGACCTTCATGGAGGACGTTTGTGTATGACAGTAGCATCTCTACTGAAGGCTTTATAGAAAGGTGAGAAGATAATGTTAAAATACTTTAAAAAAAAATAAGTTGGCCACTTAAAAACGCGTTGATGTCTTTTGTTCTACGCTTTACAATTTTAAAGAGGCTTTACGTTGCCTTAACTTGAGACATTTTAAGCTACTACTTAAGTAATTTTTCTTATGATAGCACGCGACGTGGTAGGAGCTATACGGTCCGCGTGGCTAGCTACCACCTGAACATTAAAGTCCGGCGCCAAGCAGTTTACTGTGTTCCGTCGTGTGTATGTGACAGCCAGAGGGGTATAGGGGAATCCCTCTATATCCCTGTTCCTTGTATTCGTGTGCTCCATCTTAGACCCTGCCTCCGCTTAACATCAGGTGAGACTAGGGCCAAACGCGAACAAGTCATGAATAAAAAAAAAATAGTAGGTACTTATAGTATTTTCAACGTACTTGAAGGCTCTTATTCATAATAACACTATCCCAACCTTATTTTAAAATTTCATAACATCACGCCTGTATTCCCCGAAGAGGTAGGCAGAGGTGTATAGTAACACCTTCATTTCGCCAGTTATGTTTAAGTCCCATGGACAAGGGCGAGCCTGTTGCCATTAACCGGGCACTAATCCAAACTCTGGGCTACTGAGGAATTCCACACGGAAACACCCAATAACACTTTGCCCGACCTGGGGAAAGAACTCAGGCCCTCACGATCGGCAGTAAAACCTGACTATATTCATATTGTACAGTAATCATAAAATTCATTCTACATATAAAGTCACGCCTTTCTCCCATGGGGGTAGGCAGAAACTATAGAACGCCACATGCTACGACCCTTACATACTACTTTCGCTTCATCCACATTCATACATCTTGTCATACACGCACGCCGTTTGAGAATACTACGCACCTATCCTTTGTGAAGAACATCACCAATAACATCGACGTATGTCCTTCTAGGGCGTCCTCTACCGTTTCCACTAACATCCGCCTTATAAATTCCTTTTGTTAATCGCCGTTCACTCATTCTCTCAACATTACCAAACCACCTAAGCATACTCCTTTCAATTTTTGTCACTACATCATCTTTTAATTCACAACTTTGTCTAATCTCATCATTCCTCAAAGTTACACCGCACATACTTCGCAATTCGTTCAAAACTTTAAAATTTGAAAAATATTTTCATGCTCAAATCGTAGTAAGGTTTACTATAAAATAAGCATAAAATAATCACCCTATATGCATAATGATAGGGGCTGAGAGCGACCTTGTACAAAACCCTCGATAACTTTCTTTTTTTTAATAATAATTACAAAGGGTGAAAGGTAGGGGTGTGCCGCGATTGGTCCAGTCTACCCTTAGATAAGGGTGGGTCAATAAAAAAACGAATAATGTGACCAATCGTATTTTAATTTGATGTATCGATTTTCATGGCGTTTTTTTGATAATTTATGGTGTCAGATTTTATAACGACTACAGTAAAAAAAATGGTTTATGTTCCTATGGGGAAAAAACGTGGCGTTTTGCTTACGACGCGTTTATTTTTCTACGGAACGTAAGGTGAAATGGTCCTATTAAAAAAAATGACATCTAGATTAGCAGTGATAGCCTAGCGGTTGAACGCTTGCCTTCCATGCAGGAGGGTCTGAGTTCGATCCCGGCCCGTACTTCTGACTTTTCGAATTCATGTGCGGATCAGAATTTGATTATCACTTGCGTTAACGGTGAATGAAAAACATCGTGAGGAAACCTGCACACCTGAGAGGGCTCCATAAAGTTCTCGAAGGTGTGTGTAGTCTGCCAACCCGCACCAGGCCAGTGTGGTGGACTAAGGTCTAAACACTTCTCATTTTGTGAAGAGGGCCGTGCCCAGCAGTGGGACAGTAATGGGCTAGTTATGTTATGTATCTAGATTCGTCGAGTCTCGCTCTCTCTCGGTGTTTCTTGGAAGGAGAAGATCTGTGATGAGATTATCCTGAGAAGAACAGGAGGGACCGACAGCTTGCAGAATCAGCAAGCTGAAGGCAGTGAGCTGATCACGTCTGACGAAGGACTGATGAGAAGTCCTTGAGCAGAGACCGTGGTAAACGCAGAGTAGGACGCCCCATAGCGCGATGTACCGACGACCTGAAGGTAGCTGGGGTGGACTGGACGTAGAAGGTGGAAGACCAAGTGCTGCTGCGGAACTTGGGAGAGGCCTATGTCCAGCAGTTGATTGCAATAGGGTGAGATGATTGATTGATTGGATATGAAAGCTTTTTCACAAATTACCATTATTTGAAGTAAAAAAAAACCGGCCAATTGCGTCTCGGACTCGCGCACGAAGGATTCCGTACCATTATCTATAAAAACGGCAAATAAAATAAAATCACGTTTGTTGTATGGGAGCCCCCCTTAAATATTTATTTTATTCTGTTTTTTAGTATTTGTTGTTATAGCGATAACAGAAATACATCATCTGTGAAAATTTCAACTGTCTTTAACTATCACGGTTCATGAGATACAGCCTGGTGACAGACGGACGGACGGACAGCGGAGTCTTAGTAACAGGGTCCCGTTTTACCCTTTGGGTACGGAACCCTAAAAACGACGTTGACGAGTCAACATCCCCTGAGGATGTCCCGTGGAAGGGCGAAATACGGGTCGTATCGGTTTGGGTTGTATGTTGCATTATATTAATCGCACCTTCTGCATTTCCATATATTTGCGGGCGGGAGGACGGTGCTGCATACTGTATTCAGGCTTGATCAACTGTTTGGCGGAGTTGACACTAAATATTGTTATTGTATATTTGTATGTCATGGGTTTCTGTAAAGTAAAAGGACAAAAGAAAAGGAAAGGAAAGGAGGGGGGCTCGTGGGAGGGGGCTCGTGGCTAAATAACAACAACGCCGATCGTACGATTTGCGAGGTTAAGCTGCGCTTGCCGCGGTCAGTCCGTGGATGGGTGACCATTTGTTACACATCGTCACCCCTCCGTGCCTCGGAGAGCACGTTAAGCCGTCGGTCCCGGGTGTCATACGAATACCTATGACAGTTACGGGTAGTCAGTAGCCCGAAAGTCTGACAAACGGTTTAACTTTAACATATCGGCATTGCCCAGTTACTGGGTTGCGGAGGTCTGATGGCAGTCGCTCCGTCTAAAATACGGGTATTCAGCCGCATCTGGTTAGACTGGAAGCTGACCACAAGATAATTGGGAAAAGGCTAAGAGGAAGGAGGAAGGAAGGGTTTCTGTAAAGTAACGCCAGATTCAATAAATTATTTAAAAAAAATGTATGTAATACTAGAGATTCCATCAAACGCCTCGTTAAGAATGAAATACGAGCTGCCCTTTTTGTTAGGTAAGAGGAGGTGGGGGCTGCAACCAGTTTAACTTTAGGATATCCGTTCGCTCGTTCGTTCTACCTAGCCTTTTCCCAACTATGTTGGGGTCAGCTTCCAGTCTAACCAAATGCGGCTGAATACCAGTATTTTACCCGGAGCGACTGCCATCAGACCGCAACCCAGTTATTGGGCAATGCCGATATCCTAAGGTTAGAACGTTATCAGACTTTCGGGCTTCTGACTTCCCGTAACGACTGTCATAGATATTCGTTTGACAGTCGTTATGACAATCGGTATTGCCTAGTAATTTTGTTGCGGAGGTCAGCAGAAAGCCTAACATGCGCAACACGACATGATTTTGTCGTCGCTTTATCTCGTGCTGAGACGAAATAATAATATCATGATCATCAGGTCATGCTTGCCCGGCTGATAACAGTCGCTCTGTGTGTAATACTGATATTTAGCCGCATCTGGTTAGACTGGAAGCTGACCACAACATAGTCATCTAAGCATTTGAAGAGACGTTTTTGTTTTAAATTTTTCCCCCACTCTAGTATTGTTCCTGTATCGTGGGTGTGTTTACAGATACAAATCTCACATGCAATAACACCCAGACTATGAAAATCAATCTGTAGGCCATACAAATATTTGTTTCGTGCGGGAATCAAACTCCCAACCCGTAGCGCAGATAGCCAATCGCTTAGCCACTTGCCAAACATGTCGTCATTTAATTACTCGTTTAATGTATATCTCTAATTCAGCTTTAGCTTGTGCTAGAATTGAACTTTCAACCTTTAAGCAAACTCTTTGAGCTTATTAAGCTCGCTTAACTATTAGAAAAGCACATTCCAGTAAGCATCAATACATAATAAAATAAATTGTTTCATAATGAAATACTCTATTTACTAATACTATACAATATTTTTTATTGTACACAAATAAGCATCGATAGTCTAGTTGAACGCTTGCCTTCTATGCAGGAGGTCTGAGTTCAATCCCGGCCTTTACCTCAGACTTTTCGAATTCATGTGCGAATCAGAATTTGATTATCACTTGCGTTAACGGTGAAGGAAAACATCGTGAGGAAACCTGCACACCTGAGAGGGCTATATAAAGTTCTCGATGGTGTAACTAAGGCCTAAACCGTTCTCATTCTGAGAAGAGATTTATACACCTTAACGGTCAATCAAGATGAGCTGAAACTGTACTTGAAGATATGGTTCAAAAGATATTCGTGCTGCGGTGGGACACTTTTTAAACGACTTCCAAAAAGGAGGAGGTTACTATGTTCGTCTGTATGTATGTATTTTTTTTTTGTGTATTTTCATCGATATTTTCGCCAATTGTGAACCGATTTTGATGATTCTTTTTTAATGGATAGGGTATACTTCAAAGTTGGTCCCATTTAAATTTGGTGAAGATCTGATGAAGAACTTCGGAGATAGACAATGGAACTCCTCAATGACGAACAGTACGCATATTGTGATGATGTGATTATGTTACGAGCAGCGTCTTTAGTAGGTCCAACCAAGTTTTAATTAAGGCCACTAAAATGAAAAAAATAAAAACTTTTTACAAAAAATTTAAACCGACTTCAAAAAAGAATAAAATAATTACCATATAAAATTAACAGTTTCAGAAGTCGGTGCCTTCAATTTGGTTCAGCGTGGATCAGCACCGACTTCTGAAACTGTTAATTTTATATGGTAATTATTTTATTCTTTTTTGAAGTCGGTTTAAATTTTTTGTAAAAAAGTTTTTATGTCTAATGTAGTATAAGTCATCATCTCCCTGCCCTTATCCCACACTAGGTGTGGTCGGCACAACATGTATTTCGTAAATCCATGTTGTTAGAGGTTTTGGCTTATTGTTTTATGACCGGCCGCCTGCCTGACATCAACCCTCCTTGGGATTACTCGTTGCGCCGTCGCGCGGGTGACCCAACGTGCTTGCTGATATTATGCACTGGGTCCCAAAATGATATGCTTGTCAATCTTATTGTCGACAACTAAGCAGACTATGTTCTATATAGTATAAGTATGGCGAGTTTAATATAGTATTACTTGCAAAATCTTCATCAGCCTTTATCCAACTATGTTGTGGTCAGCTTCCAGTCTAACCAGATGCGGCTGAATACCAGTATTTTACACGGAGCGACTACTCATTCTCTTTACACAATTTGATAGATACAAAACATGTTTTGTTCAAAGTTGAGCTTTAATTTTGTTTCCTTCGACTTTTCCGACTTTCTCGAGATTAAAACCAGCTGATCTGTTGTTCCTACACTCCCTTAATCAATAGATCCAACATTAAAATTAAACTTTACTGTCTTTATTATAAAGTCTAAAATCCCATTAAAAAGCTGCGCGAAAGAGTTTAAAAAAATTCCTAAATCTTAGTACATTGCAAAAACCGACTGTCGGTCAACGAACTCTGCATGTCTATGTGTGTGTACCGACTTGTAGTTACATTGATTTATGTCTATGTGTGCGCCGCCTTTGAGTTCCGCCTTTGTTTGTGTGCGTTCGTGTTTATAGATGCCGTTGTGTCTGTGTGAGTGCATTGTTACTTTGTGTGCGTTCCAGACTTGTACCGACGGTCGCTTGTATGTGTGAGTGTAACTCCTACGCGTTATAGTAGTGTGTGTGAGGCAGACGTGTACCGATAGAACTGGCTTTGTTTGTGTGCGGCAGACGTGGTGTACACAGGGTGCTCTTTGATTACATTGATTTTTTGAGAAATGTTTGATGTCAGTTACGTCACTGGGACTTGTAATAGATAATAAAACATAAGTGAACAAACAAGGAAGAATATTGTAATGTTATTTTGTTTAATAACGAAATTCATTGTACCCTTTAATGTTTGTTATTGTATAAGAGCTGTGTTACAATTTTGGTGTACAATAAAGTATATTCTATTCTATTCTATTCATGATTGAATTTGTATGTATGTTAGAGCTTTCGTGATAATCCTAGTAAATTACATAAGTTTACTTGTGCAATCGATCTTCATTGAGGTCACACCGGCAGCAAGTCGACTTTTGAAAGTTTCACCGACTGCAAGCACTAGCTTCAATAAATTGCGCAATTTAAGCTAGTGGATTCTTCTGCTTTTCGTGTGGTTAGTGACTAACCTGGTGTAAGAGTTTATGTCGCCCATGGACCTCTGGCTTGGCTTCACATGCCGTCGAGAAATATCTCTCAGGCATGGCAGGTTTCCTCACGATGTTTTCCTTCACCGTTTTTAAGCAAGTGATAATTATACAATACGCACATGAATCCGAAATTTCAGAGGTGCGTGCCTTGGGTTCTAAGTCGAGACCTATGACTTGGCAGTCCGACGGTCACACCACTAGGGTATCACTACTGCTCAGCTGTAGCACTTAAAACTGTATAGAAGATCTTGATACTTTACAGTTTATCTGAACAATTATTCTCTATACTCTTCATTTTTGTTGACTCGTCAAGAAAGCAACGCTTCCTTTTTATTTTCCTTCTCTCTCTATCTCTCTCATTTGAAAATAGATCATGCTGAGGTTACAAGATTATCCAGTCAGCAAGGTTGGTAGCGGAGCTGACTGCCCAGGGTGCGCACAAAGTACTTTTTTTTTTTAGAAGATACGTTGTCCCACACTGGGATTTCTCCTGTATCGTGGATGCGTTTACAGACACAAATCTTCACATGTACAAACACCCAGACCTGGAACAACTATCTGTAGGCCATATAAATATTTGTTCCGAGCGGGAATCGAGCCCACGACCCGCAGCGCAGAAGCCAACCGCTTAGCCACTGCACCAAACGTGTCGTCAACTTAAGTATCGTCACTCATGGACGTAGCCAGGATTTGGTTCTGGGTGTGGCAAACTCCGTCAGACAGTAAATATTCGTCTTTTCAATCAATCTGGAAGTGTAGAATGGGATTTTCTTCTTTTTCCTTTTTCCTGCCCTTAACCCACACTAGGTGTGGTCGGCACAACATGTATTTATGAAATCCATGTTGTTAGAGGTTTTGGCTTATTGTTTTATGACCGGCCGCCTGCCTGACATCAATTCTCCTTGGGAATACTCTTTGCGCCGTCGCGCGGGTGACCCAATGTGCTTGCTAATATCATGCACTGGGTCCCAAAATGATATGCTTGTCGCTCTTATTGCCGACAACTAAGCAAAGGATTTTGGGGCAATTAAGCCCCAGAAACTTATTTTTGAGGTCCAAATAAGTATAGACGGAGTCGCGCATTGGTCTGCCTGTTCTGGGTAATTGTTCTGTGTACATGGGTGGCGAGTTGACTGAATCTAAACCATTTAACTATTTTTTCTTGTTCCAGGGTGGGGCAAGCATCCCATCTGCCTCACCTTGAATACGCCTATGTCGTCACTCGTGAACCTCGTTAACGATGATTTATTTGCGATGAATAAAAGGAATTCTCCTATCACCTGTCTTTATCGACGCTCGGCAGTGAAAACCTCGTAAAACAAATTTTCTTCAAAAGCGTTTTATTTGTTCTTTAGATTCATAAACTCGTCATATACGTACTAGTTCAAGAAACTTTCAATTCAAATACTTGTAAGCTATCTATGACGTGCAATGACAAACTTGTATTAACATTTGATCGGCCATTTTTGTTTTAGGAGACAATTTAAAAAATCTCTTTTCAAAATTTGTATTTAGACATACGTGGTTTTCACTGCCGACCGTCGTTATAATAAAACACCACATATAAAGGTCGACCTCCCAATTACCTATTATACACATAACGACGAAATACACACACAAGTATATACAATAATAACGGCGCACGCGCAACATAATGGTTAATAAATTAATATCAATAAAAAATCACATATCAAATTTATACATAACATAACATCACGCCTGCATTCCCCAAAGGGTTGGGCAGAAGTATGTAACACCCTCATCCGGCCGTTTAAGTCCCATGTAATAGGGGGAGCCGATTGCCATCAACTAGGCACAAATCCAAACTCCGGGCTACTACTGAGTAATACACGGAACAACCTAATAACACTTTGCTCACGATCAGCAGTCGCCCTTGCTACCACTAGACTAACGAGGCAGTTACAAATTTATACGTCAGCGCGTGAACGTCCACTACTGAACATGTACCCTCCATAACACGTGCACATGACACCAAGCTGGCATAATTCTGTACCATGATTTCTGGGCTTTGAAAGGAACCATGATCTTTGATTTTTCTACTCAGATATAGGAAGAAACAGAGATAGCGATGTAAAATCATTTTTTTTTCCGTTGAAATTCTTTTTTGCAAAACGTTTCCCCACACTAGGAATTTCTTCTGTAGGTATCAGACGAACAAAAACTCAGACCCGGAACACAACTGTTTCGTGCGAGAATCAAATCCACGACCTGTAGCACGCAAGCCAATCATTCACTGTGTCAATCTTGCCGTCAAAAATCTTTTGTCTTGAATCAAAAAAATCTATTATAATTTATCACTTGAATAATAAAAACTTTTTAACAAAAATAAAACCGACTTCAACTTTTCTATCTTCGAAGTACTTCATCAGATCTTCACCAAATTTAAATGGGACCACTTCGTAAGATTACTCTTTCAAACAAAAAAATAATCATTAAAATCGGTTCACAATTAGCAAAGATATCGCGGAACAAACATACAAAAAAAAAAACATGCATTCGAATTGAAAACCTCCTCCTTTTTTTAGAAGTCGATTAAAAACGGATCGGTCATCGCAGTACGTTGATATCAGCTCACAGGAAGATGTTAAAATAGTACACGCTGTATACGACCACGAGACGGACGCACGCTAGTGTGCGTGGAAGACCGTGTATAGACACGCGGTTGTGTCGCTGTGTGCGTTGTCTGGGTGTTACGGTGTGCGTGACGTTTCAGGATACAGGACTGGGCGAGTTTTGATTTTTGTTCTGTGACGTCATAAGAAGTTTCGTTTGACGATGTTTAGAAATATTAGGTTGTAAAGAAGGCTCGAAGAATGGTGTAGAACAGGGATGGCGAACCTTTATATCAACGTGCTATTTTTCTAAAGAAATGTTTAATGAGTTCATAGACGTGCCATCAAATAATTTTGACTTTGTGGTAATTGGGGATTATTGGGTCATATAATACCTACTTCACAATTATTTTCGTAGTGCATAATGATTTTTGTGATCAGTGACGTGCCCAAAATATTGTAGTATGTAGTATGTTTATTATAATAATAATTATCTTTATTCATTCTCACATTAGTACAATACATGTTCACATATTACAATAGTAGACTTTGATACTAAAAAGAAAAACAGTATATCTCTGTCCCCCACACTAGGTTTCCCTGTGTCGCGTGCCGTTGTTTCGCCATCCCTGGTGTAGAAGGATATGTTGTAGAAGAGCTTTGCTCAACTGTGGGGTACTTACTGTAAGTATGTTGTGAATTAGGTAAGTTGGGAGTAAGAAGATGATTAAATGTACACAAATATTAATTGCTTGTTGTAAGTAAAGAGATTTACTTAAATCTTAGAACTTTTGCACGAATAAAACCTATTAAGAGTACCTTATTACCAAATCGTCTTTACATAGTATAAAACAAAGTCGCTCCCGCTGTCTGTACGCTTAGATCTTTTAAACTACTCAACGGATTTGAATGCAGTTTTCAGCAATAGATAGAGTGATTCAAGAGGAAGGTTTATATGCCCCACATTAGTGTTTACATTGCACCCGTGTGAAGCCGGGGCGGGTCGCTAGTTCAAATATAAACATAACATTATCAGCCCATTACTGTCCCACTAAGCACGGGCTTCTTTTCAGAATGAGATAGGTTTAGGTCTTAATCCACCACGCTGGCCTGGTGCGTCTTCAGACTACACACACCATCGAGATCTTTATGGAGCCCTCTCAGGTGTGCAGGTTTCCTCACGATGATTTTCCTTCACTGTTAACGCAAGTGGTAATCAAATTCTGATCCGCACATGAATTCGAAAAGTCGGAGGTACGGGGGGGGGGGGGTCGAACTCAGACCCAACTGCATGGAAGGCAAGCGTACAACCGCTAGGCTATCACTGCTTTAATATTATTTATTATATTTTGCCTCATTGGTCTAGTGATGACAGGCGCGACTGCTGATCGTGAGGTCCTGGGTTCGATCCCCAGGTCGGGCAAAGTGTTATTGACTTTTTCCGTGTGGAATTACTCAGTAGCAGCCCGGAGTTTGGATTTGTGCCCGGTTGATGGCAATAGGCTCGCTCCCTATTACATGGGACAAACATAACGGCGAAACGAGTGTGTTACTATACTCTGCCCATCCCTTCGGGGAATACAGGCGTGATGTGATGATGTTATGTTATTAATATAATATTGCAAATTAATTTTACAAAATTGTCGCACCCTGTATTTTTAATATAGGTTTGTAAGGGCACTGCACTGACCTACTCTAACTTGTTACTCTGTGGGATAGGTACCTACTATAGGTTTTAGATACAACCTTTTTAGGTAGGTTCTTAAGTTAAGTTGTTACTAAGGGATTGGACTAGTGGTTAAGTGACTGGTTTCGATTCCCGGATTGAACAAAAAAACTAATCTTTTTTTAAATCATTTGTGTTTTCTTTGAAGCCATTGTCATTGGTCTACTTAGCATCTAAGGATGTAAAGTTCGATTCTAGGAAAAAAGATTTTTAGCCAATTAGTTAATTTACAACATAACATCACGCCTTCTATTCCCCAAAGGGTTAGGCAGAGGTGTTTTAGTACACCCTCGTTTCGCCAGTTATGTTTAAGTCTCATGTAATACGGGGCGAGCCTATTGCCACTAACCGGGCACAAATCCAAACTCCAGGCTGCTACTGAGGAATTCCATACAGAAAAACCCAATAACACTTTGTCCGACCTGGGGATTGAACCCAGGACCTCACGATCAGCAGTCGCGCTAGCCACCACTAGACCAACGACGCAGTTAATTAATTTACTATAATAAACAGTTTTTTTATGGCTCTGTTTAAGGCGAATATGGCGCTCTGTAAAAGCAAAACAATACCTATATAACAATAATATAACACTAGTTACACACATTATTGATATAATAAATTATTATCTATCCTTTAAACCACACTACAATACTATGTAGACTCATTTTAGATTTATCTGACATCGGACTAGCTAGATAAGAATTACATAACCCAATGGAATTATCACTAACTAGCTGTGTCCTCACGGCTCCGCCCGCGTAAGATTTTTTTCCAGTAATAAATATAGGTGTAGCCTATGTTACTCAGTGATCATGCAGCTTTCTAACGGCTAAAGAATTTTTGAAATCGGTCCAGTAGTTTTTAAGTTTATTCGTTACATACAAACATACAAATCTTTCCTCTTTATAATATTAGTATAGAAAAGTAGTCGTGTCTCCCATCATTTATAGGTATACATACATACATACATAAACTCACGCCTTTTTCCCATGGGGGTAGGCAGAAACTATAGAACGCCACATACTACGACTCTTACATACCCCTTTCGCTTCATCCACATTCATACATCTTGTCATACACGCACGCCGGTTGAGAGTACTACGCACCTGACCTTTGTGAAGAACATCACCAATAACATCGATGTATGTCCTTCTAGGACGTCCTCTACCGGCGTTCCCATTAACATCCGCCTTATAGGTATATCTATACTAATATTATAAAGAGGAAAGATTTGTATTTTTTTATGTAACGAATAAACTTAAAAACTGCTGGACCGATTTCAAAAATTCTTTTACCGTTAGAAAGCTACATTATCACTGAGTAACATAGGCTACGGGCGGAGCCGTGAGGACACAGCTAGTAATTTATATTTTTACTTATTGCTCCAATAGCCACAATGCTTGCAGATATTAAGGTCTTTGGTTCGATTCCCAGACCAGACGATGTTGTTGTATCATTATTTGTTTATTTTATTTTTATGGTAAAACAATTTCAGTCGCTTTGGTTGGAAATTGTTCTGCCTAGCCTTTTCCCAACTATGTTGTGGTCAGCTTCCAGTCTAACCAGATGCGGCTGAATACCAGTATTTTACACGGAACGACTACCATCAGACCTCCGAAACCCAGTTACTGGGCAATACCGATATCCCGGTTGTCAGACTTTTGAGCTTCTGACTTCCCGTAACGACTGTCATAGGTATTCGTATGTCATCCGGGACCGATTGTTTAACGTGCTCTCCGAGGCACGGAGAGGTCTCGATGTGTAATTCACCCATCCACGGAATGACCGCCGTAAGCGCAGCTTAACCTCGCAAACCGTATAATACGCGCGGTTGGTAATTAAGTCATTTTGGTTGTAATTATTGTTAAAATAAATACTTTCTTTTTATTCACAGGTAGTTATCGACATGGAGACGGGATAAATAATGGCGTCCTTCCAGAATATATACTAGAGGTGAGTACTGTTCACTATACCTACCTACTGTTATCCTAAACACACGTATAGACTGCATAAGAGATAATTAATCTAACACCCATATTCTAAGACGTTCCTCCAAAACTTACTCGACTCGGAACGGCCTCGAAAACACCTTCAAAATTGTATTCTTAGTCGCAATTTCGAGTGAACTCTGAGACTCCTCGACGGAGTCATTACGTCATAATTTGAATTATCTGCATCGAGCAAATAACGCCGCGATAAATAATTGTAAGGATTATCGTAAGCATATTCGATAAAGTCTTCAAAATTCATTTTTGTTACATACCTACTAACTTTGACACTTCCTTCCTTAAGGTAGGTTCCGAGGTACCTTGAGTTTGACAGATAATTCCTTACCTCGACTGAGGAAAAATCTCGAGTCGAGGACGTTTATGTCAACTATAACTACCGATGGGTCGAGGTGGAGTCGAGTCGAGTAAGTTTTGGAGGAACGTCTTAGAATATGGGTGTATCTCTTCGTTCATGGTGAAATAAGGTTCAATAATAAAGTTAGTCGCGACCTACACATCTGCTCACCCTCTCGTGGCGTGATTAAGGGTCTCGACTTGAAGCCTCGGGTCAACGCCCCCGGAGTCTAGACATGAAGACGGCTCACTACTCTGTTTACCCCCGAAGTTTAGGGTTTAAAATAATGGTGATTTCTTGGAACATTGTCTGTTGTGTTATTGTTATTATAAAGACATATTTAGTTAACAATGGCGCCAATTCTGTTGTGCACAAAATAATCTTCTTTTCGTGTAGTCAGTGACTAACCTGGTGTCACAGTTTATTCCGCCCATGGGCCTCTGACTTGGTTTCACATGCCGTCGAGAAATATCTCTCAGGCATGCCGGTTTCCTTACGATGTTTTCCTTCACCGTTTTTAAACAAGTTATAATTATACAATACCCACATGAATCTGAAAAGTCAGAGGTGCGTGCCTTGGGTTCTAACTCGAGACCTATGATTTGGCAGTCCGACGGTCACACCACTAGGCTATCACTGCCACAGCGACATCACACTGATGCAGACATAAAAACGTCACAACCATTTATGTGTAATAATTAGAAAGTTCTTAGAGGGCTCATGGCTAATTACCAACCGCGCGGATCATACGATTTACGTAGTTAAGCTGCTCTTGCTACAGTCAGTCCGTGGATGGGTGACCGTTCGTTACAAAGAGCACGTTAAACAGTCGCTTTCGGGTGTCATACGAATACATAAGACAGTCATTACGGGAAGTCAAAAGCCCGAAAGTCTGACAACCGGCCTAACCTCTGACTTTTCGGATTCATTTGCGTATTGTATAATTATCACTTGCTTAAAAACGGTGAAGGAAAACATCGTGAGGGAACCTGAGATGCCTGAGAAATATTTCTCGATGGCATGTGAAGCCAAGTCAGAGGCCCATGGGCGGCATAAACTGTGACACCAGGTTAGTCACTAACCACACGAAATGATGATAAACGGAAGTGATAATCAAATTCTGAGACCGCTTATCAAACAAAATTTCTTCTAATTAAACTTAATAAAATCCTAGAATCCCATATCAAAAGATTCTTGGCTATATCACCGGGCATAACCTAGGACACCCAACAATACTCTATTGTTTTGTCTCTGGCTATTATTAAAACATAATACTGATACTTAGACAAAATATACATGTTATCGTTAGAGGACAACGGTGTAGTAAAGGTAGGGTTGAGTGTTGCTAGGTAAAAAATATTCCCATAGAAAAGGGAAATTTTGGTAAAATTGGGAGAAAACCGTGCGTTTATTGGTGCACTAAATACTGGATAAATAAGTCAATAACACGAATAGTTACGTTTATACTAGTCATAATAAGATTCGCGATGCTATACAATATGTTGGAGTCATTTTAGGTATTTTGTGTTGCGTGTCGTTTAAAGTTTTATACTTAACATTTTTAATCTTGATGTTGTGAAGTTAGAACTCATTATTACTTCTTTTATTCTTATTTCTAATTATAATTATTTTACTGCATTACAACCAAATTTTTTTTTAATAACGTTGCCCCACACTGGGATTTCTCCTGTATCGTGGGTGCATTTACAGACACAAATCTTCACATACACAAACAACCAGACCCGGAACAACTATCTGTAGGCCATACAAATATTTGTTCCGTGCGGGAATCAAATCCACGACCCGTAGCGCAGAAGCCAATCGCTCAGCCACTGCACCAAACGTGTCGTCAAAATGTAGATAGGTATAAATACAATTGAAGACTAAAAATGTATGTAGAGTAGCAATATTACAATTTGATTAAAACTGCGTGTCTATCTTTCAAGTACATTCCAAGAACACATTTCGTATAATTATTATCATTAGCATAACAAATATTTATTCACAAAATCGGTACAAATTTTCTAAAAAGCGTTGATTAATCTAATTTTAGATGTCATCATAAATAAATATTTCGCTTCCGAAAACATTATAATGTTTCTAGTACTAAATATTAAAACTGTGATATTTTCTTGACCATTACCAGCCTATTTATATCCTGATCCTTCTTGTACAAAGAAAGTACTTTCCGTCCATTTTTCACACAATCAAAATCTCTACGATTAAACGAATCAATAGACATTTGACATAAGGTTTTATTTGAGGGTGATAAGGGCAGTAAACTGCGGTAGTGTGGCTGGCAACACTGCCCCGATCAGTCTACCGCGTCTTTTGGCTTTGCCTTAAATGCCTTTGCCCCATTGCGTCAGTACCACTCCGACTGTAGAGGGGGATGTGCGCGCCGGTTTAGATTTTCCCGCGAAAATATAGTCTGTCTATGTTTCGTAATTTAATTTTGTTTTTTTTTTGTGTTGTGTGTGTATGGTATTTATTATTGTGTTGTGTTTAGTGATAATAAATATTATTGTGGTTGGAATGGAGGCAGGGAATATAAAAACGTATGTTTTTAATTTTAGAGAATATTTTGGAAAATTATGATGAAAACTGTTTTCGCGACAGTAAAAACTTTGAAAGAATAAACGTTTATAAAAAATCTTATATTAAATTGAATAGGACATATAAAATAATGTTAGATCCGTGAAGTGTATAAAATAACTCGTAATAATTGACAATTATTATTGTCAGTAATGTTTTTTAAAATACTTATGTCAACATTTTGAAGATCTGACATCCTGTCTCTACCATAGTCAAAATTTTATCAGTTTTTATGCAACGTTTGCGAATTAAAACTTAATTTGATAATAAAAATATATGTGTAGTTTGAAAAACTAGTACTCGTAACTCTGAGGGGTTCCCGTACCTACCCACATTCTGGCTCCATCATGACATCAGCTCGATGGTACCATATTATTGTATGGTTATCAGAATTACATAAATTTGCAAAGTTTCACATCGATTTGACTGTTATTTCAAGTTTTTTTTATAAAAAAAGAGTTACATACAGTTGAAGCTAAAATATATATTTTGTATTAATATACGAACATTGCCGTTGACGGCTTTAGACCAAGTTATTTTAAATTTCGCTGTATTCTTTTTGATAAATAAAACAAAACATTATTCTTAGAAGGCAAATGATATCCACAACACAACCACATAAATACTTCCTGTCTTAAAAAAAAACCATACAACTATCCATCTGCGTTCTAATAACAATATACTCGTAATAAGATCACCTCTCTCGTTTACCAGACGTGGTGATTACCGCAAAATTCCCTCACCGAGCATTGTAGCCGTGTATTAAGAAGCCTATCTTCAACACTGGACGTTTACGGGCAGATATTATGAACGTAGACGTCCTAACTATGCACAAGGTCAAAGATATAGTGGTAGGTCATGATAGCGGGTCAACGGTCATAAGTACAAGTTGAAGGTCGAATAAAGTGTCGGATATGGAGACGCGGGATCTGTCGGTCGCGAACTGTCATAAATACGACTTATTTTATCGCTGAAAAATCCTCATTGATGTCCCTCGGCCGGGGAAGGCGAGGGGGTCTGTCGGACTCTTACCGGCTAAAAACCAACGGTGTTCCTTCTCCTGACCGTTCGGCCGGGGTGGCGGGATTCGCAAAAGCATGCACTGCAACCTCGGCAGAGAGTGTACGATTTACTCAAACAATACGCAAAATCTATCATTCTTCGTAGCTTTTTCTCAACTATGTTGTGGTCAGCTTCCAGTCTAATCAGATGCGGCTGAATACCAGTATTTTATACGGAACGACTGCCATCAGACCTCCGCAACCCAGTTACTAAAAATACCGACATCCTAAAGTTACACCGGTTGTCAGACTTTCGGGTTTCTGACTACCCGTAGCAACTGTCATAGGTATTCGTATGACATCCGGGACTGACTGTTTAATGTACTCTCTGAGGCACGGAGGCGTCCCGAAGTGTAAAGAACGGTCACCCATCCACAGACTGACTGTGACAAGCGCAGCTTAACCTCGCAAATCGTACGTTCCGCGCGATACATGTCTCCATAACCACTCTAATACATCGTCATTATGTTTGAAATGTCCGCTGCACGCCCCGCTGCACGCCCCGCGACACGCTCCGCGCTCCGTTCCGCGTCTCTATGATCAAAGCCCTATACTTATCAACTCTACCTATCACAGTCCACTGCGGCCTCTCCTATTAAAGGGATAGTGGCAGGATTGCCAGATCTTCTTCTTCTTTTCGTGTGGTATTAAAAACGTCTAGCTTAGAGTTCTGCTTACCCCAAATTGGTCGTAAAGACCTGAAGGACGCGGTCACGGGTCAGGTAACCACATCAACGTGTCTGCTCGATTGTGATCCAGTCGGCTGTGACGATCTAACTGTGTGTGTGTATGTTATATATGTGTGTGTGTGTGTGTGTTTTGAGTCGGTACTTGTTGCTATGGGAGGTCAGAAGCAGAACCGTTGAACATACGTCGTCCAAAGACAATTTTAAAAGAACCATCTTAGGTTAGAAAATTGTACAAGGTTAGTCAGAAAGGGGGTACTAAGCCGCGGGCCACTTAAAGTATCACCGATGACTATTTTAAAGCAAGTGTTAAAATTTCAAAATTCGATATTTTTTATTGGCATGCAAAAAGATTTATAATTAAGATTTTTCAAAAAAATATCATACCTGCTTTAGTTATGAATTCAGAATATTAAGTTTCTAATCCGTGACCCCAAATATAACCTAAATTGCAAACACAGCTGATCATAGCTATGGACAGATAGATTTTTGCATATTTTTTACGAAATCTTCGTAAAGCTATTTCGTTTTGGGGAAAGTTGTACAACAAAAGTTATCCCTTATTATGGTTACTTTAACACCCTTTCGGCTTCATACCCCCTTTCCGACTAACCTTGTATATTAGTATATTAAAATACTATATTACTTTACAATGAGTCAGAGCCAAAGTCCCTTGCAAAACTGAATGAGGAACTTCAAGTATACTCCACCAAGAAGAACATAGTCTACTTAGTTGTCGGCAAAAAGATTGACAAGCATATAATTTTGGGACCCAGTACATAATATCAGCAAGCACATTGGGTCACCCGCGCGACGGCGCAACGAGTATTCCCAAGGATCATAAAACAATAAGCCAAAACCTCTAACAACATGGATTTACGAAATACATGTTGTGCCGACCACACCTAGTGTGGGATAAGGGAAGGAAGAAGAAGGTTAGAAAATTACTGAAGTGTTAACTATTACTGGTATAGCAGTAATAGCCTAGTGGTGTGACCGTCGGACTGCCAAGTTATAGGTCTCGAGTTAGAACCCAATTAACCTCTGACTTTTCGGGTTCATGTGCGTATTGTATAATTATCACTTACTCAAAAACGGTGAAGGTAAACATCGTGAGGAAACCGGCATGCCTGAGAGATATTTCTCGTCGGCATGTGAAGCTAAGTCAGAGGCCCATGGGCGGCATAAACTGTGACACCAGGTTAGTCACTAACAACACGAAAAGAAGAAGAACTCTTAAAGATGTTCATTATTTAACTTTTTTTTTAAATACGCTAAGTTCTATCTATCCTCAGCTATGATCAGACATGTTTACATTTTCCGTCATATTTCGGGTCACGGATTAGAAACTTCATTTTCTGAATTCATAACTAAAGCAGGGATGAAGAATTTTTGAAAAAACTAAAATGTACATTTTTTTTTGTGGAAAATTTTTTTACCGAATTTTTAAATTTTAACACTTTCTTTAAAATAGTCATCAGTGATACATTAAGTGGCCCGCGGCTTAGTACCCCTTTTCCGACTAACCTTGTATATACAACTTCCCAACATTAACCGTTGGGCCCCTGATCCACCGTGCTCACCCGCCGCAGCCGCGGAGCCAGTCGTCTTTTCTAACTCCGCAGTCACACCGTTAATTCAGCCCTCATCAAGCTGTCTCCCTCCCAGTCCTCTCGCAAGCAACGCCCTAAGCCGAGGTCCAAGTCCCATTAGGGGTCGCCCTTAGTGCTGTTGTTGCTAGCTAGTCGTGATGTTAGTAGTAGTTAGCTTAGGTTAAGTATTTTACTCTCGTCCCCATTGGTTGGAGACCCTTCAGGTCTCACCAATAACTGCTCGGTTACGTAGAAACGGTCCGCAAGACCATCTACAAGCAGTCGAATAGAAAAAAAGAAAAAAAACATCTGTTGGGCAGTAGCCCGCCAGGAACAAAACCCGCCTGGTAGAAGGATCCTCCGTTTTCGTTGGAGGAAATCCAAACCTCTTTAATCTACACATCAAAAAAAAAACAGCCCCGGGAACCTTCCTCACAGACAGTCCAAACGTGAACAAATTATCAAACATTATCACATTAATAATATATTAATTATTTATACCTCTTTGTCTGATTGTCTGTTTTGGCATGCAATAGTTAGTATGCGATACAAGTATACGAACTGATAAGGATCTGTACACGCGTTAGGGTTGAGGCTGACGGACGATTTTTAGTCGAACGGAACTTTTGATGATCTGCGATTAAATTACGATAAATCGGTCAGTTTGTCAACGCCTTTATTTTTTAATAACTATCTTTAAGTCCTTTTCATCTATACTAATATTATAAAGCTGAGTTTGTTTGTTTGAACGCGCTAATCTCAGGAACTACTAATTGGAATTGAAAAATTATGATGGATAGTCCATTTATCGAGGAAGGTTATAGGCTATATAACATCACGCTACGACTAATAGGAGCGGAGCATAAATGAAAAATGTTGCAAAAACGGGAAAAATGTCCACCCGTGCGAAGCCGGGACGGGCCGGTAGTATAACATAAAACAAAAGTGTCCCACCACCAAGTGTGTGTGTAAAGGCATGAATATCTTTTGAACCATTTCTTCAAGCATAATTTCAGCTCATCTTAATAGACTGTTAGAAACATAACATCACGCCTGTATTCCCCGAAGGGTTGGGCAGAGGTGTATAGTAACACCCTCATTTCGCCAATATGTTTAAGTCCCATGTAATAGGGGGCGAGTCTATTGCCATCAATCGGGCACAAATCCAAACTACGCGGGCTGCTACTGAGGAATTCCACACGAAACACCCAATAACACATTGCCCGACCTGGGATCGAAGCCAGGACCTCACGATCAGCAGTCGCGCTTGCCACTACTAGACCAAGTTGTTACTCAACTCAAAGCCAAGCTGATGCCAAGCTTCACAGCTTGGCTTATCGCCGCAAGGTTGCCTGCTTCTTGGTCTTCTATAGACTGTACTTCGGAGAGTGTGCTCAAGAACTCCACAACCTCATCCCACCAGCCCCCTTCTACCATCGGACATCTAGACGCACTGCAAGTTACCATCCATACGTAGTTGCCATTCCACCAATTCGCACTAAGCGCTTCCAAACATCCTTCATAATGCGCACTGCAAAAGAGTGAAACTCACTACCTGCGTCTGTGTTCACGAACGCATTCAACCTGAATCTCTTCAAAGTTAGAGTTAACAGGCTTCTTCTGGGTAAGCTCACTCCATCGTAGACTTTGTCTCTGTCTCCTCTGACCTAGACTAGAGTCAAGAGCAAACCCATTTCAAAAAAAAAACCAACTACAATACATTAAATACATAAATAATAAATTCACGCCTTTTTCCCATGGGGGTAGGCAGAAACTATAGAACGCCACATGCTACGACTCTTACATACCCCTTTCGCTTCATCCACATTCATACATCTTGTCATACACGCACGCCGGTTGAGAGTACTACGCACCTGACCTTTGTGAAGAACATTAAAAAAATACGTTATTAAAAAAGTACTATACGTGTTTCACAACAAAGAAATATGATGTGTGTATGTATGTACGTGACAATCTCAGGAATGACTGACACATAAATGATAATGATTTAATAGCTATACATACAGTTATTATACATAGTTTTGAATTACATTGCATTGTTGTATAGTACATGGGCTAATTACTTGTAAGTAGGTACTTTTTTTCTCTTTGAGACTTGATCGCGTTTGACCCGAGTGACACATGATGGTAAGCGCAGACAGGGTCTAAGATGAAGCACACGAATAAAAGGAACAGAGATATAGAGGGACTCCCCTATACCCCTCTGGCTCTCACATACACACGACGGAACACAGTAAACTGCTTGGCGCTGGACGTTAATGTTCAGGTGGTAGCTAGCCAGGCGGACCGTATAGCTCCTACCACGTCGCGTGCTGTGTTTTGTATAATCTTACAACACGCGTCTATTCCCAGCGTGCGGTGAGGAAGGTTTTTAATCTAGCCCATCCCCACACGAGATTAAACTAGACTAGATCACTAAACTAGATTTTAAATAACTTAATGTGGTATTTATTAATCCACGTTATATTACGTAATAGCACATAGTTTCATATTATTAATCCCGCCGTGGTCATATAATATCTACCTAGCCTTGTCCCAACTATGTTGAGGTCAGCTTCCAGTCTAACCAGATGCGACTGAATACCAGTATGTTACACGGGGCGACTGTCATCAGACCTCCGCAACCCAGTTACTGGGCAATGCCGATATCCTAAGGTTATACCAGTTATCAGACTTTCGGGCTTCCAACTACGTGTAACGATCGCATTTCAACATTCGTATGACACCCGGGACCGACAGTTTAACGTCCTCTCCGAGGCACGGAGGAGTCTCGATGTGTAACGAATGGTCACCCATTCACGGACACACCGCGGCAAGCGCAGCTTAACCTTGCAAATCATATGATGATTAATTAGCCATGAGCCCTTATTATACATATTATTAGCACATAGGTCGGTCTATATTAATCACGCCGTATTATAGAACTATAAATATTTTTATTACTTATAATATTTATAGTACTTATAGTAGCAATGATTGCCTGGCGGTTGAATGCTTGCCTTCCATGCAGGAGGTACCTCTGATTTTTCAAATTCATATGCAGATCAGAAATTTGATTATCACTTGCGTTAACGGTGAAGGAAAAACATCGTGAGGAAATCTGCACACCTGAGAGAGCTCCATAAAGTTTTCGATGGCGTGTGTAGTGTGCCAACCCGCACCAAGCCAGCGTGGTGGACTAAGGCCTAAACCTTTATCATTCTGAGAAGAGGCCCGTACCCAGCAGTGGGACAGTAATGGGCTAATTGGTGTTTTATGTATAATACTTAATACAAAATAGTAGTGTATGAAACCGTTGCATACCTATATATTATCTATACTAATATTATAAAGAGGAAAGAAGCGTATTTTTGTATGTAACGAATAAACTTAAAAACTACAGGACCGATTTCAAAAATTCTTTTGCCGTTAGAAAGCTACATTATCACTGAGTAACATAGGTTATATTTGTTACTGGAATAAAATTTCTTACGCGGGCGGAGCCGTGAGGACACAGCTAGTTTTTAATAGATTCACACTAGTGTTTTAATATCTAATTATGTGTAATTTCATATACTACATTATCTAAACTCATGTAATAGGTAGATACCTATTTTAAATAAAATATCAAAGTTAGAACAAAAAACATATTATGGCGCCCAAACTCAGCAGACCACCGCGCATGCGCTCTAGCGCGCTACCATAGACAACGTGCAGCCGCTAAAAAACTTGAATTGAAACTCCTTGGTCGGTCTGAAGTGTACTTTAATAGAAAAACGTTATTTTATAACAATATTTTTTGAAGAAAACTTTACTATGTATAATAAAACTTTTTAAATTTACTAGAGATGCACGTAAATAACGTATATCTTTATGGTACTATTCTTGAATTCATAATTAGAATTTTACGATATGATTGCAGATAAAAATATAAATATTCTTTCGTTTATTAATTTTGTGTACATATTAATTTACATTTTTAAATATAAAAAAAAACAAATATGGATTACTCTAAATATTCTATTATTATCGTCTTCTTTTCGTGTGGTTAGTGACTAACCTGGTGTCGTGAGTTTATACCGCCCATGGGCCTCTGACTTGGCTTCACATGCCGTCGAGATATATCTCTCAGGCATGCCGGTTTCCTCACGATGTCTTATTATTATAATAATACAAAAATGTTGTAATTTACAAAGCTAATAATACTTGCAACCGTAACGAAATAGTTAAAAGTGCTTTTTTAACACAAAAAAATGCCAGCTTTTATTATTATCGACCCTTTTCTGATAACCCTAATACAAAATTGAACAATTGATACATTATAGTTAACAATAGTTGAACAAAATCAATAAAATCAATACCAGAAGCGTGACGGGGTTTAAAATACCCCTATTTTTTAGGGTTCCGTAAAAACGGGTACTGCAAAAATATAGCACCGAACTAGTACTGAGTTAAATAATTATGTTTTTTTTATCATGCTTAAAAACTGTAAAGGAAAACATCGTGAGGAAACTGTCATGCCTGAGAGATATTTCTCGACGGCATGTGAAGCTAAGTCAGAGGCCCATGGGCGGCATAAACTGTGACACCAGGTTAGTCACTAACCACACGAAAAGAAGATCATACTTTAAATGCATCATAAATTAGTTTGGGTTGGTTTCCAGTCAACAATGATAGCCTAACGGTTGCAAGCTTGCCTTCCATGTAGGATTGTCTGAGTTCAATCCCGGCCAGTAACTCTGGCTTTTCAAATTCATGTGCGGATCAAAATTTGATTATCACTTGCGTTAATGGTAAAGGAAATTATTGCAAACATGAAAATGTTCTCAATGGTGTGTGTAGTCTGCCAACCCGCACCATGCCAGCGTGGTGGCCTTAAGCCACCTTCACCCTTCACCCTTCTCATTCTAAGAAGAGGCCCGTGCTCAGCAATGAGACAGTAATGGGCTGATTTATGGCTTCCAGTCTAATCAGGTGCGTCTGAATAGCAGTTCCCACACAGATCCGTGTGGCCTATTTAAGGTTAGACCTGGCTTCTAACCGCTTATGATAACAGTTATTGAGATTCAAGCTTCCACACTAAAAGTTAGTTGCAAAAGTCAACTTGGGCAATTTAACCTGCTCATGGATTTAGTGTTTAAAGAAATGGCCATAGAAGCTAGAAACAAAAGTTGCAACATTAAATATTTCTACGGAACCGTTTTACAAAAAAATTAACTTAAAAAAAGGACTACACTTCTGAAACACAATGCTCGCATTTTTATAATCCGCGAAAAAAATAATTAGGTCCGCGCATTGACAGTTTTTTTTTTATAAATTTACGCCACCGGAGCAAAGGAATCAGCTGCTGAGCCAGAATGGAAGACTCACAAAGGAGGTTTTTTAAAACTTTTTTTTAAAACGCGAAAGGGATGCGGTACAATGACGCGTTTTTTTTGCACATTCTTTTTTTGAAACGGCTAAAAGTTGCGAACTACGTTAGTTTAGTAAGGATATGTTATTGTTATATTCTTTTAAATAAAATGAATTTTGGAAATTATCAATAAGCCATATTGGAAATTTAGGCCATAATCAGCCCATTACTGTTTAACTGTTGGGCACGGGCCTTATCTTAGAATACGACGGGTTTAGGCCTTAATCCACCACGCTAGCCTGTCGCGGATTGGCAGATTACACACACCATCGAGAACACTACGGAAATCTCGCATAGGTGTGCACGTTTCCTCACGATGTTTTCCTTCACCGTTAACGCAAGTGATAGTCAAATGATGATTCGCACATGAATTCGAAACGTCAATGGTGCGGGCTGGGTTCAAACTCAGACCCTCCTGCATGGAAGGTAAGCGTTCAACTGCAGGCTATCACTGTTGGAAAGCTAGGTCGCGCAAGTTGTAACATCGTAGACTTGAAGTATAGCCAATGCACCAGCAATGGACCAGCGTGTACAGTGCCCGGCAAATAACTTGAATCAAGATGGCGTCATCTGCCAAACTTGAGGGGTTTACTAGTAGCCACTGAAGAGTTCCACTATCCACCTCCTAGCTCCATTAGACCCTGAACACCAAGTGCAATCTATTGGACTCGTCAAAATGAATCATATGACCCGAACCTCACATAGATCACGCAGTCGACGCCATCTTAGTTCAAGTTATTTGCCGCGTACTGTATCTATGTTGGCCACACTTCAAACTTCATTCCTCTAACTCAGTATATCATGGCATGATGAACTATTGCCATCAAATCTGATCGATTAGCGAAAATTAGTAAAGCACTGGACTGCCTCGTTGGTCTAGTGGTCACAAGCGTGACTGCTGATCGTGAGGTCCTGGATTCGATCCCCAGGTCGGGCAGTGTTATTGGGTTTTTCCGTATGGAATTCCTCAGTAGCAGCCCGGAGTTTGGAATTGTGCCCAGTTGATGGCGATAGGCTCGCCCCCTATTACATGAGACTTAAACATAACTGGTGAGACGAGGGTGTTACTAAAAACACCTCTGCCGAACCCTTCGGGGAATACATGGCGTGATGTTATGTTTTCTGTACCTACGTTGGCCACACTTTTAACTCCATTCCTCTACCTCAGTAGATCAAGGCATGATAAAATATAGCCATGAATTCTGATCGATTAGCAAAAATTAGTAAAGCAATGAGACGAAACAGAATTGACCGTCTGTGTTCATTAATTGTTACTGGTGAATGTTTTAGGTTCTTATCCCGTATATGCACCACTCCTGACGATACCTCAAAGTAGGTTTTTTTTTTCTTAATGACTAACCTGGTGTCACAGTTTATGCCGCCCATGGGCCTCTGACTTGGCTTCACATGCCGTCGAGAAATATCTCTCAGGCATGCTGGTTTCCTCACGATGTTTTTCTTCACAGTTTTTAAGCAAATGATAATTATACAATACGCACATGAATCCGAAAACTCAGAGGTGCCTTGGGTTCGAACTCGAGAGACCTATGACTTGGTAATCCGACTGTCATACCAACAAGCTATCACTGCACAGGTACACTAGGTAAATGAGGCGCACTCTGTGCTGTCAGACCCACTACCAACCTTGCTGACTGGATAATCTGCACACCACGGTATGAGCTATTCTCGCATGGTGAGTGCCGACAAGAGAGAAGAAGATCGCGTATAAGTCTTGACAGCAAATATTTATTTCATTGACCTACAGATATTTTTTGTCTCGATTTTCATGACATGAAAAATTATAAAAATCATTTTTTGATAATAATTTTTAACCAGAATTATACGCAACATGTTTTGTTAAAATATTTGTACGCCGATTAGGCTAGACATAGCGTTCACTAAAATAATACTGTAACTAACTACCTACCTATGTTCTACAAATGAAATATTTTCATTTTTTTTATTTGATTTTGACATTGAAATAATAATAATTCGTTCTATGGCACTGGTCAGATCCATATTAATCTAAACTTTTTGCGAAAAATATAAAAAAAAAGTTAACCCCCTCTTGCAAAGGGTAGTGACAATTATACCACAAGCGTATGCCGCGCCATCTGGTGCCAAGCTTCTGTATTGTATTCAGCTATATTCGGGTGGATTCGGAAATACTCGGAATTGTGTATCATAAAAAACTGTCTACGTTTGAGTTTCTTATCAAGGTTTTTTCTATAGGGCCTCTGTATATCCTATCGTTACCTATTACAGTCGAATATAGGCATATTTTGACAACAAATTAATTCTCATAGTTTCGTTTTAACAGAATTTTCTAATGTTATGCGTTTTTGAGGATTCGTAGCAGTCGTAGCAAAATTGCTACACCGTAGTCTACGAAATTTTTACTGAAGTCCCTAGCGAAACTGAATGAGTGGGACGAGCAACTTTAAGTATACCTACTCCACCAAGAAGAACATAGTTTGCTTAGTTGTCGGCAATAAGATTGACAAGCATATCATTTTGGGACTCAGTGCATAATATCAGTAAGAACATTGGGTCACCGACGCGACAGCGCAACGAGTATTCTCAAGGACGGTTGATGTCAGGCAGGCGGCCGGTCATAAAACAATAAGCCAAAACCTTTAACAACAATACATGTTGTGCCGACCCCACCTAGTGTGGGATAAGGGCAGGAAGAAGAAAAGTAGTCTACGAAATTTTTAAGCAAAAATCGTATCTTTTTATATGTATTGATACACCGGTATTTATACTATAGCGTTATCAGCCCATTAAGCGCAGGCCACACCGCGAGCTGGCGGATGGGCGAGCTGGCATTTTCATACTTCGGTTCACATTGTTTGAGTCGCTGAAGCAGCTAGGCTCGGTGAAACGTTGCTCGCTCGCTTGCCCGTCAGCTCGCGATGTGGCCTGCAGGGCGTGGGCCTCTTCGCAGAATGAGAAGGGTTTTAGGCCTTAGTTCACTATGCTGGCCTGGTGCGGGAAAACTGACTACTGACACTAAAAAACATCGTTTTTTTTCTTTATATCATTTGGCCCAATTCTCATTCCATGGTAAGCACAGATAGCGTCTAAGATGGAGCACACGAATACAAGGAACAGAGATATAGAAGGATTCCCCTATACTCCTCTGGCTCTCACATACACGCAACGGCACAGAAATGGAAATGTTTTTAATTTGACCTTATATTAATTAGTTCAATCCCTTCTTAATTTCCAATTTTATTTTTTTGGCGCCGTAAGAGGCCATTCAAGTATTACGTAAGCACGAAAGGGGGGTGAGGGGGTCTTTGCTTAGCTTATTTTTTATGACATGGGGGACGGGGGTGTCTAGATGATGATTACGTCAGCAATTTTTATTTATTTACTTATTTTTCTAGACTTAAAAACTGCTGCTCATTAATAACAATAAAGAAACCTGGTCAGTTTAAAAAATATATACCAATGTTTACGTAAGCTTAAATAGGAGGGGGGGTAAAAGCTTTGCTTACTTTTGCTGACAAGGGGGAGGGGTGGGTCAAAAATTACTAAAATTCCGCTTACGTAATACTTGAATGGCCTCTAATAATATGGCCGAAATTAACACCTTACATTAACAAGTTATAATTTGTATTGTATACTCAAGTTTTAACAAATAAATGATCATTATCTTTATAATGAAATACAGTAAATTCTCAAAAAAGCTCTCAAAAATCTTTCGCCAAAAAGTCGCGATACCTAAAACCGGTTCGCTCAAGCTTGGCAAAAAAACGTCTGCGAACAGTCTGGGTAACGGGGTCAATGCACCTGTCTGCCAGAGACTTGACCCCTCTTATCTTAGATAAACGTAGCGTTTGGAGGGTTAGCTAGTGGTGCACTGTTTCAAGTTTCTTCATAGTTAGGTATTTGTAGAAAATATTAGAGAGAAATAAAGTTACGAAAATATATTTATTTGAGTCATAACCATCAAATATAACAAAAAGTAAAAATTAAACATAAATATTAAATATCTAAGTATTTGGCGAAATCTTTTCGTGTGGTTAGTGACTAACCTGGTGTCAGAGTTTATGCCGACCATGGGATTCTGACTTGGCTTCACATGATGTCGAGAAATATCTCTCAGGCATGCCGGTTTCCTCACGATGTTTTCCTTCGCCGTTATAATTATACAATAAGCACATGAATCCGAAAAGTCAGAGGTGCGTGCCTTGGGTTCTAACTCGAGATCTATGATTTGGCAGTCCGACGGTCACACCACTAGGTTATCACTGCTAGTGGGACAATGATAGGCAGATTATTCGATAACGCTACCTAGGATTTTAAGTATTTCGATGCAAAATATTATATTTAATTCTTTTAAATTATAATAACACTATTGCAGTGTTATATCACATATTCCACGTCTCTTATCATAGTGTAACTTGTCAATGGTTGAAAACTCGTCAAGTTATCAGTATCGCGTCAACCAATAGAAGTTAGTAACATTATCTATGTTTAAATAGTAAATAGTTAACTGATAAACAATCTCATAGACCGTTACAGTCACATATTTACTCAACTACTACTGTCCAGTATATTCTGACATGCGGTGGAATAGGGAACTATAAAAATGGTATGGAATTTTATGTATTGCTGGTTTTTATCTTTACTAGTGGCGCCGCTCTAAAGTGTCAAATTATGCTGGACACATTGTATGGCCTATTTATATGTAAGAGTGACATTATATGTGATTTTCTACAAATCATTACGAAAGAAAGAGAAAACAAATGCAGTCCAAAACATAATGACAGCATAAACAATAAAATCTATGCATCTCCTTTACATAGTATAAAACAAAGTCGCTCCCGCTGTCTGTACGCTTAGATCTTTTAAACTACGCAACGGATTTTAATACAATTTTCAGCAATAGATAGAGTGATTCAAGAGGAAGGTTTATATGCCCCACATTAGTATCTACACTGCACCCGTGCGAAGCCGGGGCGGGTCGCTAGTAAATATATAATTACTTGTCCTGACTGACTGATTGAACAACGCAGAGCCTAAACCACTGAAGCAGGGAACATGAAATTTGGACAGTAGGTTCCTTTTGTGACGTAGGCATCCACTAAGAAAGGATTTTTGGAAATTCTACCCCTAAGGGGGTGAAATAGGGGATGGAAGTTTGTATGGAAATTCACGCAGACGAATTCGCGAGTTAAGTGCTAGTAGAATATAACCTAATACTTTATACAACTCTGCTTTTATACAATTAATATAATTAATTGTAAGGGATACTATGTATGACGTATATCGTAGGGGACTGCCTTGTAGGTGTAGTGGTGGCTAACTTCTATAGGATTATGTGAGCCTAGTACTTTTAAGTTTAGAAGGTATTTTTGGTTGATATTTGGGCGGTTTACACGAGTTAAGTAACTAATGCTAATCTTGCATGTAAACCTGCTGAATTAGTGCTAAGTATTAGCACGGATATTATAAGTAACTGCAAGTATGAGTGAAAAGAAGCTAATTCTAAGCGATAAGCACTAATGACAAGTACTAAATTCGATACAACTATTCATTATGCAAGTAGATAATACTACAGTAATAAGGTATTGAAGAACTTTATTGCACTCTTCTTGGCTATGAGATCCTAGTACTTCTAAGTTATAATATAGATTTAGCTAGAATAAAAATCTTGACGACTGCCTTGATGGTCTTAGTGGTTGCAAGCGCGACTGTTGATCATGAGGTCCTGGGTTCGATCCCCAGCTAGGGCAAAGTGTTATTGAGTTTTTCCATTAGGAATTTCTCAGTAGCAGCCCGGAGTCTGGATTTGTGCCCGGTTAATGGCAACAGTCTCGCCCCCTATTACATGGGACGTAAACATAGCGGCGAAATGAGGGTGTTACTATACACCTCTGCCCAACCCTTCGGGGAATACAGGAGTGATGTTATGTTATGTAAGGGATAATGAACAACCGCGCCGATCATCCGATTTTGCGAGGTTAAGCTACACTTCCCGCAGTCAATCTAAGGCTGGGTGACCTTTCGTTACACATCGAGTCCCCTCCGTGTCTCGGAGAGCACGTTAAACCGTCGGTCCCGGATGTCATAAGAATTCCTATGACAGTCGTTACGGGAAGTCATAAACCCGAAAGTCTGACAACCGGTTTAACCTTAGGATATCGGCATTGCCCAGTAACTGGGTTGCGGAGGTCTGATGACAGTTGCTCCGTGTAAGATATTGGTATTCAGCCGCATCTGGTTAGACTGGAAACTGACCCAAACATAGTTGGGAAAAGGCTGTGCAGAACATTAAAATATCGTAACAATAAAATTAGGATAACTTTTTTTTTATATCTGTTTGAGAATAAGAGGGTCTGAGTTAGAATCCAGCTTGCAAATCTGACTTTTCGAATTCATGTGCGGATCAGAATTTGATTATCACTTGCGTTAACGGTGAAGGAAAACATCGTGAGGAAACCTGCACACCTGAGAGGGCTCCATAAAGTTCTCAATGGTGTGTGTAGTCTGCCAACCTGTAGCATGCCAGTGTGGTGGACTAAGGTCTACACCCTTTTCTTTTTGAGAAGAGACTTGCCCAATAGTGGGACAGTAATGGGTCATTTATTTATTTATTTGATCATATTACTTATTAGTACGTAAGTCAGGGCTGGCGAAACTTTTCTCATCACGGGCCAAAAAAAAACAGAGTCAATCTTATGACGGCAAGAATTTTTACATCATGGTATTAAAAATTGTCATAGGCGTTTCACTCGTTCTCACCCTACAGTAGCAGTGATAGCCTAGTGGTGTGACTGTCGGACTGCCAAGTCATAGGTCTCGAGTTAGAACACAAGGCACGCACCTCTGACTTTTCGGATTCATGTGCGTATTGTATAATAATTACTCTCAAGCTTCGTTCTCAATATTAGCATTAACACACATGTAGTTTCACATACAGACTCGCCATTTCGCATTGAATTTAGGAGAAAAAAATAAATTAATAAAAATATTAAACTAACGTAAGGTAGATTAAAAACTTTTGATTTTTATTATGACATCTGCACCCGGCAAGCTCATTCACGTCTCAGTGCTTCGCTGTTTCGCATATTTACTTTTCTCTTACAGTAATTTAAGTGCATTTTCGTATTTAAGTTTTAAAATGCCCAAAAGAAAGAGTGACAAACGCGATAATTATAATTATTTAAGTAAAAAACTTAAAAAGTTAGAACGTGAAATTAAACGTGGGCGATATCATCGCCATGAAAGTATATCGTCATCGGATGGTGTTTCTCCTACGCCTTATAACCAACAAGGTTAGTAAATTGACATTATTATTATATTTTAACATGTTAATAGATTACTTTTAGCCTAGCAACCGGCAAATTATATTATTATTGCGGCACTTAAAAATACGTTTGTGTTTTTTAAATCTATAACGGATTCATAATTGGAATACCGCGATTGTCCTTTGGGGGCCTTCCAAATCCAAAACCAAGTACTTGCTGTTCGGATCTACCTGAGGGGTATTTCTATAGCTTGTACCTTATTCCAAGAAGAATAATGATTTTAACTGCCTATTGGGATTGCGTGTTTCTCACAAGGAGTCTCACTTCCCACCCGTCAATAGGCATTATTTAAGCAAAATATTATTTTGCTTGCAGAGAGCGAATCAGTCGCCATCGATGATGATTATGCTAGACACTGCGGTGACAGGGATCCGCAACCTGGATGTTCGTACTGGAAACCATCCGAATATAGTGATGAGGAGGAGGTACCTACCCCAGTCGTCATACAGTCGCCTACCACCGACAATACTACGACACAAATAAACTTACTGCCGCCAAATACCTCCGCTGCTCTAACCTCTAATACACCAACTGCGCCTGCTGTTGAATCGACTGCCGTAGCTCAGCTAGTGGAAGCTAGTGAACCTGAGCATTCCTCTGTTCTTCAACAAGATGTTCCCGAATTAGATCCGGATTTATTGGAAATATTAGGTGAGGATCCCACCTCTTCTAAAGAATACGGCAGTGAAATTCAGAAAGATCTTGCGGTCAGACTGAACCACATTGCTACCTCCGGTCTCTCAAAAGAAAACCGCAAAGAATTAAAAGATAGGTATTTGGTTCCGGAAAACTGCAAGTTCACAAGAGCACCAACCCTCAATCCGGAGATTCGAGCGTCTTTGGTGGACAGTCAAACAAAACGAGATAAAGGCATAGAAAGTAAGCAGGTTGTTACATCCTGTGGCTTGTCCTCTCTCAGTGAGGCTATTACCACAATGCTCTCATCAGGTCATAAAAACCCTGAGCTTCTCAAGCTATTGATGGATACAGCTCGAATCCTTGGTGATATACAATATACGGACTCGATCTCAAGACGTATTTTCATTCTTTCAACTGTCAAGAAAGAACTAAAAGATCAGTTAGAGAAAACGAAAATAGATGAAATGTTGTTTGGCAATAACCTATCGGATACATTAAAATCAGCAAAAACCATTATTAAATCCGGAGCTGATTTAAGATCATCTTCGACAATAAAGTCTACGGCTCACAAACCGGTCAAAACGGTCAATAGACCTTTAAACTACCGAACCCCCCTGGCGAATCGCAGACAGTTTCCACCACCGCCGCCAGGGGGCGCGAAATATGCGCGGGCAACACCATCAACTCAGACTATGAGACAGCCAACGAGGACGACGCACAACAATGCTTACAGGACATCGTCACGTCAGCCGCAGGGACGTTAGAGCCGGTAAGGCCTGCTGGCCGTCTTTCACTTTTTTATGACCAGTGGTGCTTGATAACCAGTAACCCGGTTATACTTTCTTGGATTAATGGTTATGAAATTATGTTTTCTGGCCCAGTTTTTCAGACAACGTTCCATCGGAGCCTGTTTATTCACAATGTGAATATGACGCCTTTAAAGAATCGATACAAGATCTAATTTCTAATGGGGCGGTGTCCATATGTCAACCATGCAAGGGCCAATATATATCAAGTATATTCCTTGTTCCGAAACCAAACGGTAAACAACGTTTCATTTTAAATCTAAAACAATTAAATAAATTTATACCGACGCAACATTTTAAACTCGAAGATCTAAGGACAGCTTTAAAACTTGTATCACAAAATTGTTTTATGTGTACACTTGATCCATCCAAATTCAAGAAAATATTTGCGCTTTAAATGGGATGGCAATCTTTATGAATTTAACGTGTTACTATTTGGTTTAAACACTGCCCCTTATATTTTTACTAAAATTCTCAAACCAGTTGCAAAATTACTAAGGTGTAGGGGATATTTATCTACCTTTTATTTGGACGATTTGTTTTTAGTCGGTCAATCGTATACTGAATGTCTACAAAATATGAATGACACAAAATTATTATTAGAATCGTTAGGATTCATCATCAACACAGAAAAAAGTTCTGTTATACTACGAAATCTTGCAAGTTTTTAGGAAATATTATAGATTCGGAAAGATTTGAAGTTAAATTACCTGATGATAAAAGACAGAAAATTAAAAAAGAATTACTAAGAGTAAGAAAACTTAAACGGTGTAAAATAAGAGAATTTGCTCGTTTTATCGGACTTTTAACATCCGCATGTCAGGCCGTAGAGTACGGCTGGCTTTACACCAAGGACTTTGAGAGGTGTAAATATCTTAACCTCAAAGATGATGAAGACTACGATAAGTTTATGACTTTACCAACTGAGTTGTCGCCAGTCTTTGACTGGTGGTGTAATGCTATAAATGACTCCGTATGCAAAATAAAAGGTGATAAATATTCCTTAGAAATATTTAGTGATGCCTCAACAACGGGATGGGGCGCTGCCTGTGGTGACGAGACTGCCAGTGGCCCTTGGAATGAACATGAGAGAACTCTGCATATAAATTATTTGGAAGTACTTGCTGCTTTCCTTGGTCTTAAAGTTTTTGCGCAAGATTTCCCAAATTGTCAAATTTTGTTACGTATTGATAATACAACGGCTATATCGTACATAAATAGAATGGGTGGAATACAATTTCCACATCTGACGGATATTACAAAACAACTGTGGAATTGGTGCGAAGCGCGAAAAATTATGGTTCATGCCGATTACATACGTTCTTCTGATAATATCGTTGCTGACGCGGAATCAAGAAGATTACACCCTGACATCGAGTGGGAACTTTCTCATAGTGCTTATATGAAAATAACACAACACTTTGGTGTCCCTCATATTGATTTGTTCGCGAGTAGAACTAATCATAAATGTGATACCTATGTTTCTTGGCATAGGGACCCTGACGCTTATGCAATTAACGCGTTCACCATATCGTGGTCAAATTATTTCTTTTACGCGTTTCCACCAATTTCTGTTATTTTAAAAACCTTGCGTAAAATTATTAACGACAGAGCCACTGGCATTGTCGTTGTGCCAAATTGGCAAACACAGCCCTGGTACCCTCTTTTTAGAAAACTTCTTACCTCAAAACCACTCGTTCTGAAATCTAAGGGTGATTTAATTATTTCTCGTTGTAGCGAACGTGCAATACACCGGCAAATTACACTGGTTGTCGGGACGTTGTCCGGATATCGCTACTCCGAAGAGGAATTCCGCAGTTGTCCATACTCGTAATGTTGGCATCGTTATCAGATAACACAATCAAGCAGTATGATACATGCCTTAGGAAGTGGTTTGCGTACTGTCGTGGAAATAATATAGATCCTTACAATGCATCATCATGTAACATTCTCAGTTTTTTAACGGAATTGTTTAATAACGGAGCTCGGTATGGTACCTTAAATAGTTCCCGATCCGCTTTATCGCTGCTACTTGGTCACGATATAGTAAACAATGATTATATACAGAGGTACTTCAAGGGAGTCTTTCGATTGCGGCCCACATTACCTAAATATAATTTAACGTGGAACACAGATCAGGTATTAAATTATTTAGCAGCATTATATCCAAACGAAAATTTAAATCTTGAAACAATAAGTAAGAAATTAGTGACCCTTTTAGCGCTGATAACAGCTCATAGAATGCAGACTATATCAAAAATACATGTCAATAATTTAGCTAAGTTTGATTTAGGATTTATTATTAAAATTCCCGATTTAATTAAAACTTCACGTGTAGGTTCCTTACAACCAGTGTTTTCCTTACCTTATTTTTCACAAAGGCCGCAAATATGTCCTGCTAGTACCCTGCAAATATATCTCGATAAGACCAATCAGATACGTCTAGGTCATCAATCGCTTTTAATTTCATATAGAAAACCATACCGAGCAGTAACATCGCAAACTTTAAGTAAATGGGTAAAGAGCATGTTAAAAAGTAGTGGTGTTGACATATCAGCTGCGTGCGCTCAACACGTTGGCTCACAGAATTGATCTCTTTTCGTGTGCACTGAACGAATTCACACGGGCCGCTTATTGTGCAATTTATTTAGTTTAGTTATTTTGTTTTTGTTTTCTAATATTTATGTACATAGACTATTGCATTAGGCAGCAAGTACCTGTAATAATAGTTTTATGTTTGGGAGAAATAAATAAATAAAATAAATAATAAATAAAATCACTGTTTACTGCACACGGCACAAGGCATGCGGCCACTTCCAAGGCTTATACAGTAGGTGTTAGTCTGGATGTAATTCGTAAAACTGCTGGATGGAGTGCAAATTCTACTGTATTTGCTAAATATTATAATAGAATCATTTCAGACGATGCGTCTAACGAATGTGATTTTGTAAGAAGCGTATTAAATGGATAATTATTTAATTTCAGTTATGTCAGTTCCGATTTACAAATAATTACCTAAGTTGTTATAATTAAAAGGATATTCAATTATGTTATTAGCTTAAATATACAAAAATGTGAAATAAAAAAGTCGATAATTATTTCATTCATCCTAATATAACATACACATATTATACATATTCATGTAATTCAATGTATTTCACGACTGCTTTCTCTCAACATCTACATGTGTGTTAATGCTAATATTGAGAACGAAGCTTGAGAGTAATTGATGATTAAACGAACTTACCTGTACGTGAAGTTCAATCACAATTACTCGAAGAGCTTCGTTCGAAGATATTAGCATCCCTCCCTCCCTAGTAGGCATACTGAACCCCTTGTCGTGAAATATCAAACAGCTCAGCATATCTCCAAACTAAATGAGCTTGCCGGGTGCAGATGTCATAATAAAAATCAAAAGTTTTTAATCTACCTTACGTTAGTTTAATATTTTTATTAATTTATTTTTTTCTCCTAAATTCAATGCGAAATGGCGAGTCTGTATGTGAAACTACATGTGTGTTAATGCTAATATCTTCGAACGAAGCTCTTCGAGTAATTGTGATTGAACTTCACGTACAGGTAAGTTCGTTTAATCATCAATTATCACTTGCTTAAAAACGGTGAAGGAAAACATCGTGAGGAAACCGGCATGCCTGAGAGATATTTCTCGACGGCATGTGAAGCTAAGTCGCCTATGGGCGGAATAAACTGTGACACCAGGTTAGCCACTAACCACACGAAAAGAAGAAGACTCGTTCTCACCGTACAGTGGGACATTGAAAGCGTGTGATAATAAAAACAGGACTTGTAGTGTCGACACAAACACAACGCAGGTATCTATATTAATTTTTGACACTATTCGAAAGGTTCCTACGTCTGTGGTTGTTGGTGGGCCGGTTTAAAAGGGTTTGCGGGCCGGGGCTGGGCCGCGGGCCGTACTTTGCCCATAACTGATGTAAGGAGTGACTGATAACACAGCTCCAAAAAAAAATTGATCAGCGGACAATACAAAAAATTTCTTATCAAATTTTTGGAGGTTATGAGAAACCCTGACCTGATAGGGTCAAACAGACCACAGTTTCTGACTCAGCGACCCCAAAAACATAAGTTAGACATGGTCTAGTCCGCTGAACAATGTTTTTTTTTTGTGGAGCTGTGTAATGTTTTGTTTAAGGCAGAGGTCCCCAAACTTTTTTGTCTCATAGTCCACTTGCCATGTTTTTCAGTTTTGCTTAGGTAATATTGCATTTTGCAAATTCATTGACTTCAAATGTCTTTAGAGCCAAAAAACACACTAAGTTTTATACATTTAGTAAACCTACGACAGTACCTACAATAATACTATCGTCGTCGTTCTGTTTGTTACGTTTTCAGGTAAAAATTTACCAACAAATCATCTGTGTATGTGGGTTATACTTATTAGATTAATGGAAAGTCAAAATTTAAGTCACGACCTGCTTAAATGAGATCCACTATCGTGGACCCCCGTTTACATCTCACGGACCCCCATTTATTTTTTTCACCCACATGGACCCCTTGTACGTCATCGTCGACCTTTGGGGGTCGATATAGACCTCTTTGGGTAACACTGGTTTAAGGCATTGACTGGAGATAAAGTACAGTAGGGGAATGAAAAGTTTCGTCAGTTTTCAAATTCATTCCTTTCCCACATCGTGGCACATGTTACCTTTTCAAACTGTAGAACGGAAGAGACCAATGGATGGAAAATTATGTTTAATTATTTGGTAGCAAAGATCAAAATTACCTTTTGCCTCCATATGACGTAGTAGTGCCATGTAATGTCTTTGATTTGATTTAGTAGTTTTGTTGTAAAAAAACATGACATCAATCAATTCGATGATTAAATAAATTGACATTACTAGTGTCTGTCATCATGTCACCATTATAATTTTTAATATTCTGTCAAAAAATAGTTGTATTTTCATTTCTATAATGTTGGCAATACGTAGTCGGTAAAATAGGTTGTTTACCTTGCACTGTGCAAGCAAAAATAGACCTTAAGGTGTATAACATTTTCGTTCCCCGACTGTACATTAAACCACATTTTGGCAATAACACAGTGACTCAATCCGCCATACTAAACATCCTTATATTAATAATTATTATAAGGAAGATACTATGAGGACATAATAATAATAGCGACGCGAACGTAATAATAATTTGTAGCGGAAATGATGTAGACACGCCAGATAGGAATACTTTTAGCTAATAATTTCTTAGTAAAACGTCGCTTCCATGAATATTGGTATATTGTAGGGGAGCACATCATAGGATACTATTATTCTCATGGGGAGTGTTATAGGATACTATAGTTATGGTCACTTACAATGTCATATTTTATGAAATTTATTTTTCACGTATTTTTTTACATTGAGAAATTGTGAAGTGTAGGTATGTGCGGTGTGGGCAAATCCGGCATAATTTTAGCGTTCACAACGGGCGACTACAATTCATCAATCCCAGCTACAATCGGAGTTAACTACGAATGTAAAGTCATGGACGTGAACGATGTTAAAGTTGGACCCAGTGCATAATATCAGCAAGCACATTGGGTCACCCGCGCGACGGCGCAACGAGTATTCCCAAGGAGGGTTGATGTCAGGCAGGCGGCCGGTCATAAAACAATAAGCCAAAACCTCTAACAACATGGATTTATGAAATTCGTGTTGTGCCGACCACACCTAGTGTGGGATAAGGGCAGGACGAAGAAGAAGATATGGTCACTTAGGGCCTCCGCCCATTAGCGGCACGGCAAGGGCTTTTATTGAGACGAATAGGAATATAACTAACTAGCTGTGTCCTCACGGCTCCGCACGTAGCCTATGTTACTCATACTCAGTGATAATGTAGCTTTCTAACGGTAAAATAATTTTTGAAATCGGTCCTGTAGTTTTTCAGTTTATTCGTTACATACAAAAATACAAATCTTTCTTCTCTATAATATTAGTATAGACTAACTACCGAACTTACTGCTTCGTTGGTCTAGTGGTGGCAAGCGCGACTGCTGATCGTGAGGTTCTGGGTTCGATCCCCAGGTCGGGCAAAGTGTTATTGGGTTGTTCTGTGTGGAATTCCTCCGTAGCAGCCGGGAGTTTGGATTTGTGCCCGGTTGCTGTCAATAGACTCGTCCCTTATTAAATGGGATGTAAACGTAACAGCGAAATAAGGGTGTTACTATACACCTCTGCCGTACCCTTCGGGGAACGTTATCTTTAAAAAAATAATGACATTCTGTAATCAACTTAATTTATATGCCATTACGGTTGTTATTTGTTTGAGTAGCAAGAAATACTTTCTTTTTTTCTCTTTCTTTTCTTTTCTATATTCAAAGCTTGTGTTTAGTTACTTATTTTTTTGTGTTATTCCATTTCAGGATAGCAGAAGACGCGATCTGCCAAGACCAGAACCAATGGTGGAGACCAGCAACCTTCGATCCATCAAGTCCTGGACATCTAAGAGCTTTTAATAACAGGTAAATAGTTATATTCTTAATTAAACAAACCAGTATCATCCTAGCCTTTTCCCAACTATATTGTGGTCAGCTTCCAGTCTAACCAGATGCGGCTGAATACCAGTATTTTATAAAAAGCGACTGCCATCAGACATCCGCAACCCAGTTACTGGACAAACCTAAGGTTAGACCAGTAGTCAGATATCAGACTTCTGACTACCGGTAAGGACTTCCATAGGTATTCGTATGACACCCGGGACTTACCATTTAACTTGCTCTCCGAGACACGGAGGAGTCTCGATGAGTAACGAACGGTCACCCATCCACAGACTGACGGCGGCAAGCGCAGCTTAACCCCACAGATCTATTTTGGTAGCCCTAGGCTAACGATATAGCCCGTAAATCGACCTTACTCTGTCTCATACCCCCGAAATATCAACCGTAAAGATACCTTCCGTATCCAAAAGTACTAGGCTCGCATAGACCGAAGGAGTTATTAACGACGTCCCAAGTCTATAGCAACAAAGTTTTTATGTAACCTTCACGGTTTATTAACCAAATGGAAACCTATCAGCTCTGAGATGGCTTCGTTAGGAGTTGTTCACCCAGTTTGTCACATATTAACACATTTTCAACTATTCATTTATTTATTTTTATCTTCTAGCCAAAAATTTATTAACTTAAAAGTACTAGGATATCATAGCCAAGAAGAGTTTGCAATAAAAGTTCTTCGATACATAAAACATAACATTACGCCTGTATTCCCCTAAGGGCTGGGCAGAGGTGTATAGTAACACCCTCATTTCACCGTCACGTTTAAGTCCCATGTAAGGGCGAGCCTATTGCCATTAACCGGGCACAAATCCAGACTACGGACTGCTACTGAGAAATTCCTAATGGAAAAACTCAATAACACTTGGCCCTACCTGGGGATCGTATCCAGGACCCACGCTCAGCAGTCGCGCTTGCGACCACTAAGACCATCAAGGCAGTCATCAAGTTTTTTATTCTAGCTAAATCTATATTATAACCTAAAAGTACTAGGATCTCATAGGCAAGAAGAGTTTGCAATAAAGTTCTTCAATACCGTTATTATTACTGTAGTTTAATCTACTTGCATAATGCATAGTTGTATCGAGTTTAGTACTTGTCATTTGTGCTTATCGCTTAGGATTAGCTTCTTTTCACTCGTACTTGCAGTTTCACTAATACTAAGTGTATATAAGTACTTAAAATATCTGTACTTCTTCTTCTTTTCGTGTGGTTAGTTACTAACCTAGTGTCAGAGTATGCCGCCCATGGGCCTCTGATTTGGCTTCCTCACGATGTTTCCATCACCGTTTTTAAGCAAGTGATAATTATACAATACGCACATGAATCCGAAAAGTCAGAGGTGCGTGCCTTAGGTTCGAATTCGAGACCTATGACTTGGTAGTCCGACGGTCACACCACTAGGCTATCACTGCTTTATAATATCTGTGCTTATACTTAGCACTAATTCAGCATGTCTACATGCAAGGTAAGCATTAGTTACTTAACTCGTGTAAACCTCCCAAATATCAACCAAAAATGCCTTCTAAACTTAAAAGTACTAGGCTCACATAATCCTATAGAAGTTGGCTATTTACCTGCAAAGATTTGCCTTACCTGTAATCTAAAAGGCGACTGGGATTATGTCAAGACAATCAACTAAGGAAGCGCGTCTTAATTGTGTCAGAAAAATGGCAATAGGCTCGTCTCTATGGGACGTTTACCAGAGGCGAAACGTGGGTGTGGACTTCTGTAATAGGGTAACACCTCTGCTTACCCCTTCAGGGATTACAAGCGTGAAAATAGATGTGTGTATGTATAAAGAGAATGAGTAGCATCTCCTGTGCGCTTTTAACAATAGATTTGGTGATGTTCTTCACAAAGGACAGGTGCGTAGTACTCTCAACTGGCGTGCGTGTATGACAAAATGTATGAATGTGGATGAAGCAAAAGGAGTATGTAAGGATCGTAGCATGTGGCGTTCTGTAGTTTCTGCCTATCCCCATGGGAAAAAAGCGTGAGTTTATGTATAATTAGGTACTTAATTACATTCTACTTACCCCCTAATAAATTAACCGTAATGATACCTTCATTTCTCAAAAGTACTAGGCGCGCATACACCCGTAGGAGTTGGCAAGTTTTCCCAACGTAGCAACGCAGGCGAGTCGATGAGCTTGTCTAGACGACCCCCTCCGCCGCGCCCCACCCCTCGCCGTCGAGACCGCTGCTAGACACCCCCCCCCCCCCCCCCTTACACCTGTCTGCTATTTTTGGTATGTTTTGACTGGATCCAAGTTGAAATAAAGCCTGTTATTGAGAAATTTTTGATGGTACTCATATTTTTCCGTAATGAAATAACTTGTATTACGCCATTATTGCTTGGGATATTTAAGGCAGAGCGTAGGTAAAGTTATATTTATACCAAGCTTATCCCACTGTTGAGCAAGGGCCTCTACTCAGAATGAGAAGGGTTTAGGCCTTAGTCCACCACGCTGGCCTATTGCGCGTTGGCGGACTACACACATCATCGAGAACTTTATGGAGCCCTCTCAGGTGTGCGGGTTTCCTCACGATGTTTTCCTTCACCGTTAACGCAAGTAATAATCAAATTATGATCCGCACATGAATTCGAAAAGAGTGGAGCGGGCTGGCATAATAAATATAAGCTGTATGTAACGCCCAAGTTAAACTATGTTACTTTAATCAATAAATCTCTCTTTATCACTTAGCTAAGTTCATCTGTGTTAGTAACAATTTGCCATCATATAAACTTTCGACTTACTAAAGTTCTAGTAATTCTAAGTAAGGATTACTTAGCTTGCGCAACTTACGCAACAGGTGGCGACTGGTGAGGGCTTTCTTTACGCCAAAATTTGAACAAAAAACTTAAAAAAATAGAACCCCGTGAGAATTCGAACAGATGTTCGCGCCGCGCGAATAAAATAAGTAAAAAACGGTGACTTTTTTGCAAAAAAAAACGTAAAAATGTTTTATAATTTTTTTTGCTAATAGTGTTTTTCATTTTTTTGTAAAGAATTAGGTGTTTAGTTCCGTTGTATTGTAAGGAATGATTAAATATCGTAACGGTAGAAGTGTTTTTATATCTGTTCGTGAATAAGAGGGTCTGAGTTGGAATCCAACCCGCAACTCTGACTTTTCGAATTCATGTGCGGATCAGGATTTGACCACACGTTTGGCTTCTGCGCTACGGGTCGTAGGTTCGATTCTTGCACGGGACAAATATTTGTATGGCCTACAGATAATTATTCCGGTTCTGGGCGTTTGTGTATGTGAAAATTTGTGTCTGTGTACTCGCACCCACGATACAGGAGAAATCCTAGTGTGGCGCAACGTTTTTTTAAAGAAGAAGAAGAAGGATTTGGTTATCGCGTCACTGATTGTAAAAGACAAACAAAAGAATCGTGTAGGGGTGAATCTATCATTACAGTTGTAGCTAATATCGGTCTGTCAAGATTGCGAGCATGGTAAATGAAGTAAATGAAACCAACATAGACTCTCCACCACTGAGAGTACTTATATTTAGGTTAGTGGTTAGTTACAGAAGCTAGTTCACAATATATGACGATATAATAATTTACATAAGATCAGAAAATAAGGACAAGCTAATCTATACTAATATTATAAAGCTGAAGACTTTATTTGTTTTTTTGTTTGAACGCGCTAATCTCCGGAACTACTGGTTAGAATTGAAAAAATATTTTTGTGTTGGATAGTCCATTTATCGAGGAAGGTTATAGGCTATATAACATCACGCTACGACCAATAGGAGCAGAGCATAAATGAAAAATGTTGCAAAAATGGGGAAAATGTCCACCCGTGCGAAGCCGGGACGGGCCGCTAGTCGTCAAAATAGAGAAAAGTAAACAAAATAATATAACATCACGCCTGTATTCTTCGACAAGAACAGAACATACTGTCTGTGTATTCAGAATTCTAATCAGTATAGCTCTCATTTCGGATGTAAAACGTCAATGTAATCATTTTGACAATAAACAATAAAACATATTGTTCTCGTGATTATGTCAAAATGACATTGTACAGAAGTTTATGTTCGTAATTATTAACATAACATCACGAAGGGTACAATAACACAATAACACTTTGCCCAACCTGGGGATCGAACCCAGGACCTCACGATCAGCAGTCGCGCTTGCCCGTGGCTTCTCTTGTTTCATTAATCTATAGGTACTAATATTATAAAGATGAAGAGTTTGTTTGTTTGTTTGAACGCGCTAATCTCAGGAACTACTGGTTGGAATTGAAAAAATATTTTTGTGTTGGATAGTCCATTTATCGAGGAAGGTTATAGGCTATATAACATCACGCTACGACCAATAGGAGCGGAGCATAAATGAAAAATGTTGCAAAAACGGGAAAAAGGACCACCCGTGCGAAGCCGGGACGGGCCGCTAGTTTATTATACATATTATGTTTGAACTTGTTTCACAAAAAATATATTCGTTTCATTAAAAGTATAGGTGAAGCTCATTGAAAGTTTTTAAACCATAATATATTTATTTTATATGCGTATGTATTAAAATGAGTGGGTCGAGGAACTTCAAGTATACTCCACCAAGAAGAACATAGTCTGCTTAGTTGTCGGCAATAAGATTGACAAGCATATCATCTTGCGATCCAGTGCATAATATCAGCAAGCTCATTGGGTCACCCGCGCGACGGCGCATAGAGTATTCCCAAGGAGGGTTGACGTCAGGCAGGCGGCCGGTCATAAAACAATAAGCCAAAACCTCTAACAACATGGATTTATGAAATAGGTACATGTTGTGCCGACCACACCTAGTGTGGGATAAGGGCAGGGAGAGGAAGAAGAAGATGTATTAAAATGACTGTCCTATGAACATTAAAAACTTGATTTATGGCCGATTCCTGTAATTTACCGAGCGTTATTGGTTAAAATTAACACTATTGTTTCTTAACCAATAATGAAGCAAGGACCTCATAGCTTTGTATAGCAGACTCTTCCATACCTATGTTAGAAGTTATCACAGATAAAATTAGCTTACGATTATACTGTATAACTGTCTACCTAGTTGGTCTAGTGGTGGCAAGCGCAACTTCTGATCGTGAGGTTCTGGGGTCGATCCCCAGATCGGGCAGTGTTATTGAGATTTCCGTGTGGAATTCCTCAGTAGCAGCCCGGGGTTTGGATTTGGGCCCGGTTGATTGCAATAGGCTCGCCTCCTATTACATGGGACCAAAACGGCGAAATGAGGGTGTTACTATACACCTCTGCCCCACCCTTCGGGGAATACAGGCGTGATGTTATGAGTATAAATTTATAATTATGCCCACTTTTACAATATATAAAATGATATAAGAGCATAGGTACCGGGCATATTAGGCCTAAGAGATGTTCGTTAGTTTAAGGCAATTTACTCAAAAAGTTTTACTAAACTTATTTCTTGTTTTTAATTTGCAATAAAATAATGTAATATTTTTATCAGTTTCAGATGCTGGACAGTGTACGGTGGGCAGCTACTGATGATGACGGCAGTGGCTGAAGGTATAGCAGTGAGTGTATGAGCGTGTAGGACTGTGTGTAACATACTGATGATGACGGTAGTAACTGAAGGTGTAGCAGTGAGTGTATGAGCGTGTAGGACTGTGTGTAACATACTGATGATGACGGTAGTAACTGAAGGTGGAACAGTGAGTGTATGAGCGTGTAGGACTGTGTGTAACATACTGATGATGACGGTAGTAACTGAAGGTGGAACAGTGAGTGTATGAGCGTGTAGGACTGTGTGTAACATACTGATGATGACGGTAGTAACTGAAGGTGTAGCAGTGAGTGTATGAGCGTGTAGGACTGTGTGTAACATACTGATGATGACGGTAGTAACTGAAGGTGTAGCAGTGAGTGTATGAGCGTGTAGGACTGTGTGTAACATACTGATGATGACGGTAGTAACTGAAGGTGTAGCAGTGAGTGTATGAGCGTGTAGGACTGTGTGTAACATACTGATGATGACGGTAGTAACTGAAGGTGTAGCAGTGAGTGTATGAGCGTGTAGGACTGTGTGTAACATACTGATGATGACGGTAGTAACTGAAGGTGTAGCAGTGAGTGTATGAGCGTGTAGGACTGTGTGTAACATACTGATGATGACGGTAGTAACTGAAGGTGTAGCAGTGAGTGTATGAGCGTGTAGGACTGTGTGTAACATACTGATGATGACGGTAGTAACTGAAGGTGTAGCAGTGAGTGTATGAGCGTGTAGGACTGTGTGTAACATACTGATGATGACGGTAGTAACTGAAGGTGGAACAGTGAGTGTATGAGCGTGTAGGACTGTGTGTAACATACTGATGATGACGGTAGTAACTGAAGGTGGAACAGTGAGTGTATGAGCGTGTAGGACTGTGTGTAACATACTGATGATGACGGTAGTAACTGAAGGTGTAGCAGTGAGTGTATGAGCGTGTAGGACTGTGTGTAACATACTGATGATGACGGTAGTAACTGAAGGTGTAGCAGTGAGTGTGTGAGTGTGTTTTGTGTAGAGAACTGTTGGCAAAATACTCGCACTACTCAATTTTAAGTTGCCGTAAAGTTCGTGTCGTCTCTGTCACTTCGCCCTAAAATGAAAGAGATAGAACGAGACATAACGACAACTTAAAATTGAGTAGGGTAGACTGGGGACAATAATAACACGGGGAAATAGTAACATCGTTGACAACACGTTTTGTGCAGGGGCTGAGCGATCGGCGTCTGCACTACGGGTCGTGGGTTCGATTCCCGCACGGAACAAATATTTGTATGGCCTACAGATAGTTGTTCCGGGTCTGTATGTTTGTGCATGTGAAGATTTGTGTCTGTAAACGCACCCACGATACAGGAGAAATAATATTGCGGGGCAACGTTTTTTCTAAAAAAAAATCTGAATACGTTGACACACGCTTGAGACACGTAGGCACACACTCACACAAGCTTATCACCCATATTCTAAGACGTTCCTCCAAAACTTACTCGACTCGACTCCACCTCGACTCAGTCTTTCTCACTACCATCGGTAGTTATAGTTGACATAAACGTCCTCGACTCGAGATTTTTCCTCAGTCGAGGTAAGGAATCATCTGTCAAACTCAAGGTACCTCGGAACCTACCTTAAGGAAGGAAGTGTCAAAGTTAGTAGGTATGTAACAAAAATGAATTTTGAAGACTTTATCAAATATGCTTACGATAATCCTTACAGCTATTTATCGCGGCGTTATTTGCGGGATGCAGATATTTCAAATTATGACGTAATGAATCCACTCTACCTCGACTCATTTGAGGAAGTTCACTCGAAATTGCGACTAAGAATACAATTTTGAAGGTGTTTTCGAGGCCGTCCTGAGTCGAGTATGAGTCGAATAAGTATTGGAGGAAAGTCTTAGAATATGGGTGTATATCTTGGTAATTGTCGAGATATGGACGATGTTACTATTTCCCCACGTCATTGTTGTCCCCGGCCTACTCTAGCGATTGAGCATTTGGCCATGTGTGTAACATATACTGATGATGTAAGTAGTAACTGAAAGTATGGCAGTGAGTGTAACATAGGTATATTTTTACCTACTTGGCGCGCTCCAAAGTACCTTATTAGAAATAAATCTGAATAGTAGGTAGAAAAAGTGTGATTTGGGTTTCCTGCTAGGACACTGGGTTCGATTCCCATTTGGCAAGTATAACAAAATTAAATTGTCAAATTCTCTGTCTACTTCTTTTCGTGTGGTTAGTGACTAACCTGGTGTCACAGTTTATGCCGCCCATGGGCCTCTGACTTGGCTTCACATGCCGTCGAGAAATATCTCTCAGGTATGCCGGTTTCCTTACGATGTTTTCTTTCACCGTTAAAACTCTGACACCGGGTTAGTCACTAACCACACGAAAAGAAGATGGCAGTAACCATAGAATAATGACAAGCAATAATAGCGACCATTTTTTTTTGCACTACTTAAGTATATCAAAATACCTGGACAAACTTTTACATAGTGTTCAATACGTTTAACTAATCACATCTATGTAAAAAAAACGAGATCCAAGCGTTTTTTTCTAACAAAAAAATAATAATGTTTTAAATTGCCTGTACTCTCTAAGAATAAACTCATCCATTTCTTATGCATCGACCGCCATTGGGGTGCGTGCTAATTCCGTGCCGTGTTTTACCTACACAGCGAAGTGAAAAATGTAAAAAAAAAATTAAAGTAAATTTAAAGTTGAAAAAAAAAATTTGGTTAGAAAAAAAAACACTTGGATCTCGTTTTTTTTGCATAGATATATTCAGTTACACTTACTGAACACTGTGTAAAAGTTTGTCTAGGTATTTTGGTTGGAGGTATTTTGTACACTCGGGAACCATGAATCCGGGTCTCCAACATAAACCTTAATATCTCGGGAAACATTGTTTAACATTCGAACATTGTTTTTTTATGTTGGTGACCGCGATTCATTGCTCCTGAGTGTAATAAAACTGTCTTTAACTCCAATAATGCAATACTTACATAACATTCATAATATAACATAACATCACGCCTTTTATTCCCCAAAGAGTTCGGCAGAGGTGTTTTTAGTACACCCTTTTTTGCCTTATAATAGGGGGCGAACTTATTACCAATAACCGGGCACAAATCCAGACTCAGTAGTACGCTGCGGGCTAATACTGAGATAGTCATAAAGGAAAAACCTAATAACACTTTGCTCGACCTGGGCATCGAAGCCAGGACCATGTTCAGCAGTCCAATATGCAATACTTACCGGCCTATAACTGTCCCACTGTTGGGCAAAGTCCTCTTCTCATACAGAGAAGGAACGAGCATTAACCACCGCGCTTGTTCACTGGGTGATGGCGATTTCAGAACTTCAATCTTGAACGTGTTTTGTTTTTCAATTCGACTGCTTGTAGATGGTCTTGCGGACCGTTTCTACGTAACCGGGCAGTTATTGGTGAGACCTGAAGCCTAAGGCAAGAACAATGTGTTGCTTGATTTTTTGAATTTATACTTCTTTTGGCGTATTGAGGGTAAAGTTTTCATTGTTACGATTATACATACATAAAAACACACCTTTTTCCTATAGGGATAGGCAGAAACTATAGAACGCCACATGCTACGACCCTTACATACCCCTTTCGCTTCATCCACATTCATACATCTTGTCTTACACGCCGGTTGAGAGTACTACGCACCTGACCTTTGTGAAGAACATCACCAACAACATCGATGTATGTCCTTCTAGGGCGTCCTCTACCGTTTCCACTGACATCCGCGTTATAAATTCCTTTTGTTAATCGCCGTTCACTCATTCTCTCAACATGACCAAATCACCTAAGCATACTCCTTTTGATTTGTTACAATTATTATCTCCTTTATTCATTCAAATATAGTATATTCATGAATACACTTTTATACTTTAACAAAAAAATAAAAATAATAACGTTTGAAAATCTTAAAAAAGTAGTGTTTCGAGAATAGGGCCCAAGCTACCGGTGGTCAGGGCCTCAGAGATAGGAACTTCCTTCATTGTTACGATTTTTATTATGAAAAAAATATGAATACATACATACGTAAACTCACGCCTTTTTCCCATGGGGGTAGGCAGAAACTATAGAACGCCACATGCTACGACCCTTACATACTCCTTTCGCTTCATCCACATTCATACATCTTGTCATACACGCACGCCGGTTGACAGTACTACGCACCTTTACACCTTTAATTAAAATAAAAGTATTAAATTGTGGCTAGTTTACCTCCTTCTCGGGGGCGTAGCTACCGCGCCGCACCTATCAATGATACGGGGTTAAAGGGGCCCCAACGTGTGTCAGCAAAAATTCGTAAATGTTATCCATAATCTCACTCAACCTCTTAGGCTGTGCGCCAAACTCTAAACTTTTAAACGCTCAACTCATAACACCCGCAGACACTCCATACAACCGTGGACCATGGTTTAGTTTTCTCTATTTGGGCTTCTCCGCAGTCTGATAGAAGGGCCCCCGACAAATTTTGATACAGGACCCGTCCAAGGCAAGCTACGCCACTGGTCTCCTGTTATCTTAAAACTTCACTTAAGAGGGATTTCTCAAAGGAGGGCAGTTTATTAAAGGTCTAAGTTGTTCGAGACACAGTTGATAGCCATTTGTTTTTAGTTGCACGTCATACACCAGACGGTAACTGCAGCTACAAACATATTGCTATCAAAATTGTGTCTCAAAGTGCGTGTAAAGAGCTCTTACAAGGTTTTTAGTCACATCACTAGGGGACAAAATGTTCCCCAAAAAGACGTGCAACATTGAGTCCACATGACACTGCAACGTTGCACACTGCCTGCAACATTGTGCGGCATTTCTACGTGACGCGACACATGTTGGTCGCCGCCGCCGCTTCTCTAGCGGGCGCAGGTGTGTGCGAGCGAATTGTTCCGCGACATTGTACCCGCGACATTCACGTAGATGTCCCACGGCTTGTTGCTCCATTTGTCCCGTAGTGAATCGACTGGATTCGATTGTTTTGATGTGACAACGTCTAATAAAACGATGAACGCCGGCAGCATGCACGAAAAAGCGTGACTCATTATCACGTTCCGTCCGAGGCGAGCTTGCGAGCGAGAGCGCGGAACAAGCGATAGAGAGGCACGATGTTTTGTTATGACGTTGTCACGTTAAACTATCGTCCGTAAACCGACTTTATAGACAACCAATTTTTTGGCATTAAGCTTTTTCCACACTTTTCTACCAATTAGTTTTGAAGTAAAGGCCTGGTCAGACAGAAAGCGTGGCTGGGTGCGATATTCACGTCGCGTGTTAATCACGTGCTTTTAGCGTGCAAATTACTATGACAATGTATGGTAGACGCCACACAGAGACTGTCTCGCGAAGCTTGGCGAAGTGTGGCAGTCTCTGTATGTCGTCTTCCATACATAGTCATAGTAATTCGCACGCCAAGAGCACGCGATCAACACGCGATGTGAATATCACACCCAGCCACGCTCTCTGTTTGACCAGGCCTTAAAGAACTAATAACGAAATAAATATTCCCATTACCACCCTCAATGTTCCTGTAGCATCAAAAGTTTTATTTTTTCCTGTAAACTTGATATATTCGTTGAGGCCATCGACGTGGCCTCAAGCTAACCTGTCACTATTGTTTTCTTTGATTTATTTACCTTACTTTTTCTAGTATCATACTTTAATACGGACATAGCAATATTCCGAAAAATACGAATTTCTACCTACGCGGGCAACATTTTTTGGTCTGGCAACATAGTAATGCCAAAATGTGTAATGTAATGTTGCCAGAGCAAAAAATATCGCCTGGTTTAGTAGTAATTCGTATTTTTCGCAATATTTCCATGTTCGTAATTACCTAAAGCACCTTACACACGTCTTTTTACTATTTTTGTATCGATGTTTTTTTTTTGTTTTTTTTTTGTAATCTTGTCTATGAAGCACATGTTACAACTTTTAAAGATTCTTTTTTTAAATTATGTTTTTTATTCAAAGATAGAAAAACAAAACTAAATTTAGTCAATTAACACACGTTTAGTTATTTTTTGTAGCGTTTAGATACACCGATTGATAGGCACTAAGTTTTAGTCGTAACATGTGCTTCAGCTTTTATTATTTTATTTTTCTATGTATTTTTAGCTCAATGGCCCCCTTAACTGGAACCCGTAGATCCGAACTTGTGCGTTTAAGCGTTGGGGAGACGCGACTGCGCGACTTTTCTGTCGCACAACCGCAGACGCTTCTATTGTCGTATTTTAAGCGACAATAGGAGAACAGGTGACATTGGATTGGCGATTTAGTCGTGGGTTCAAATCTTATTTGTTAATCTATTGTCGTATACCCACTCCTAGCAAGAGTATATTTTGCTTAAGTGGAGAGAATAAGAATACTAGACATGTAAAACAAATTACTGTTATAAATTTGTATGCGACTAAATAGTCGCAGGTCTGTCGTGTGACCGTTCAGTCGCGAGTGTGTGCGTCCCCCACACAAGTTTGGTGATACGCGGGCGCAGTTTTGGCGGGAAATCGTCGCCCTTCGAATTATTTTCTCCTTTTTCCTTTACTTTTGCTATTTTTTTTATTTTGTGTAGAGATGTGTTTTACTTTGTATTGTTGTAATGTGTTTAGTAGTAGTAAATAACCATCTATTATTTTTGTTATTTCTTCAGAAGTACTTATACAGGGTGTGAATGAAATCATGTAAATTTTCCTTCAAACCTCGTGATGTACTGCTGACATTATTAACCCAGCACGGGATACTTTTGGATTCAATTTTATTTTTACATAAAGTAAACATATTTTCTTAACGTGAGGCATTTTAGCACCCCGAGCGAATTGCGCGGCTATCGCTCGCTGTGCGGTCATTTAACTCGGGGTGCTTAAATGCCTCACGTTAACGGCACATGTTTACTTCTTGTAATTTTTTTTATTGAGTCCAAAAGTATCCCGTGCAGTGTTAATCTATGTCAGCAATACATCACGAGGTTTGAAGGAATTACATGATTTCGTTTACACCCTGAATATTTTACAATATTTTAAATTAAGCACCCTGTAGTGGCAAGTGAACTAATATACATAATTATAGTTAGCACATCTCTAGTAGCTTAGTTTAGTGTAGATTTAAGTAATTCTCCTTTTTAAACTATTTATTGTGATTACTATGTTACTTGTAGCCAGTTTATTTTTTGCTAGATTTGACACACATTATTTTTCTTGCAAACAAACATTTTTCTAATGACTACTAAACCAATTTTTTTTGTTACTATTTTTTGCTGCTATTTATTTTATTTTTCTTGTAATAATAATGTAGTACCTATTTAGAATAAGGATTCTTTATTTGCAATCTAGATGGACTATTATATTTTCTTACTTTATTCCTATTTCTAAAGTAAATTACACAAGTTTGAAAAACGAATGCACTTGGACAAAGTGCCTACCTACGTCAAATATACTTAAAGAAGACTTTATTTTAAAGAGTAGAAAAAATTGCGTCCGTACCTAGTTGTAGACGCTTGCATGAGATAGGGTTTATTGTGTATTCTATTTATACATTATTATATATTTACATAATTTTTTACCTGAATCGTAAGAATTTCCATGATTTTACACTTGTTTTTAATTAATATATATTTTACAGTAACTTCAAATTGCGTCTTTTTTTCATGATATTAAAAAAGGTCTTTGAATGTAAAAAAGAAACACCTTGTATTTTTACTTGTTGATAAAAACATTTAAAATGCTTTGTAAAAAAATTGTTTATATTCTTACAAATATTATTATTCTATTTGCGTATGCAACTTTAATCTAGGTACAATGAAGAAAACAAGTTGAAGAGAAGAAACAAACGCCGTAAACTGGGTGAGGTAGTAGGTTGTATAGTACTGCATTACAACTTTTGGGAGAGACTGTACGGCCTACTAACTTTCCTGGTTTTCGGACTAAACATCATTGACATCTTGGGAGAAGGGAAAAATAAAAAATGAAGAATATTTTTACATTAATATTTGTTTGTGTACCTTTTATATCTGCAGGCGGCGACACCGAGAACTATAATTAAATGTACTGGATTTGAATTATTGTTGACATTTGTGTTTGCAAGTAGCGCCGCCGTGAACTGTCAAGTTCGAGTGCTTCGTGTATTATGTAAACTTTTTTGTAACGAACTTTGCCTAAAAACTTAGATCCATCATTTCTGTGTTCGAATTTCATCCAATTTTTTTTAATATTCTAATGTTTATATATTATACGTTGTCCATACTAAATATATTGGCCGCTCTGAATACCTCCGCATTTGCCTCGTACAGTTGCAGTACGGCAAATTTTAGGTGTGTGGGAGCATTGGAGCGCTGGCGTGGCGCAGCTGTCACGCTCGCCCAATGCACGTATGTGAATGCGCCGTCACGAATCCCTTTTTACCCGACTGCCCAAGAAGGCGGGTAATGTTCTTTTGGGTGTATGTATATATGTTTGTCTGTTTCTATGCAACCCCCTGTAGCCAAATTATGTAATTAGGTACCTAGATTATTTTACGCTAGTTGCTCAGTTCAGAGGGATCAGAATATTTGGAGCATCAATTACTTTAATAATTTATGTTAACATTTGTGGTTGATTTATCAATGTATATTAATCTTTTTTATTCCTCAGTTGAATTTCAAGATAAGTTTAGGCGCCTGTTCCAGTACCCACTCTATATCCCATAGATTGGGTACTTAAGCAGTTACCTATTGACATCGTAAGCAGTAAGAGCTACTTTGAGAGGACGATAGGTCATTCAGAATAGAATAGGAATTTACTTGTAAAAATATAGGGACCTACTACCAGATTATACAAGGTTAGGCGGAAAGGGGGTACTAAGCCGCGGGCCACTTAATGTATCACTGATGATTGTGTTAAAGAAAGGGTTAAAATATACAAATTCGATAAAAAAGAACATGCAAAATGATTTCTATTTTAGTTTTTCCAAAAATTCTTCATCCCTGCTTTAGTTATGAAATCAGAAAAAGGAGCTACTAATCCGTGACCCCAAATATGACCTAAAAATATGTAAATACAGCTGATAATAGCTGAGGATAGATAGAATCGAGCGTATTTTTTTTTAAATCTTTGAACAGCTATTTCTCTTAAACTAATGATTTTTGGGGAAAGTTGTAGAACAAAAGTTATCCATTATTATGGGTACTTTAACACCCTTTCGGCTTAGTACCCCCTTTCCTATTAACCTTGCATAAAGAATGAAATTAGAAATGACGGCGTTACTATACTCCGTCTAGTATAACTTGGCACGCGACGAAGTCAGGAACTAAATAAAAATGTATTGAATATGACGTGTTATTTCGTTTTGTCTAGGCAAACAGCGCTGCTCTGAAATGCCAAGATATACTGGCTTCACTGTATTATTGTCGCTATTTGCTTCTCGCTCACGCACTTTCTCTGTGAGCGAAAGGTGGATCCGCTGTTTTTAATTAAGTAATCGGATTGTACATTTAAATGTCTTGATATCAATATTGTGTAGAGTCCAGTATATTTGCAATTCACGGCATTAGTTTATCATACATTTAAAAAAAGATTCTTCAATAAGAATTAAAAGAAAACAATAAAAAGCTGTATTACTAAAAAAAATCAGTTTTAAATTAGTTTTTTAATTTTCTATACTAATGACAAAATAATTCACTCTGTATAATATGATCTGAAGTATCATTAATGTTCTTTTTTGTATTGTTATTTGTTTAAAAAATAATAATTATTATAAATAAATGCGATTTGTACACTATTTCTTGTTTTATTTGTACTTTAGACTTTAAGAACAAAACAATTGCGACTGTGTTACGCATTTTGTGACTTCACATTAGCCTATGCATGATCAGCCCATTACTGTCCCACTGCTGGGCGCGGGCCTCTTCTCAGAATGAGGAGGGTTTAGGCTTTAGTCCACCACGCTAGCTCGGTGCGGGTTGGCGGGCTACACACACCATAGAGAACCTTTTGTAGCCTTTTCAAGTGAAAGTTTCCTCACGATGTTTTCCTTCACCGCTAATGTAAGCGATAATCAAATTCGAAAAGTCAGAGCTGCGGGCCGAGATCGAACTCAGACCCTCCTGCATGGAAGGCAAATGTTCAACCGCTAGGCTATCCCTGCTTTGCTAGGATAATTACCTTAGACAGCATCAATTCTCAAAAATGTTAACAGCTAATCAAACACCTAATATAAACGACTGGTGTTTATCAAAACACCTAGGGAGTCAGTTACAGTTTTGCTCACAAAAGAGTACGAATAAAGACATTTACATACATACAAAATACGCGCGAAATACATAACCCTTCCTTGGCACTTGGGTAAAAATCCGCCATTTTTTTTTTTCAGACATCTATCTAAGTAGGTACGGTTGAGTTTTTAAGACGAATATAACGATACCTTAACTGTCGAAATCCATCCAGCCGTTTGGAAGATACGACGTAATAAAGAAATTTACAAACATACAAGATACGCGAGATAAACAACCCTTCCTTGGCAGTTGGGTAAAAAGTAGCATCACTAGTCATCTGTATATATAAAAGGAGAAACTGACTGAATGAATGATTTATCTACGCACAGCCTAAACCGCTGGGGTTAAAAACTTGAAATTTTGACAGTAGATACCTTTTATAACGTACCTACCTAGGCATAAACTAAAGAAAGATATTTATAAATTCCTTCCCTAACTGGATGAAAAAAAAACACGCAAGTGAAGCTGCGGGCAAGAGCTAGTACATTAGAAAATTAAAAATAAAATCTCTGGTAAGTATATAGCAGTTAGAATTTTCGATGGTGAGTCATTACTTTTTAAATCAATTTGAGCGTCTTAACATACATAAACCCTTCTCATTCTGAGCAGACAAGAGTAATGGACCCATTATAACATAACATCACGCCTGTATTCTTGGGCAGAGGTGTAGGTACCTATAGGTAGTAATACCCTCATTTCGCCGTTATGTTTTAAGTCCCATGTAATAGGGGCGAGCCTATTGCCATCAACCGGGCACAAATCCGAACTCCCGGCTGCTAGTGAGGAATTCCACACGGAAAACCTAATAACACTGCCCGACCTGGGGATCGAAACCAGGACCTCATGACCAGCAGTCGCGCTTGCCACCACTAGATCATTGCATGGTGCATTATAATATTTAATGCACCATACGGAGGCCTATGTTCAAATGTGTGGATTTGTTTATAAGAATTGAGGATGAATAATTATTTTACGAAGCAGAACTTGGGAACAGTGCTTATTGCTTTTAGAAATTATAAAGCCACTAATGACATCTAGTGATGAGTAAAATGATTAAGTAGACTACCAGCGTCATCTAGTGGCAAATAGCAATACTAAGTGAACTCAACATTTTAATAAATGTATTTATTTAGTTTGTTTCCGAGATTCAATTAGAAATAATTTACTTTAAGAAAATAGGCTTGAAAATATGTTTTTAAATATTATTATTTCACGTTTAATATAATTTGTGGGAAACTGAGCAGAAAACAATCAGCTGGTGTTGAGTGACGCATAAAAAAGTAAAACAATTTCGTAATTTTTGTAATGGCAGCACTGGTCAACAACATCACAGGTTTATAATCCTTCAAGAATTTCTAAAGTATGCTTTATTGCATAGCGTAAAGGATTAAAATTGCACGAAAAATAAAGTTAGTAAGACATTTTATCGTTTGAGTAGGAAGTGGCATAAAAATAGGATTGCCAACAATCTGAGTGACGTCACGCCATTGGAGTCATGGAGCCTTCTAAAATTACATAGGAGCTCAAGAAAATATATTTTTCCGACGTATACGCTCCATTTAAATACAATTAAATATTTAAAAGTGTTGATAAGAGTGTACGACGCGAGTGTTAAATGAAATAATTGTTATAAACACGACAGTCGGAGTTAAAACCGTGTGATTTCGTTACTAAGTTACCGGAGATTTTTTTTTGATATTTTGTGAGTATCTAATGTATTTTCCACACGAAAACTTGTTATTAACGATCGATATTTACGTTATGCCGTACCAAACACGTGATGTAACGTGGATAAATGGATTAAATTTGTGTTTATAAGAGCATAGGCTGTGTCATGATATGTCGCTAAAAATAATACTGGAAAGTATTTTTGGAATTATATTTGGCGATTTTGCGAGTGCGAGGCGGTGAAGACGTGTGAAAGTTGTAATTACGCTTCAAAAACGCTTTATAACGTGTGGCCTTGAAGAATTGAATCAATTTTATATGCAGTGGTATCAGGTTACGCATTTTTTTTAACGGTAAGGTATCGTTTTATTCTGCCTAAAAACTGTTTGGTTTGTTATGTAGACTCTTTTGTGCGTGGAATGTCCGTGGAGGTTTTAATTGGATCAATCTTAGTGCATGACCTTGAAACGAATAGAATACGCATCGCGTTTACCGTGTTTTACTTGCGGACACGGCGTTTTTTTTTTACGTACTTTGAGAGTTACCAGTTGCTAAATGTTAGTGGGTTTCCAAATTAGGAAATTCCTGTCCACCAAATACAGTGTTGAAGAAGTCTGAATGCACTAAACTTTGGCATACCTACTACACTGTTATCATAATAATTATCCTTTCACTTTTTTGTGTACTTACCTAATCATGCTTGCGAAAACGGACACTAAAAGTTAGTGTATTTCAACAGTATTATAATATAACACAGTAATGCCATTATTCTGTTGATGAAATAAAATTAAAACTGCAATAAAACACACCCTCTACGTCTCCAGTGAAATACCCAAAATTAGGGGTAAAATTCAGTCTGGCAACATTAATCAATGTTATTGTACCTCATTGTTACAAGGACTTAACATTGGCAGTACCATATTACTTCCATGGTCTGTTGCCAAGTAAGTCCTTTGTAACATTCTTTTATGGTGACAATATACCTTGTTTTCTAGGTCATTTGAGATATAAAATGCGAACTAGTTTAAACGCATATACATAGATAACATCATGTACCTATAGTATGGCCATTAAAAAGATGTAAAAAGATAAACAAACCTTTGATAGTGAAATATTGATTATGTTATAAGAATCCATTAAAAAAACACATTTTTAGCACATAAAAATAATTGTAGATAGGTATGTGTCTATTTATCAGTTTATTTTAATATTTAATCCTGTAAAAATAATATTCTATTGTTATAATATAAAAGTAACAATGTGACAGAGACATTAGAAAGAAAAAAACATGCATATAATGTACTCTATTGACAAGGTTGTACCCCGTTGATGGCAATAGACTCACTCCCTATTACATGGGACTTAAACATAACAGCGAAATGAGGGTGTTACTATACACCTCTGCCCAACCCTCAGGAGAATACAGGCATGATGTTATGTTTAATAGGGAAATGTCTGGTTAATGCTAAGAACATAAAATTAACTAAGTATAATCTGTTACCTAAACATGTACACACCATTAAATAATTAGATTCACCCCATAAAGTGTGGACAAAGAATGTTGCAAAAAAAAACAAACATTTAATTTTTTAAAATTGAACATTCAAAATTAAGAGTATCTTATGTTTTGGCAAATTAGAACGTGATATTAACTACACCATGAATAACATAACCCATGGCATTCCTTTAATATTGTCAGTGGAAAGGTAAAGAGACTAAAGCGCCAATATACCTACTTTACAATAGAGAGATTCAAAGTATTTTTTTAAGAAAACAAACATAGTAATTTTTCTTAGAGTATACATATTAAAGAGATCATTTAATTATCTATTTATTATGTTACTCTATGAAAAATAACTATGTTTATTTAAAAAAAAAATACTTTGAATCTCTCCCCTGTAAAGTAGGTATATTGGCGCTTTAGTCTTTTTACCTTTCCACTGACGATATGCATTCCTTTTTGGCGTAAGTTTTGTATTTCATTAATCATTTTAAAAACGACTGCCGTGTTGGTCTAGTGGTCACAAGTACGACTGCTGAACATGGGGTCCTTGGTTTGATTCCCAGGTCGGGCAAAGTGATATTGGGTTTTTTCCATTAGGAATTTCTCGCTACTCCGTAGTGTACATTTGTGCCCAGTTAATGGCAATAGGCTCGCCTCCTATAACATGGGACTTAAAAACAGCTGGCGAAACAAGGGTGTTACTAAAACACCTCTGCTGAACCCTTCGGGGAATACAAGGTGTGTCAATATGTTTAAAAAAATTGAAATTGACAATTGTTTTTGTAAACTAAAGGTTGATATATATTTATCTAGTTTCTGATTCCTATGTAGTATTTTGTTTTGTTTACTCATTCCTTCCAAAATGTAGAAAATGTTAAAATATTATGAAATTCTCAGATAATTCTAACGAAGGAAGTTAAAATGTTTCACAATATTGCTGCAAAATAAGTAATTTAGTTTCTTGTTGTTGTTTATGGATTGATTTATTTTACTGAGACTATGGGGAAATACTGAACTAAAAGAGCTGTAGGAAGATTTTCTTTGGAGACATTTAATAATTATTTATGAAAAAATATTGGCATATTTAAATTTTTTGGTCAAGCGTAAACTTTCCATATAACTTCATAAAATGTATAAATGTTTTTTATTACCTACTTATGTAATCAACTCAGTTTCATATAAGATTCAATTTGTCATATTAAAGCAGTGATAGCCTAGTGGTGTGACTGTCAGACTGCCAAGTCATAGGTCTCGAGTTCGAACCCAAGGCACGCACCTCTGACTTTTCAGATTCATGTGCATATTGTATAATTATCACTTGCTTAAAAACGGCGAAGGAAAACATAGTGAGGAAACTGGTATGTCTGAGAGATATGTCTGGAAACTGGTATGTCTGAGAGATATGTCTGGAAACTGGTATGTCTCAACCGCATATGAAGCTAAGTCAGAGGCATAAACTCTGATACCAGATTAGTCACTAACCACACGAAAAGAAGATTTGTCATATAGATGGAATAAGTCTGAGCAGTAGATGTTGTTCAAATTGATAATAACTTTCACATCTGTAACATAATTATTATTCTGATATTTGATAAATTGTTATCAGTAAACAAAGTGGTTTACACACAGTTGTGAATTCCTAACAAAACAATACATGTAAACCTTATCTTTTGTTTAATAGCTCTATTGATAAGTAGGAGTACCCGGTTGCTATGGTAACTAATATAAACAATTACAATTTGAAGGCTGTGATAGTTTTAACTCTGCAGGTATTATTTCCTTAATTTTGCACATTTGCCTATCTGCTTCGTTGGTCTAGTAGTGGCAAGCGTGACTGCTGATCGTGAGGTCCTAGGTACGATCCCCAGGTTGGGCAGTGTTATTGGATTTTTCCGTGTGGAATTGCTTAATAGCAGCCCGGGGTTTGGGACTTGTGCCCAGTTGGTTGTAATAGGCTCGCTCCCTATTACATAGGACTTAAACATAAAGGCGAAATGAGGGTGTTACTATACACCTCTGACCAACACTTCGGGGAATACAGGCGTGATGTTATGTATGTATGTATTTTGCACATTTATCATAATCAGCACATTACTGTCCCACTGCTGGGCATGGGCCACTTACTGAAGAGTTTTAGGCTGTAATCAACCAAGCTGGTTTAGTGCGGTTTGGTGGACCACACACCATCGAGAACTATTTGGAGCCCTCTCAGGTGTGCAGGTTTCCTCACGATGTTTTTCCTTCACCGTTAACGCAAGTGATATTCAAATTTTGATCTGCACATGAATTCGAGAAAAGTCAGAGGTTGGGCTGGTTTAGACTCAGACCCTCGTGCATGGCAAGCGTTAAATATGCGTTTCTGTATTTTATATTAATTCAACATCCAAGGCAGAATTTAATAGTTGTTTCTTGGCAAACATACTCCATTGTAATGAATATTTTTGCTTACTACTACTGTGGTTAATTGGAATAATGTGAATGACTATATTATGTGGACTGCCTTGTTAGTCTAGTGTGGTCGCAAGCGCGACGGCTGAGCATGGGGTCCTGGGTTCGATCCCCAGGTCAGGCAGTGTTATTGGGTTTTTCCATTAGAAATTTCTCAGTAGCAGCCCGGAGTCTGGATTTGTGCCCGGTTAGTAGCAATAGACTCGTCCCCTATTACATGGGACTTAAACATAACTGGCGAAACGAGGGTGTTTTAAAACACCTCTGCCGAACCCTTCGGGGAATGTAAGGCGTGATGTTATGTTATGTGTATGTGGTCGCGGGTCTGCCATTTAATTCTTTTTTTGTCCTGGAGAAATGCATACGCGTACTGCACTACCACGGGGAGATAGTGCAGTTATATGGGACTCAAACCCACTAAAACTCCACGGTGTCCTCCTCTACCATATATGGCGGGAACAAGGGCACGCGTAAGCACTCATCCGCGAACCCGCCGGTCGCGGGACTGCCTGCGTGATGAATTCTTAAGGTACGCTCAAAACAAGGCGTCCAATCTGCGTCCACGGTTACTACAATAGTACTTATATTAACGTATGCAAACCAAACAGAACCCCGTTTCTTTTTACATGGAGAGACTACCATCAACATCGCAACCCAGTTACTGGGCAATGCCGTTAGCCTAAAGCTAGACTGATTGTCAGACTTTCGGCTTCTAAATACTTTTGACTACCCGTAACGACTGTCAAAGGTATTCGTATGACACCTGACGCCGACGTTTTAATGTGCTCTCCGAGGGATAAAGGAGTCTCGATGTGTAATTAACGGTCATCCGCGGACTGACCCCGGCAAGCACAGCTTAACCTATTAAATCGCGCGTTTGTTAATTAGCCATGAGTACTAGATACTACTGTAGGTGTGTGAGAACGTACCCATACCACGTAACCCAGTTTTTACTATTTTTTATCCCCCTCCCCCCATCGGTGATATGGTTTTAAATAATTTTTTGCCAACAGAAAGTTAAAAAAAAATCAGACTCATATGTGCAACAGTGTTGCCACCTGTGAGTCCAAAAAGCGCTAAACTCTGCGCGCAATATTTGAATATAGCTCGAAACAGCTCGAGATTTCCCTAGAGGATATTGACTACGTGACGAAAACCTAAGACCCCCCCCCCGCCCCTGTGACCAAGCGTGGTATTTTGAAGACCCCCCTCGCCCCCTCTGAACGGGTCACGTAGTATGGGTACGTTCCCTATATTCCTTTTTTCAGATTATCGAAGGTCACATTTAATACGCCTTAAGATAAAACATGAGTCTAATCAACTTCTTCTTTGTTGCAGAAAAAAAAAACAAATATTCTTCTACACAGAAAATCAGAAAAAAACATGCAAAGAAAACGCCCGCCGTCCAGAGTAAAAGATAGACTAGTCTAAGCCCAGTGTATATTAAGGATTATGTGTTTAACACTACTATAGGATAACAGAGAATATTGTCAAAATGCCTGTGGTGTCGCCTTCGAGATACAGCACCACCTCATCCAGCCTCTCAGGGTCGTACAGATCGACCCTGACCTCAACCAGTGTCGAGAAACCATACTACAGATCCACAAGCGGTAACTATGACACTCTACGAAGCTACGAGCGGTCCGAATATAGGACCCGCTATTCAGATATCGATGGCAATCGAGAAAGGAAGACTCTTACCGAACGTTCGAGAACATCTCGAGCTCCCAGCATCGCTGATTCCGACAGCGGCATATCGAGTCGATACCGCTCGGACAGAAGCGAGTCCAGATCTAGAGATATTTCTACAACAAGAAGCGAGAGTAGCAAGACCTCTAGTGATCCGGTACCGCGGAGTCGGAGACCTGTGCTGACTTCGGCGGACCTTGCAATGTCCCATGCGGAGTGGTATAACAAATATTCGCCAGCAAACTACATACCTTTGACGCAGAGAATTCAACAGCAACAGAATCAGAATTATGGGGAGATTTCCAGATCCAAGTCCATTTCGAATGATATTGGTAGACCGCCAGCAGCAGATCCTTCCAGATTGGCAAGGAAAGCCAGAAACTCCGCCGCTACTATATCAGAGGTAATTTTCCTTCAATACTTTATCATTGTATTATATTATTATTTTATTTATAAGTAATTTATTTGAGTGTCTGCGAAATTTTACACAAATATTATTTCCAATTTTATTTAGTATTTATTTTATTATACATGTATTTTTTAGTAGGCAATACCGAAAATGAGTCGCAAATGTTACCACTGTTAAATTATATGGAGTTTCATTTAAGTAGTAATTATTCCAATACATACAGCGACGTAAAAGTTTTGATCGAATTCTTTTATATTTTTATTAGACTTATTTTTTCATATTTCTTGAAGATAAACTTCAAAGGTAATTGTAAAAATAATAAGTAGTTTTTATTGCAATGAAAAATCACTAGAGGATTGTTTAAATCTGGTAATATCTAACTTTCCCTAGATAGGTGGTAGGTGTTACGTGTCACTTGTTAATTCATTTCAGAAACGCAAAAATTAAGCAATAAATTACTTAACAAAATATTTCGCGGTCGTAAATAACAAAATACCTTAATAGTCTGTCGTATAAACGTGTTTACAAGAAGGTTGTATAGAAAAAGATTACGTGCGCGCGTGCACTGCGGTACGGTGACATGCGGTGCGTTTTATTCACCGCAACGAATAAAATAAATCATTCTCAGTGCGCGCTCTTCTATGACACTCCATATTTCACAGATTGAACGTTAAAAAAACACAAGGCAGTTCGCGCTAGCCCTAAAATCGCGGTCTAGCAACACGGTTTGGTGGTTGACTGGTGTGCAGGGATCGTTATTCTTGATCCTTCTTAAGAATAATATATCTTATTACGATGTTCGTAATGTGTGTTGTTTCAATATAGGTATAGTAATTGTTTTTATTTTATAATTGCCAGGTGCGATAAGGCCTCTCATTGTACCTATTTTAAGACTGTTATTGTACTTGCATAAATAAATAAATACAGTATGTAAGAAAAACTCTGCTTGACCCTAAAAGGTAGTATCAAAACTTCGATAGAGATAAAGTGTTACCCAATCTTTTGAAACAAGTATCAAAACTTATCGATCGTACTATATAATTTTGTTGGTGTTGCTATCTATGGATTTCAAAGTCCCTTTTTTTTCCTAGTAAACACATTTATCCCAGAGACTATGATAAATAAATGCTGCTGTAAATAAATATAAGATTTAGTTGAAAAACAGGATAATTAATGTCTAAAAGGCGTATTTAAATGAAAATCAAAAAACATACTCAAGGTCTTCCATGCTTTAGTAATTGCTTCGACCGCTTGCCAGAGTCAGATGACAAAAACCGAAAATATGGAAAAACCGGTATTTAATTTAGTAAAAACTGTTTTTTTTTGTATGGAAAACCACCGCTAAGCCATTTTTTTCGGTTTTCCCTGAAACCGGTTTGCAATAGCTCTCACTTGAGAGCTGCCTCTAAAGTCTCGATTTGTGAAGACTTGAGATTCAGATTTTATAAAATAAACAAATAAAATGTCACATTTATTAATACAGATTGTAGAAGGTTATTTTTGCTAGACGACTCTATCTTTAAATAAAAAACATTCTCTCAGATATGTAGATAGGTATTCAAATCTAATAATATTATTGACCTTAACCTGAAACGCGCGAGTCACAACATTAAAAATACAAAATAACAAAAAGCGTTACTTAGTGAAAAAGAAATGCAATATGAATTATGATCACATCAAAACCGTATGTATGACCTTATTAAAAAGTTCTATTATAAAGTTATAAATTTAAAAAATCATATATACAGGGTGTAAACGAAATCATGTAATTCCTTCAAACCTCGTGAAGTACTGCTGACATAGATTAAGCGTGCAAGATTCAATAAAAAAAATGTACAAAAAGTAAACATGTTTTCTTAACAAAATTCCTCAATTTTAGCGCCCCGAGCGAATTCCGCGGTATCGTTCGCCGCGCGGTCATTTAACTCGGAGCGCTAAAATGCCTCACGTTAAGAACACATGTTTACTTTTAGTACTATTTATTCTATTGAATTCAAAAGTGGATACTTTTGGATCTTAAGGGATCTTGCAGGTTAATCTATGTCAGCAGTACATCACGATGTTTGAAAAAATACTTGATTTCGTTTACACCCTGTATTTTCACTACACACTACATAGAAATACACTAAATTAGGTAGGCTATACACTACACAGACATTTAACTGAAACAATCTGTAGCGTGGGGGAGTGACAAGTATACACGTATTATGAAGGACACAACTAGTGATGTTTTCAACTTTGCTCAATTTTTGTCGATAAAATTCAAACTTCAAAATCATTTATGCAAATTGCAGCGCTCTTAAAATTTCAAGCAATATTTTAGGATTGTGAACCTTATTTCGATCCCACAAAGTTCAGTTTTCAGTGTATTATGTGATAAACAATTATATGACCTTTTCAATCGTTTTTGCCAATCTTAAACTTTTTTTCTTAAATATTTGTTTCCTTTGAACATCAAATATTCACGAAAGTATTCGACTACTCAACACTGCATAGTGTTGTAACTGATTAAATAAATACTATAAAATCCCTATAGTAAAACAATGTAGTAATTTCGGTTAAATCCCGTCTGGGGACGGGTTAGAATATAAAACTTCCTCACCGCACGCTGAGAATTGACGCGTGTTGTAAGGTTATACAAAACCCAGCACTCTTGCTGGTAAGATCTGGAGCCGCCTGGCTAGCTACCACCTGAACATTAAAGCCAGAGGGGTATAGGGAGTCCCTCTATATCTCTGTTCCTTGTATTCGTGTGCTCCATCTTAGACCCTGTCTGCGCTTACCATCAGGTGAGACTAGGGCCAAGCGCGACCAAGTCAAGAATAAAAAAATATGCATAACCAAAATTGAGCAAATGTGTAGACATCAGATTACGATAGATCTTAGATTTATTTGCTAAATCTAGGTAATTTTCCATTTTAGTTTAGCCTTGAAATGTGTTAACTTTACTTTGACATTACGTAGTTGTCTGATCATGTATCTTTAAAAAAAATATTCAGCTCCGTTTACGTTCTAAGGGCCAGTTCCGAACAAAACGAACGACATTTTTAAACGTTTAAAAAAAAAGTATAATATTGCATTAGTGTAATTACGAATATGGAAATATTGCGAAAATTACGAATTTCTACTAAACCAGCTATATTTTTTACTCTGGCAACATAATAATGCTAGAATGTGTAATGTAATGTTGTCAGAGCAAAAAATATTGGCTGGTTTAGTAGAAATTCGTAATTTTCGCAACATTCCCATGTCAGTAATAACCCTTTTTTATCGTTGGAAAATCCTCATGGATGGCCCTCGCCCGTGAAAGGCGAGGGGGTCTGCCGGACTCTTACCGGCTAAAAACCAACGGTGTCCCTCCTTCTAACCTAAGACCGGGGTCACAGGATTCGCTATTGCATACACTACGACTCCGGATGTTCGTAATTACCGTAAAGCACTATATAGAATACGAAACTATATAATGCTCGGGTATACACAAGGAAACGTTTGATGTCTCCATCGGATTTTATACTTAAAAGCAATATAGATAGAGTTCTTTATTCAGTGACATCAAAAAAGTGCGCGAGGATTTTGCCGTTTGGTCGGAACTGACCCTAAAAGTGCTTGACCAGACTAGTGAGTAAGGGCATTATAGTCTTGGGTAGGCTTATGTCAATCAGTGGACTACGATATGTTGAGTATAGTTCGGCCATTTAAATTGTGTATAAAAGGTAAACAAACATTAATATTACGCCATAAAAAATGCATTTTTATAAGAATTCAAGAATATAATGTGGTATTTCATATTAAGCTTTTCTAAGAATGTGTATGTTTAATGAATTCTTAAAGCAAAATGAATATTTCACGATCAAAACGTTATTTACATTTTATACAGAATATAAAAGGCTGAACTTCACAAACAAAAATTTACAACCGTAATTTTTTCCTTTAATTTCTAGGGATCTTTTCTCTCTTTCTTACTTATTGCTTACACCCAAGTGTAAAAGAGACGGATATATTTTGTCACACTCCCATTCTACAGATTATTTACGTTTGTGTTGTTTTTTTTATCACACTGTCAAAACGACAGCATGCAAAAAGTTTTAATAAGCCTTTTAGTAACAAATTGGCTGTATTTTTTTTGTTTTTCTCTCTAGGTAAGGTAGGTAAACAATGTTATTTTAAATCGACTAAGAAAACTAGTTACAAGATTTGCGTTTTTTATTTTTCTTTATTTTGTAGAACTGAAGAATGTTAGCTTGCTTAAATTATGTTTATTTTTCAATATTTTTAGACGAAAAAGATTGAACCATTATTTAATATTTGCAATTTCTTGTACTTATTTGATTGTAAGTTTTTCATAATAGTTAAAGTCGTTTTTAATTTTCGTTAGAAAAAAACTTAATTATTATTTAACGAGTTAGTTAGGGCCTAAAAATCGATCGTAAACAAAAACATGTTTTGGCTACACATCATGTCATCATTTTCACAGCACACCCACTTCGGCAAAGTTCGCTTCGGCAAACTGACCCGAAGTGTCCACCTCATTGGCTAAGTTTTATTTTTAAAAAATCCAAAACCAAATGAACTGGTTGTTTAAAACAAAAATATTTCGCAGGCACACAAACAAAATGTGTGCGCGTGTGAGTGTGTGTGTACGTTCACTAACATCGCACTAAAGAAAGAGCCATACATTAAAATGAAAGCTTCCAAAATCGTAGTATTCGTCGCACCCTTTGAAAGGCTTCCTGACAGTCGAACTTCGTTGAAGATTTTTTTTTACCTTTCAAAAGGTGTAAACACTGTAGTAACATAGATGCGAATTTGCTTGTAATACCATGAAAATTCACGGTTATCATTAATGCTACATCCTGCTATTTTATTAATATAAAGTATTTTTTACCTTCACTATTAATGTAAAAGTAATATCACAATTTCTCAGTCAAATAGTTTCTGTATCAATAATGATACACCCAGGTATTACAGCAAAGCATGATATAAATGTTGAACTAACACACACTGATCACATGTCGCATTTTTTTACGTCACAAGATCCAAAAATAAGCGTAATATTTGAAAAGCAGAGACCCGAAAGAAGATCGTATAAGGAAAACTCGCCAGGGTACAAGAGAGGTATGCTTAACGGCGTCAAAGATACGAACGGGAACGAAGTACCATCAGTCTCGGAAATAAGAAAGAGATTCGACCCAAAAATGACGGTAACGAAACTACCAACAAATGATTCACGGTACACCGAACACTATCTAAACCAGCTCAAAGATTGCGAGAACGGTACAGTAGGGTACACGAAACTCGTCCCAAAAGACGACAAGCCGGTGCCTGTACATCTGCCTTACGAAAAGAACGGTTTAAGATGGGAGATAGGTTCTTCGAGCTCCCGATCGAATTCTAACTCAGACCTATCTCTAAGTAAGACGATATCCGAGCCAGTGTCTCTAGCGAAACCAGTACACGATAGAAATAGTTCCATGTCCACTTCTCTAACTTCAAAACTGCCTTCCGATCGTCTAGCGAGCATTAAAAGCCAACTAGACCCAAACAATCCAATAGGGAAGATTCTAGAAAAATCGACCGTCATCCAAGTAGAAAACGGGGACGTGGATTATAAGAAACATATTAATTCTGACGGACATAAATTGAAAGATATAAAAAGCGATATAGAAAAGCAGACGAAAGCGCCGAAACATACATCTAACTTCGCTTCGTACATACAGATTTCGCAGCCTGTGTCGTCAGGAGCAACACCGAAAAAACAAATAGAATTAAACCATACAATTAATGAAGAAGCCACTAAAAATGATATCAAAGCTGAACCTAGAAAAGCCCGAGCCACCTTAAAATACATAGACTCTGAAGATGATAGAATACTCTTAGATAATGAAATCGAATCTCCTAGTGGTACCGGCTTTGAAAACAAAACGTTTGAACATGAGAATTATTTAAAGAAGAGAACAGAAAAGAGCGAAGAAGGAAAGGATCATTTGGAGGAGATTAAATCTATGGAGACTAGCACAGAAAGTACGATAAGTGAGCCTACAGACGATCTAAGTCCTGAAACCCCGTCTGCTAGAAGAAAAATCTTGGATTCAAAGGATTATGAAGATATTAAAGGGGTAAGTATTCATTTTATTTGTAAATTTCGTGGTTACTTCGATGACGTGTACTGCAAAAATTCAAATCTGTTTAAGGAATTCTTAATTATTTTGTTGTTGTGCGAATACATCGGAAAGATTTTCTGTATTTCCAAATTGATTAAATTCCAACTGTGCTTTGGCAATTTCCGATTTCCCTTGCATTTCCTTTTAAGAATAGCATAGAAAGTCCATAGAATATCATATGATTCTACTTAGCATCTTTTTACGAATCTTAGGATTGTTTCTACTCATCTGATTAGGCCAAAGACCGAAATATATTTAGAAGTTAATTCAAAACTTACATTTAAACTTATTTCAAATCAGAAATTAAAGCTAGTAAAAATAACGAACCAATCTAGTTGTAGTCATTCCTATAATTTACCAAGCGTTATTGGTTTACTAAGAATGAAGCAAAGACCTAAGCTTACAGCTTGGCATAGTAGACACTCGCATAAGCTGTCACTGGTAAAATTTGCTCACGAGTCTATTTAAATGCCCAGTTTGGGGATGAAAAATGCCCACATTGGTTGGAGACCTTTCAGCTCTCGCCAATAATTGCCCGATTACGTAGAAACGGTCCGTAAGACCATCTACAAGCAGTCCAATAAGAAAAAAAAGAAAAAAAATCTACCATTTCTAAGCAAAATTTGTTTTTAGCCATAGGATAGGAACCGAGCTTCTCAAGTGCCTGCAGTTAAAAAACTATAAAAAATAAAAATATTTTCACGTCTTAATCGAAGCAACCATGAAACTCAGCACCTCATTTATTGGCTCTTTTATATGCACGTTTTTAGTTTTATTTTTGCAATTATTTTGAAAATTAGTGTGTGTTAGAATAAAATTTTGATGACCTTTTCAGCTACCATAGACAATGATGACTACGATTTGTATTTAGGAGTTGACTGCGTCTTCTTTATTGCTGTCATAGAGGATTAAGATTGTCTCTGGCGTAGCTATTTTGTTTTCATGATTTGACAGATATACAAACCGTTTTTGTTTTTATTCAAAAAGTTTAGGGGTTTTGAAGAAGGTTCTGCGATCTTATTCTGGAATTTAGGAGCATATGTGGATGACATGATTATTAAATATCAAATAGATTTTTTTTCTGTTTGATAGTTACCTAACTTTATTTCACAGTTAACTGACCCGTGGGTCCTGATATCCACTAAAAGAAGTCATTCTGTTCTGTCGTTTGCAACCGTCTGCCAGACTTCGATCTTTGTTGATAACATAGCTTCACCGATGTCAAGGACTATCTTCTCGTAAATCTCGATATTTGTGTTGTATTGAAAAACAGAAAACAATTGAATGACGCATTGTTGCGTGTGTTCAGGGTTACAGGTTTCATGCCCACATTGAAACAAATAATTTACTTTTGCAAAACGACTTTGATTTTTGAGTATCATTTTTTTTGTGTATTGGCACCCAGGTTCTTGGGACTATGAATGTGAAGCATTTCTTTTAAAATTTCGAAGAATACAAGATACGTCGCCTTCTAGACGCAAGTCAAACCTACCTCCGTAGAACTCTCAATTACCACTATTTATTTAGCAGTGATAGCTTAGTGATGTGACCGTCGGACTGCCAAGTCATAGGTGTCGAGTTCAAACCCAAGGCACGCATCTGACTTTTCGGATTCATGTGCATATTGTATAATTATCACATGTTTAAAAAACGGTGAAGGATAACATCGTGAGGAAACCGGCATGCCTGAGAGATATGTTTCGACGGCATGTGAAGCCAAGTCAGAGGCCCACGGGCGGCATAAACTGTGACACCAAGTTAGTCACTAACCACACGAGAAGACAATTTATCTGATATTAGCCAACTCTACTTACCCCCGGAAACACCACCATCTACCAGGAAGTCATAAACACATACAGATAATTGAATCCGTTTTAAAAACGCACACATACATGGGTCGCGTCACACACGTAGGCGAGCACGCACACAAATACATGACCTCAATACAAATGCCAATGAACTGCCGGTACTTTAGACAGGTGTAGGGATTTGAACTTTTCTAGTAGCATCTAGCTTTTTCCCGAGATTAGACGAGCTTGTAGTCAAATGGCGCTCGTCATCGTCACAGGTTTTCCCATGTTAGATCCGACTGCCAATCTTACCAGATACGTATCAATTAACATGAAGCTGTTGTCGTCTATAGCAGTGATAGGCTAGCAGTTGAACGCTTATCATGCAGGAAGGTCTGAGTAAGATCCCAGCCCGCACTGCTGACTTTTCAGATTTATGTGCAGTTCAGAATTTGATTCTTCTTTTCGTGTGGTTAGTAACTAACCTAGTGTCAGAGTTTAGGCCGCCCATGGGCCTCTGACTTGGCTTCACATGCCGTCGAGAAATATTTCTCAGACAGGTTTTCTCACGATGTTTTCCTTCACCGTTTTTAAGCAACTGATAATTATACAATACGCACATGAATCCGAAAAATCAGAGGTCCGTGCCTTGGGTTCGTACTCGAGACCTATGACTTGGCAGTCCCACGGTCACACCACTAGGCTATCACTGCTGTTAGAATTTGGTTATCATTTGCGTTAACGGTGAAGGAAAACATCGTGAGGAAATCTGCAAATATGACAGTTCTAAAAATGTCTAGATGGTGTGTAGTCCGAAAACCGCACCGGGCAAGACCTAAACCCTTCTGAGCAGAGGCCCGTGCCCAGCAGAGGAACAGTTATGGGCAGATTAACAGATGCTTCATTGGTTAATCCAATAATTTTATTTGTAAATCTACATTCGTTGTGCAAAATCAATGAACTTCCATATACTAAAAATAGCGATTTGGGTCGGATCCATACTTAGGAACTCTCGACAGTTGCAAATCTTTCTAGGCTTTGGAACTGGCAGTGCAGTCTGTAGAAAGGTCATAACTACGAGTTATCCTTTATTTTTAAGAACTTTTATTTTGGGACCTAGATGGAACTTACGTAGCTTCAGAATTGGTCGTACCAATTTTGGACCAGTAACTGTGTAGCTGTGAATGCTTAAGAGACCATTCCAAAACCTTTGATTAAGCTTCGTTAGGGCTCGAAATAAGATCTGAAGCGCCATATCTACTGGCAAGTTTTGTTGCCCAAATTGACTTGTGCACTGGGTTGCCAGATGTCCGACTTTTTACAGTCGTGTCCGGCCTGTCCGGCATTTGTTAGGCTTTTGGTCAACCCCGCCCCGCCAAAAGATGCCGAACGAAAGAGCGCGAGCGACTCACGCATTATGATACATAATTATAATTAAGAGTAGAGTAAGTCTCAAATGAATAACAGTAATAAATAAATACACAAATAAAAGTATCAAATTATTTTTTTCTTTTATAAACTAGTGTGTCAGGGTTTCAGGGGAAAATGTCCGGCTAAATATGAATCCGTGTCCGGCTTTTCTATTTGTGGGCCTGGCAACCCCACTTGTGCAACCGACTTTCAACCTGTGGACGCGCCCGCAGGCAGTCGACTTCTGCAAGTTTCACCAACTTAGCGAGCAATGGAGTGCAATAACTTGCGACGTAAAACTTGCTGATGGATTTAGTGCTTAACAATTAGATTTAGTCTGCTGTCCCTTCATTTATGACATGGCGAATGACCTACTCTTAATACAACCAATAAAACGGACGAAACGCTATAGGTATCTACTGATGCCGCAAAGTAAGTGCGCGATGCCAGCAAACATTTCGCATCAATATATTCAAGAGACAATGTCTAGTGAACGACCGCTCGTCCCCTTTTCGATAGAAATTCGTGGCTAAAAATAAACAGCGCGAAATGTAACGTCTAGAAATAAAATAACGCGGGAAATAATCTCAGCAGACGACTGCCACGCTTTTTTCAACGCCACGTGTCATACCGCCATCTTGAGAAAAAGCGCGCTAAAATTTTGACGTGCTAATTAACCTCTTGTGTTCAAACTTTTTTCAAATCTATGGTCGTAAACTGGCCGCTTGCATATTTTTTTTATCGGAGCGTTCCAAAATAAAAGTCTGTCAACTTTAGCATATGTCATTTGCGATTTTCGATACAGCATTTTTTGCAAACATTTTTTTCTACATAATTGTGATATTTTTTAAATGTTAAATGTGATATCTTCATTTTATCCGGTAAGAGGAGCTGGTTGTTTATTTTGGTTATATATTGCACGCGGATTTGCCCGGAAAAATGGCGGTTTACTTCAATATCTTGCCGTAGTTTAAGAATAGATTTGTTTTACGATGTGTTACCGCGATTTTTTTATTTATGTCCGTTCATTCACATTCTGAAGACGCCTGTACACAATTGCCCATGCTGGTGTATCTGCTACGTACATAGGTAGATTAACGTACTTATTAGAGCACTGTTTTCCAAGATCTGTTCTTGAAGCCATCTTTGGGGAAGATCTATGTTCAGCAGTGGACGAGAGGTCACTTGTATTACAGATTTAGTCAATAAACGACTGGTACATGGGCCAGTCTAAGCATCAAGGGTTATTGAATTAAAGGTATTATAAACCAATACGAATGTAAACGAAATCATGTAATTCCTTCAAACTTCGTGATGTACTGCTGACATAGATTGACCCTGGTATGGATAATTTTGGTATCTATAAAAAAAATACAAGAAGTAAATATGTGTTGTTAACGTGAGACATTTTAGTGCCAGGGTGAATAGCGCGGCTATCGCCCGCCGTGCGTATATTTAACGGGGGGCGCTAAACTGTCTCACGTTAAGAACACATGTTTAATTCTTGTATTTTTTTTATTGAATCCAAAAGTATCCCATGCATTGTTACTCTATGTCAGCAGTACACCACGAGGTTTGAAGGAATTACATGATTTTATTTACACCCTGTGTTTGAAAAAAACTTAGTTTTGGCTTGATGTATATTTGTGTCCGATAAATGATAATAAGCCCGCTCCTTATTACATAGGGATCCATGAGACTTAATAGCGGCACTAACTAAATCTGGGTGTGCAAATCACCTCTGTACTATCTCATAAATTTCAGCCGTGACGATAATATTATGTACAATAATTGATAACTGCCTCGGTGGTCTAGTATCGGCAAGCGCAACTGCTGTTCGTGAGGTCCTGGGTTCGATGCTCAGGTCGGGCAAAGTGTTATTGGGTTTTTCCATGTGGAAATCCTTAGTAGCAGCACGGAGTTTGAATTTGTGTCCGGTTGAGGGCAATAGGCTCGCCCCCTATTACATGGGACTTAAACATAACGGTGAAATGGGGGTGTTATACAAGGTTAGTCGGAAATGGGGTACTAAGCCGAAAGGGTGTTAAAGTACCATAATAATGGATAACTTCAGTTCTACAACTTTCCCTAAAAGTCATTAGTCTAAGAGAAATAGCTGTTCAAAGATGTCATAAAAAATACGCTAAATTCTATCTATCCTCAGCTAAGATTAGCTGTGTTTAGATTTCTAGTCATATGTAGGGTCACGTATTATAAGTATCATTTTCTGTATTCGTAACTTAATCAGGGACGAAGTATTATAGAAAAAACTAAAATAAAAATGATGTTTCAAGAAAAAAAAAATTCGAATTTTATAAATTTTAACACTTTCTTTATAACGACCATCAGTGATACATTAAGTGGCCCGCGGCTTAGTACCCCCTTTCCGACTAACCTTGTATACACCTCTGCCCAACCCTTCGGGGAATAAATGCGTGATGTTATGTTAATTGATACCATCTAACTTGTTAACATATCAGAATCGTGCGTGTCGATACGTTCCCCATGACCGGTCTTATGACGTCACACTCGCGTTCTACGTCAGCTGTCAAGGTCGGCTAACCGCGTTTGACGTAGCTCTGTACACCTCAACGAGTATCACCTGAAGGTTCTCAGTAAAAAAATATTTAAAATTCATTATGATTTTGCAATAAATGATTTGAAGAGAATACGTGATTTAAAAGTTAGGGGCCATTCAAGTATTACGTAAGTACGAAAGGGGGGTGAGGGGGTCTTTGCTTAGCTTATTTTTGATGACATGGGGGACGGGGGTGTCTAGATGATGATTACGTCAGAAATTTTTATTTTATTATTTTTCTAGACTTGAAAACTGCTGCTCATAAATAACAATAAAGAAACCTGATCAGTGTAAAAAAAAGAATACCAATGTTTACGTAAGAATAGGAGAGGGGGGTAAAAGCTTTGCTTACTTTTTCTGACAACGGGGGAGGGGTGGGTCAAAAATGACTAAAATTCTGCATACGTAATACTTGAATGGCCCCTTATAGTCAACTATAGGTTTAACCAGTGGCATAGCAATAGGGTTGCAAGACTGGCAAAATACCAGGGGCTCCCAAAAAAGGCAGTTAATTTTTTCTATAAGGTTAAAATTACTAAACTAGAATTGATATGGAAACTAAGAAAATAATAGATGTACCTATGTACAGTAGGGAAATAAATAGGCTCGTCAGATTTCAAATTCATCCCTTTCCCACATCGCGGGCATATGTTACCTTTTCAAACTGTGAACGGAACAGACCAATGCATGGAAAATTATGTTAAATTATTTGGTAGCAACGATCAAAATTGCCTTTTGCCTCCATATGACGTAGTAGTGCCATAATAATGTCTTTGATTTGATTTAGGAGTGCTGTAGTAAAAACCATTACATCAATCAATTAGATGATTAAATAAATTGACATTACTAGTGGTTGTCATCATGTCACCATTATAATTTTTAATATCCTGTCAAAAAATACTTGTATTTTCATTTCTATAATGTTGGCAATACGTCGTCGGTAAAATAGGTTGTTTCTTGCACTGTGTAAGCAAAATGGTGTACACCATTTTCATTCCCCTACTGTACGTTTTAATTATTATTTGTTTTTCTTAATTTCCACTTATTAGGCTATTATAACAAATGCCGTGGAAATGCGTTACTTGCGAAGTATGTGCGGTGTAACTTTTAACGATAAATTGAGAAATTATGAAATTACACAAAGTTGCGGTTTAAAAGATGATGTAGTGACAAAAATTGAAAGAAGTATGCTTAAGTGGTTTTGTCATGTTGAGAGAATGAGTGAACCGCAATTAACAAAAGGAATTTATAAGGCGGATGTCAGTGGAAACGGTAGAGGAAGCGCTAGAAGGATATACATCGATGTTATTGGTGATGTTCTTCACAAAGGATAGGTGCGTAGTATTCTCAACCGGCGTGCGTGTATGACAAGATGTATGAATGTGGCACGGCATTTTGTTGTGGGGAAATGCTGCCGACATCCAAACTATCTTTGTTTTGCAGAAGAGAGCTATTCGAGCATTCACTGAGGGATAAATTTAAAGAAATTAATATAATGACGGTCGCATCACAATGTATTTATGAAAATTTGATTTATATAAAGAAAAATATCAGTTTGTTCTCTAAGAACAGCGACATCCATAACGTCAATACTAGAAATAAAAATAAACTCATCCTACCAATGACTAGGCTCCAGAAAATCAGTAACTCCTTTAGGTGCCAAAGTATACGCTTCTACAACAAAATTCCAGCCAATATTCAAGACTTAAGTTTTAATAAATTTAAGTCCTATGTAAAGCAGAAACTATGCAAAAAGGGTTTCTATAACGTTAAAGATTATATGGACGATAAAAATGCCTGGAATTGAGCCGCTCGCTGTTATCACAGACACATCATTGTAATTATTGAAATTTTTTCATAACATTATTATTTTATATCCTTTTGACATTTATAATTGAATTATTTTTTTCAATGATTATTATTATTTTACCATCGCCTTATTTGTTATTTTACTTTTTTAATAAATTGTGAATGTGAGTACCATGTAGGGTAGCTTTATACACGAATTTTGTAAACGTTTGGCGGTTCTTGAGTTTTTTTTTGTGACCCACACAAATGTCCAGCTGAATGATAGCGTCGTGCAGCGGTCGGGTTGTTGAGCTCCCTAAAATAAGGTTTGAGCTCCGCGATGACTGGTGCAGATGTGTCGTCAGTTAGGACAGGTCAACTCGAACCTGCTATGGCACTTTCCTCAAAAGGCCATTCCAGACGTTGCCCTACATCGTTTCACTCGCATAGTTTGTATACTACAATGTCTGGACTTTAAAAGAGACTTTGACCTCTGAGTTTGTTTCGGCTTTTCTTCTCAGAGCTAGTCAGATAGGAAATGCCGGCACCATCTAGTCTTAAAAAAAAAACATTACATTGACTTGTAAAAGTGTCTGTAACAGATTTATTTACAGAAATAAAAATCATTTATCATTTGTGGATGAAGCGAAAGGGGTATGTAAGGGTCGTAGCATGTGGCGTTCTATAGTTTCTGCCTACCCCCATAAGAAAAAGGCGTGAGTTTATGTATGTATGCTACTGACCAGAAGATTCACGTATACAGGGAGCCATTTCAAAAATTGCGGAAGAGTGTATTTAATTATAAAAAGACCGCTGTCGCTAATGTCTGAAGAATCGTAGGATTAATCATATTCCTAAAACGGGGCCGCGTTATTTGTAAACTATGATAGAGCATACGTGTGCTCTCGGTAGAGTCGTGAACTATGAAAAGTAAATATATCGTTCAAACTATTCGATAATACATAAAAAGTATACACTTACAGTAACTGCCTCGAGACTACTGGTGGCAAGCGCGACTGCTGATCGTGAGGTCCTGGTTACGATCCCCAGGTCCGGCAAAGTGTTTTGGATTTTTCCGTGTGGAATTCCTCAGTAGCATTTTGGATTTGAGCCCGATTGATAGGTTTGCCCCCTATTACATGGGACTTAAACATAACGACGAAATAGCGGTGTTACTATACACCTCTGCCCAACCCTTCGGGGAATATAGGCGTGATGTTATGTTATACGCTTCTTTAAATTGGTCCAATAGCACCATAGTCTTCGGGCCGGCACAGATCTGGCGAGGCGCAGCGCATAGCATTTTTCACTGCCAAACCATTTTCGACTTTGCTAGTGTTTAAATAATAATTGAAGTCACGTTTCACCTCTAATTAGTAGTTGTGTTGATTGATTTTCGATATTATTTAAACGCTAGCAAAGTCGATAATGGTTTAGCAGTGAAAATTGCTCTGCGCTACGCATGACCCGATCTGGGCCACAGTTTAGTCTATGTAATTTGGAATTCGCTTTACTAACTAAACTATGGTTTGAAAACCGTATCTTTCATAAATTTCATAAACAAAAATTATCGTTTTATCTTTTGTCTACAAGAAACACACATTACGGCAGATCTGGTCTGACCTTTTCTAAACTTGTGAAGAATTACAAGTAGATGATACTTGTCTCTTTTCTTTCCCGCTGTTCAAAGTTCCAAAAACATCAGCCTCCTAACATTAATTCAGCCTTTCGCGGTCCACTGCTGGACAAAGCCGTTTCCCGATTTTGGTAGCCTTCTTCAAATCGTCGGTCAATCTCCTAGTTTTTATCCCATGAAAATGAGGTATATTTTTGCTTGGTGGTAGGATCTATCCGGTCCGCCTAGCTAGCTACCACCCTCACATTAAAGTCCGGCGCCAAACAGTTTACTGTGTTCCGTCGTGTGTATGTGAGAGCCAGAGGGGTATAGGGGAGTCCTTCTAATCTCTGCTCCTTGGATTCATGTGCTCCATCTTAGACCCTGTCTGCGCTTACCATCAAGTCAGACTAGGGCCAAAAGCAACCAAATCAAGATAAAAAGAAAAACTACTAATTCGTCTCCTTCGCAAAATTATTGATTACATTACGCAGAGATAACCTTAACAAATGCTAACTATATTACGTAAGACGTGAGTATATGACGCGGAAGATAGATAGGCATCTGATAATATTGATATGATAACTCATTGTATTTTTAGTTTAACACCTTTGGCTGACATAGGCAGACGTTGCCATAAAGTACCGATAATTATACGCGATTTCTAAATGAACTTTTCGGTAAAAATTTCGGGACTTTCTTGGTGTGCTTTAGAAAATCTATCTCGACGACATTCATTTAAAATGCTCAACTTTTAGAGGAAAGAAGACTGCTCGTTTTGTGGCTTGGAATTTTAGCATATAAAACGCATATTACATAAACAAATGCACTGATTTATTTGACATTTTGTTAAACTGGGAAACTACATCGACTGGTCGGAGTTTGCTGCCAAAAACTGACGAATTTGTGTAGAACAGTCATCTTTGGGAATATAAAATTGTTGGCCAAAGTCGAGTTGTCGATGTGTCAAGATATTATAAATATTTTTGGAGAATTACTGGTTATGTAAGACGTACATCAAAGACATCTGCGGGGTCATCAGATTGCCTGTTTATTTCTAGATGTATTAATTCTGTAGAGGTTGAAAAAAATGCAGAGACCCAAAATTTTATTGCATCTGGATTCTTTAGACAACAGTCTTAATTAGTCCGATCAATTATTGATAAATTGAGACTAAATACCGAACTAGAGACAGCATACAAATAAATACACTACCATTTAAAAATAAAAGTTTCAGTGACGATAAATATACACACACCAATTGCTAAGCCAATCAAACTGATGGAAGTAGAGCAGAGTTCATGTACTTCTTTCTCGAAGACCTAATTGTGGTGTCAGTGAACTTTGATGACATTATAGACGCGTGTGATGTCATTAATGACAATGATGATGTTGTTAAGGGATGTGATGTACAAGTGTGATCTGACGGCGGTGTTGTTACTGCAGATTGTGTTGGTATGTTGTTTGGTTATATACGAATAATTAATACTAAAAGTAGTGATAACCTAGTGGTGTGACCGTCGGACTGCCAAGTCATAGGTCTGGAGTTCGAACCCAAGGCACGCATCTCTGACTTTTCTGATTCACTTGCTTACAAAACGGTGAAGGAAAACATCGTGAGGAAACCGGCATGCCTAAGAGATATTGAATGTGAAGCCAAATCTGAGGCCAATGGGCGGCATAAACTCTGACACCAGGTTAGTCATTAACCACACGAAAAAATAAGACCTTATCACTTAAAGAATAGAATTGAAAGTTCCGGCGCTACTATTGTTTTCGTAATTACGAACAGATTTTTTACTGAGAATTGTATATCTTAGGAGTTCTTGCTACCACTAAGCAGACAGTCACGGAATAACGTGAAACACTAACCTAGTGCCCTTGATTCTCACGTCCTTGATACTTTAGCTAGATCCCTAATGATATTACATGATGAATATAAGGCTAATGTCACCATTTGTTTGTACAGTAAGGAAATAAATAAGTTCGTCAGTTCTCAAATTCATTCCTTTCCCAAATCGCGGGCACATGTTACCTTTTCAAACTGTTGAACGGAACAGACCAATGCATGGAAAATTGTTTAATTATTTGGTAGCAACGATCAAAATTGCCTTTTTTGCCTCCATATGACGTAGAAGTGCCATGTAATGTCTTTAAGGAGTTTTGTTGTAAAAACCATTAAATCAATTAACGCGATGATTAAATAAATTGACATTACTAGTAGTTGTCATCATGTCACCATTATAATTTTTAATATCGTGTCAAAAAATACTTGTATTTTCATTTCTATAATGTTGGCAATACGTAGTCGGTAAAATAGTTTGTTTCTTGCACTGTGCAAGCAAAAATAGACCTTAAGGTGTATAGCATTCTCGTTCCCTTACTGTACCTGCAGTTACAGTTTGGTGTGGCCTGCCGGTTATAACAAATGGCGATCAACTGTGCCTTGAGCAACTTAGGGTCAGTTTCCAAGCGGAAAAATCCTTGCGTACTTTTTTAATATCACTGAATAAATAACTGTATCAGTAATGCCGTTAAATATAAAATTTGACGCTCGGATATCCTCTGGCATGAGCAAGGAAACGCTTGATGTCTACATTGAATTTTATACTTAAAGTCAATGTTGATACAGTTGCTTATTCAGTGAAATTTAAAAAGTGCTCGAGGATCCGCGAGGATTTTTTCATTTGATGGAGATTGACCCTTACTGACCCATGTGCGCTCAGTCTGACAGTTCGCGTGACATCTTTACTTAAATACACCATTTTGTTACCTATAGTAATTTTGTGTAAGGATTTGTTGGATTTTGACGATCGACACACTGTTTCCCTATAACTCTACACGTTGGTACTTGATTTTCGACCATCACACGTCTCGTTTGTCCAAATTCGAGCAGATCTGGTACTATACCTTCAATAGACACGAACACTTTTGTCATAACAGTTTCAGCGGGATAATAGCGATATAGGCTTTAATGTGATTCGACTGGAGTTTCTCATCAGCCCGCGATTTAGAACCTTTTCGATAAGTCTGTTGTCGATTGTCGGCCGATTCGGTTTATTATCTCGTTTTTTTCGTACACAAAACGACAAATCAAACCAAAGCGGTCGACTAAGTACTTATCGAAAAGGTTCTAAATCGCGGGATATACCCTTTGCCGCCGAAATATTTCCCCGAAATCATATTTCCTCGATTACTCATTGCCGTAAAGATACCAAGGTCACTATCTGAGGAAGGAATGGCCAGTCGATCTATTTATAAATATATACTCATACTTATTTATCTTGCATTTTGCATACCCTTCTCGCATAATATTGGATACAATTAATTCCAATCATCCCATTGACTGGCAAAGCTCAGGATTCCCTGGGTTTCGTTTATGGAGACGAGGAATCTCCCGCGTACTGTCATACACACATACATCAAACAATACGCGCCGAAAAACGCGTCTCCATAACCGCTCTAATACAACGTCATATGTTTGAATTACCCGCTTTACGCTCTAATCACCCTCTTCGCTGAACACAGCATCACCATAAAAGAGACCTGGAATTTGTTTATTCTCGAACAGTCGTGTTTCACGTAGACCTCTTCCTCAATCTTCAACATCGTTGATCTTCAGATCATTGACTGACATACCATATCATAGTGTAATGACTAGCCTTTGCTTAACGATGCGATGTCTCAGACATCTCACTGCTGTGCAAATACCTTCTCCCATGGTTTTTATATTTCTCGTTCTTGACCCAGTATCGACCGATCTTTATTACTTAACCCCACATTACCATAAACTTCCCGACCGTCTGTCTGCAGGTTCGGGTCCCACCCCCTCCCCTACGCCCATGCGCTTAACCTCTCAATCTGGCCACGTGAGTGCCGTGAATAATATATGTATATTTATTATCAACGCGCATTACGTTCACTGATTGTGAAATTTGGCATCGGTTTTTGGCTTACACATATTGAACGGCGCCACAGCAGTCCCCTCCGCGCCATCATACCACAAGTCACACAAAATAATCTCCCACTTAACGTAAATACTCATCGAAATGCAATTTCCCGCCGGTATAACCTGACGCCATTTTTCCCGCGCGTTCCGCTGTCAAATTTGACAGCGACCAGCTCCTCTCCGTGATCAAAGACAATGAAGTGTTGATTTCTAATGTGACCTCTTTTAGGGCTTTGCCCTTTGAAAATTAAAAGTGATTACGATGCGTTAAAGTTTAAAGACGTTTTTTACAGTGTGTGAGAACTTTTTGTAAGATCGAAGACCGCCGTTTGAGATGTAAACTGCTTGTGCATAGACAATTGTGTCGTCCAAAGTTTGTGGTTAAAAGATAAACTATAAAAAAATCTTTTGAAATAACAAACTCTACAACTGGACTGAATAAAAACATCAACATTTAATTGTAAAGTAATATAGACTCGGCCATATTTGTTTTTTTGTTGTAAAACTTTTATTTAAACTTTAAGTGGTGTTCTAGCGAGAGTTCCATCTTTAAAATTCTTAGTATAAACAAAGATATCCCTCTTTTGGATCCTTTGTATACCGGTCTATTTACAACCTAGCTTTCACTTCTCAAAACTTCCTTTTCTATATTCCACAAAATCTAAATTTCGAGACGTCTCCAACCATTCCCTAATTTCGATATCTGCAATCCTTTTTTCTCCCAACCTTCTCAAAATATTCAACTCCCGATACATATTCAACGTTAAAAATTCTCGAAAACAACGGAGACATTCTCAAATTGTTCTTAAGTACCTATATGCTCACTTACTACGAGGCCCTGGTGATACTAGCATGCTTGACAACGGGCCTGATCGCTTTTGGCCATGAGGTAAATATAACATGCAAGTATCTGATTATACTTACTGCTACACTCGTCACCCGACGCACGCACACACGCAATGCTCGCTTAAATCTGATTGTAAGTAGACTTTACTTACCTCTCCATTGAAGTCTGTGTTATCTCCGTCGCGGGGGATCTAAAAGGCAAGTCCATAATATCGATTTCACTGCCTTAGTATCTGTACGGTAGATGTCTGCCTGATACGAAGGAAATGGAAACTAATTTTCTTCCTACTTCTCCTTTTAACTTCATTGCGGGTTCCAAGACAGTTCATACATTTCGCCGGGTCACGCCGAGCTTCATTGTTTCGGCGGCTTTCTTGCCTTTGTAGATCTGGGCTTACAAGAGTTGCAGTGGTTGAGAAAGAGCGGCGGGTTGGTCGCAAAAAAAAAAACTATGGTGTACTCCTTTATTTTTGAAAAATCTATGTCTAGCATGACTCCGATAGGGCTGAAATACATGAATAAACAGAAGTTGGATGATTGGTACCTCGTAATATGATTATCACTTGCGTTAACGGTGAAGGAAAAACATCGTGAGGAATTCTACGCAATGGAGAGCGCTCCAAAAGAAAGTTCTCGATGGTGTGTGTAGTCTGCCAACCCGCACCAGGCCAGCACGCTGGACTAAAGCCTAAATCCTTCTCATTCTGAGGAGAAGCCCATGCCTAGCGTTGGGACAGTAATGGACTGATTATGTTATTATGACCAGTACTGTTGCACGTGGTCGGAGTTCAAGACAGATGCATATGAGAACCCGTTTTATGCAAACGACAAACATTTTATTGTAGATGCATATCCGCCAGGGCCGGACTGAGACCTGAAATTGGCCCGGGCATTTGAGAGACGGTCGGCACAATGGTGGCAAAAAAAAAATCATTCCCAAGCGATTAGACTGATGACTTTTTTTTTAGACACCCCTCACTCTTTTTCCTGTATCTTGGGTGCATTTACAAACACAAACAATTTTGCGGCTTCTTTTTCAAGCGATAGGCGATAGATGGACGACCTTTTTTTTTTTTTGACATTCCCCTCCTTCGATTTCTCCGACTGTGTGACCGGTCCGTCACGGCCAGTCCGGGCCTGATATCCGCAATATGAAATGAAAAATAACGTTGCGTATGTGTGTGTATCGGTGCGATATCCGTAAGACAAGTGTCACTATAGCCCGTAACATAAAGGTGTGGATGTCGACGTTGCTTCGAGCCGCGGCCACGCAGCGTCGCGCCCCAGCCGAGCCGCGCGCACCCGCGACCCTCACAGCCGCGCCTGCCCATCGTGGGGGGGCGAACGTATGGTGTCAATACTTATCAGGTGGTGGCTTTAAACAAATGATTTTGTTGTAGTAGGGTAGATAATATTATTAAAATTAAATGAGTTGGTTCAAGTTCCAAATTTTTGACAATATTTTTTGTGAATTTCGACTTAAAATCTTGAGATGGTTTTATTTTTCATCTATTTTAGAGAGTAAGTAAGTTACATAATTAATTCAGTAAATAGTTTAATAAATAGATTCCTAGAATTGCATTTTTACTCAAACACGTTTTACTAAAATATTTTATATCCATTTTCTACCAATAACTATGTTGGATCAATTTCTATATAAGAGCGTCCTCCGGCAACGCGACAAGTCGCTAACGGTCGGATGTCGCGCCGCGTGGTCCTCAACGGTCGCGAGCACAGCCGCTACGCGGTCGAGCTTGCCTCGGTGACGTTAGCGCGGATGGTACGCGACTGCGACTAAATTCTCACAGTGACTTACGTTACGTTTGCGGTGTAGTAGAGTTTTACAATGTTTTTGGTGGATGATTAAAAAAACGTTGACTTTGCGTTTTTGGTGTTTTACTAACTGACTGATTTTTAAAAGATATATTCTTAGTAAAATAGGTTTATGGTTTTATAACATAAGCATATTTTTACACAAATCGCTTCACATTCATAATTTAGGATTAAGATTTTCTGTATCATACATACTTATAGATATCCATTGACTAGTACAATCTTCTGGATTCCGCGTTCAACAGCTGCGATAAAGGTTCTTTTAAAGTCCAGGTGGCATACTTTGAACTATTAGAGCTATCTTTTTTCCATAGCGAGAGAGGAATGAAGCTATATGGGATATATAGCGCTATTCCTCTCTCGCAACGGAACAATGATAGTTCTAACACTTCTTAGTACAGCCCTTGATATTTGTCCTGCAACAATGTGAGATCTGGGCTCCGTTTTGGCCTTTTGAGGAAAGTGCTAAAACCAGTTTGAGTTTTACAATCTTCTGGATTTCGCCCTGCACACAGCTGCACTCTAGGTTTTTCACAATAGTTTTTTGTACCTCGAAGCGTATTGTCGTTCTAAACATTCTGGAGCCAAGTTTTCTTCAGAATCTTCTCGGTGGCGGCTGATCTAAGCATTCAATTCAATTTATTTATTATTTCAAACATAATTTATCCATAAATCATAATATAATTCCTTCAAACCTTGTGATGTACTGCTGACGTAGATTAACCCTGGACGGGATACTTTTGGATTCAATAAAAATAAAATTACAAGAAGTAAACATGTGTTCTTTACGTGCAGCATTTTAGCGCCACGAGCGAATTGCGCGGTCATTTAACTCGGTTTAGAAAACATGATTAGTTCTTTTTTTTTTATTGAATCCAAAAGTGTCCTGGTTCAGTGTTAATCTATGTCAGCAGTACATCACGAGGTTTCAAGGAATTACATCATTTCGTTTACACCCTGTATTTTTAGTAAATCCAAGAAGAAATCTTAAGGCTATGTTAATAGGTAATTAATCAATACAATTACATTTAATTACATCAAATTAGGCATTCAATCGTAATGCAACATTCGGAGCGAACATGTTACGTTACGTCGTCTAATAAAATCCACGTAATTATGTTCGTTCCGAACTCTTATGCTCGCTGTTACTGACTGACGAAATGCTCGCTTTGTAACATGTTACATTACACGAATATGACAGGTCAGTCGCCACCTTTATAGACTTTTGCATTTATCGATTTGACGTATCGATGCTGCTGCTCGTCTCTTCAATAAATTTTCTTCAAAGTTGACCGACATTTTGAAGAGATTTGGTCTCATTTTATGGCTTTCACAGTCAAATTGGTAAAATTTGTTTTATTTTTTCTATGGTAGATACGGTTTACGTCATACGGTAAGTAGTCCATGAATGTTGGTGAGTTACCCTAAAGTAGTCGCGACTTTTTTGTCGCATAGCCTGCACATTATTTTGTGTTCCTTTTGGTTTTGTACAGCATGTTTTTTAATCACTTACGTTTGTCGCATGCTTGTCAATGCCCTTCGTTCCACTTCCCCGAAATTATTAATTTTCTGTTGCGATGAAATACCTTGCGTTGTTTTTCGTGTATTTAGTGGAACGCATGAGCATAGTGTGAAAAGTCGTGCGATTTTTTGTCGCAACTATTTTGTTGCTACAATAACAATGTTTGGTTCTGCATTTGTTGCTTCAGTCAATGATTTTTCGTAAATTTTAAAAGAAAAAAATATTGCGACAAAAAATCGCATCGATAAAAAAGAACCGGAATATTTTTTAACCCTAGTCTGATTGTCAGGAGTTGGCTGGTGGAAAAAGTGGGCCTAGTGGGCTTCGGCGGAGCAGTGAGAAATCAGAGTCTGCGTCTGAAGGCCGCACAGACAAACAACAAAGTCATACAAGTGGTAAGTCTGTTTCCTATTTTTGCGCGACTGCTGATCGTGAGGTCTTGGGTTCGATCCCCAGGTCAGGCAAAGTGCTATTGGGTTTTTCCGTGTGGAATTTCTCAGTAGCAGCCCGGAGTTTGGATTTCTGCCCGGTCAATGGCAATAGGCTCGCCCTTATTACATTGGACTTAAAAACATAACTGGCGAAAAGAGGGTGTACTAAATAACACCTCTGCCAACCCCTCGGGGCATAAAAGGCGTGATGTTAAATCATAGGAATTGATCTGCATGGTTTCTCGCATATATTAACTCGCCCACCCATCCAATTCCAGGCCTCAACGGTCTCCGAAACATCGGCAACACTTGCTTCATGAACAGCGTGTTACAATGTCTGTCGAACACGAAGCCGCTGCTGGAGTACTTGTCGGACGATAAGTATGGCGAAGATATTAACACAACGCTCTCTTGTATGAAGGGGGCGCTTATGAAAGGTAAGGACACTATCCCTTGGTTCGTTTGTGAAGAATGATTGACGCAAAAATTTACTGAGCTATGTTATGCAATAATGCGTCAACCCACAAAAAAATAGTTCTGTGTTAACGCCATCTAGTTATTGTAGTAGGTCTACTCAACGCTTGGAAAAATGCAAACTGCATTATGATTTTTTGATGGACGCTCTATTAAATTTACTACAGTTCTGGGCATTTTGACGTGACAACGATGAACGCCGGCAGCATGCACGAAAAAGCGTGACTCATTGTCACGTTCCGTCTGAGGCGAGCGTGCGAGCGAGAGCGCGGAACAAGCGATAGAGAGGCACGATGTTTTGTTATGACGTTGTCACGTTAAACTATCGTCCGTAAACCGACTTTACAGACAACCAATTTTTTTTTCAAGCGTTGTGTATAAAGAACTACAAGAACTAAATGAGGTGAACACAAAATTCATATTTTTGTGGATTGACACACTATTGCATAACATGGCCCAACTATTGTACCGCAACCTTATCTGTCGCGGTGGCCAAAGCGGAACTAACGACGCCATTTTATTTTGAAATGGCAATTTGAATTTTGAGAAGGGTTCGTGGCTTTCCAACCGCGTGGATTATACGGTTTGCGAAGTTAAGCTGCGCTTGCCGCGGTCAGTCCGTAGATGGATGACCATTCCTTCCACACATAGAGTCCCCTCCGTGCCTCGGACAGCACGTTACACAGTCGGTCCTGGGTGTCATACCAATATCTATGACAGTCTTTACGGGAAGTCAGATCCTCGAAAGTCTGACAACCGGACTAACCTTAGGATGTCGGCATTGAACATCTGAGAGGGCTCCAAAAAGTTCTCGATGATGTGTGTAGTCCGCCAACCCGCACCAGGCCAGAGTGAGGTAAACTAAGGTCTTCTCATTCTGAGAAGAGGCCCGTGCCCAGCAGTGGGACAGTAATGGTGTGATCATGCTGAAAAAAAAACGGCGTTAATTGAAGTAAAAATAGATTAGATTTTCTCCAAAACCTACATTCGTGCATGTTGGACAAATGATAATAATGTTTGTTCTTGTTGCAGCGTTCGGCATCGTGATAAAGGAATTATGGCGCAGCGGCGAGCGGGACGCCGTCGTCAACACGACTGCGCTCAAGTCTCAGGTTCAGAGGTTCGCGCCGCGGTTCATGGGATACAGCCAGCAAGATGCACAGGTGAATTATCATATACAACATGTAACGTAATTAACGCACACCCTCGAACACCCCAATTAGAATATTATGTTATAATCATAATACATACACTGAAATTTTAGTTTAACATGTATATGCATTGTTATTTACTAAATTAACGTTATTGAAATAAGGTTTATTTTTCTTTATTTTGTATTCAATGACGAAATTTGTATTAATACAAATCAAAATGCACTTTTAAAAGTCTTTTTTCCTTGATTTACGGTCCATTTCAGTTTGTTTTGACTGTACAGGGGTAATGTGACTAATTTCCGTAGTTTTAATTATTTTTGGGATAAATAATTACCTATATTAAAAATGATAGAAATCGATTCAGTAAACGATTCTGAACAAACTACTTTCAGGATGTGCGTTAATTATGTTACATATTGTATACTTGCTTACCTGTAACTTGCGAGCAAGTCTTCGTCGGCCAAGGTGAAAACTTGCATTGCAACTTACAAACTATATTTAGCCAATTGAAAAGACGCAAGTGCTTGCAGAAGTTTCAAACACCTGTGTACAGCTGGACGAAGTTTGCGGCAAGTCTGTAAAATTTCCACAAGTTGACTTACTGCGGGTGTTTACAGTGCAAGTTGATTGCAGAAGTAAACTTGTGCAATTTACCTTGCTCTAGTGCATTCAACGCTTAAGGGGGCGACTTGGGGTCAGTTTCTACCAAACGGAAAAATATTCGCGGATGCTCTATCAGTTCTTAAATTTCACTAAATAAGTAACATAACATCACGCCTCTATTCCCCGAAAGGTTCGGCAGAGGTGTATTTAGTACACCCTCGTTTCGCCAGTTATGTTTAAGTACCATGTAATAGGGGGCGAGCCTATTGCCATCAACCGGGCCCAAATGCAAACTCTAGGCTGCTACTAAGGAATTAAACCGGAAAAACAACACTTTGCCCGACCTGGGGAACGAACCCAGGAGCCCATGCTCAGCAGTCGCGATTGCGACCACTAGTCCAACAAGGCAGTCAATATCAATATTGACTTTAAGTATAATAAAATCCGACGCAGACATCGAGCGTTTCCTTGCGCATGCACGAGGATGCCAGAGCGTCGAATTAAATTTTTTTAGAAGTATTTTTAACACCATTTAGATGAATATTTCTAACGCTATGCCCTCTACTTGCAAAAGCTATTATAGTTTGATTCAAAGTGTGAATAGATCTAACCCATTTTTTACACAACATGACGCCTGTATTCCCCGAAGGGTTCGGCAGAGGTGTATTTAGTACACCCTCGTTTCGCCAGTTATGCTTAAGTCCCATGTAATAGGGGGCGAGCCTATTGCCATCACCCGGGCATGAATCCAAACTCTGGGTTGCTACTGAGGAATTCAACCGGAAAAACTCAGTAACACTGTCCGACCTGGGTATCGAACCCAGGACCTCACGAGGCACCACCAACGAGGCAGTTAACAACACCCAACCCATTTTTTAACACTATTTAACTAATAACATGTTATATTCGCAGGAGTTCCTCCGCTACCTACTGGAGGGTCTGCACGAGGACGTGAACCGCGTCACCATCAAGCCCAAGCCGATCCTCACTGAGATCGACGACAACCTCAGGTAATAACTACACATAAATACCAACTTGCATCAGTAGAGTAACTCCTACTTTCTGAAAGGCTCATCAACGCAATATCGTAGAATTTTTCACCTGAATAAAAAAAAAACGACTTAAAACTGAATATTGCACATCAGCTCGTAACAGTTGTTATAATCACCATGCTTGGTAAACGAATTAATGATCGAGCGCAAAAGATGAAATTCTGGCCACCATCTTGCAATACCGGCCACCATCTTGCAATACCGGCCACCATCTTGCAATACCAGCCACCATCTTGCAATACCAGCCACTATCTTGCAATACTGGCCAACATCGTGCAATACCGGCCACTATCGTGCAATACTGGCCACCATCGTGCAATACCGGCCACCATAGTGCAAAACCGGCCACCATAGTGCAATACTGGCCACCATCTTGTAATACCGGACCCCATCTTGCAATACCGGCCCCCATCTTGCAATACCGGCCCCCATCATGCAATACCGGCCCCCATCGTGCAATACCGGCCACGATCTTGCAGCACCGGCCACTATTTTGCAATATCGGCCCCCATCTTGTAATACCGGCCCCCATCTTGCAATACCGGCCCCCATCATGCAATACTGGCCACCATATTGCAATACCGGCCACCATTGTGCAATACCGGCCACCATAGTGCAATACCGGCCACCATCGTGCAATACCGGCCACCATAGTGCAATACCGGCCACCATCGTGCAATACCGGCCACCATCGTGCAATACCGGCCACGTTCTTGCAACACCGGCCACTATCTTGCAATACTGGCCACTATCGTGCAATACCGGCCCCCATCGTGCAATACCGGCCACGATCTTGCAGCACCGGCCACTATCTTGCAACACCGGCCACTATCTTGCAATACTGGCCACGATCTTGCAACACCGGCCACTATCTTGCAATACCGGCCGCCATCATGCAATACTGGCCACTATCGTGCAATACTGGCCACTATCGTGCAATACTGGCCACTATCTTGCAATATTGGCCAACATCGTACAATACCGGCCTGTTGGCTGTACGATGTTTCGTACAATACCGGCCACTATCGTGCAATACCGGCCGCCATCTTGCAATACTGGCCACCATCTTACAATACCGGCCACTTGAATTTGAATATGTCCTATATTCATTATTGTATTGTATGTTACAGCGATTCAGCTAAAGCGGCCGAAGCCTGGAACCGCTACCTCCGCATGGAAGACAGTCGGGTGGGCGACATATTTGTGGGACAACTCAAGTCGACCCTGCGGTGTACGCACTGTAACCACGACAGTGTCACTTTTGACCCCTTCTGGGACCTCAGGTAACACCCTCAATGTGAATGCGTGAATTTTAAATTTTATTTTTGTTTGTTAATTTTTTGTACTCAAGTCTTTCAGTACTACTTTCCTCATTGGTCTTGACTCCATTGTTCTCTCACTATCCTAAATCATAGTACTGTATCCACTGAAATTGTTAAAGATATTATTTTTAAAAGAGTAACCATGGAGTTTCTTGCCGGCTCTTCTCCATAGGAAACGACTAATTGGAACCGTGCATCTAAATTCGACTTTTCATAAGCACCTGTATTGGTTTATGTGAAATATTTTATTTTTAATTTGATTTTATCGTATTAAGGACATAATAGGAAGAACTGCCTCGTAGGTCTAGTGGTGGCAAGCGAGACAGCTGATCGTGAGGTTCTGGGTTCGATCCCCAGGCAAAGTGTTATTGGGTTTTCCCGTGTGAAATTCCTCAGTAGCAGCCCGGCGTTTGGATTTTTGCCCAGTTGATGGCAATAGGCTCGCCCCCTATTACATGGGACTTCTTTATATAGTATAAAACAAAGTCGCTCCCGCTATCTGTACGCTTAGATCTTTTAAACTACGCAACGGATTTTAATGCAGTTTTCAGCAATAGATAGAGTGATTCAAGAGGAAGGTTTATATGTCCCACATTAGAATCTACATTGCACCCGTGCGGAGCCGGGGCGGGTCGCTAGTAAAACATAAAAACGAAATGAGGGTGTTACTATACACCTCTGCCCAACCCTTCGGGGAATATAGGCGTGAAGTTATGTTATGTAATCGTAAGACAAAGTCTACACTCCTCATATTTTGTTGTATTTGCGCACAGTTTGCCGATTCCATCTCGCACGGGTAACATGAAGCTGCAGCAGTGTTTGTCACACTTCACGCGTGAAGAGGAGATGGACGGCGACGAGAAACCGGTCAGTATTATATACAAAACATTGTTTTTTTTACTATATAGCAGGGGTGGCAAACCAGTCGATCGCGGCTCTTAGTCCAGTCGATCATGGCAAGGCAAAGAAAAATATAAGTTAAATGAAGAGGTACTGATTATGTAATTGGTAGATCGCACAGAGACTACTCAGTAAACAGTAGATCTTGGGTCGAATCAAGTTGGCCACCCCTGCTATATAGGGTGTAAACGAAATCATGTAATTCCTTCAAACCTCGTGATGTACTGCTGACATAGATTAAACTAGCACGGGTTACATTTGAATCAATAATCACTTTTTAACAAAAATAAAACCGACTTCAAATGGTCTATCTCCGAAGTTCTTCATCAGATCTTCACCAAATTTAAATGGGACCATTTCGAAAGAATACTCTTTAAAACAAAAAAATAATCATTAAAATCGGTTCACAATTAGCAAAGATATTGCGGAACAAACATACAAAAAAAAACATGCAGTCGAATTGAGAACCTCCTCCTTTTTGGAAGTCGGTTAAAAAAAAATACAAGTCAACATGTGTTCTTAACGTGAAGCATTTTAGCGCCCCAAGTTAAATGACTGCGCGGCGAGCGACAGCCGCACAGTTTGCTGAAATTGCGTGAATCTATGTGTAATTTTCTGTTTCAGACATGTTCGAAGTGCGGCGTGCGTAGAAAGTGCCTCAAATGGTTCACCGTCCAGAAGTTCCCGCAAGTACTTGTAATACATCTCAAGAGGTAAGCATGTACACACAAACCTTTATAACCCCTCTATTACACCTAAAAACAAGTTGTAAACATAATTTCACTAATTTGGTACAACAAAGACGTAAGATAAGATAAGATAATTTTTATTTGCTCAAACATGAGTGTACATACATACAAAAACAATTGTCAGCATATATGCAAGATGTTAAAGTAACAATAGAGATCATCATGTTTGCCATGATCAATGGCATACAAATATTAATACAAAAAAAAAAAAAAAAAAAAACTATTATTATTATATAATTACATTAAATTATGTAGAATGTTGAAAACCTTCTGCCAAAAACTCATTAATATTATAATAGCCTTTATCTGCTAGAAAATTCTTTACTTTATTTTTGAACGCTACATCACTTAAATGCTTCCAACTTTTTGGCAGTTTATTATAAATTTTTGGAGCCATGCAAAAGACACTTTTCCGCATAAGTGCAGTCCTATATTGATGTAAGCAAATCATAGTATTGTCACGCCTATTACGTGGAAATAGATCTGCCATGCGAGTATAAAGGTGAGGGTTGTACCGTAAGAACATTAATTACGCTTTTTTTTTACACAAGTTTAGTCTGTCAAAATGTGCGGAAAGACTATTTACTTCGGGAGAAACATCTCCTGTCATTTTTTTAAAGAAGGTTTATTATGGCATTGTGAAATGATCGATTTGTGCTAAGTTCTTTTTAAAAGAAATAGCTTGGTTTTAACACTTAATGATCATGTGTAAAATATTTCAAACAAGTGTTTTAAAAATCTACATACATGTTTGCTACCTAAAGTATACCTACATACATATTTGATATAACTTTTTCGAAAAAAAATCTAATAATGTAGAATATGTACATGATTTATGGCTAGGTGTAAACGAAGAGTAAGGGTAGCTATACACATAAGCGGGCCGGCATTAATCGGCACAGCCGGGCGGCTTTCGACTGCGTTGACCACAACACACTTATCTGTAAATTACACCACTACGGAATTCGTGGACGCGCTGCTGACCTCGTTTTTTCCTATCTATCAAATAGACAGCAAAGAGTGGGCGTCAATGGTGCTATATCGTCTGGGTCTCTGGTTAAAATGGGCGTGCCTCAGGGCTCAATTCTTGGGCCTTTTCTATTTCTAGTTTATATAAATGATCTCCCTTATATGATGTCCAATTTATCTGATGTAATTTTATTTGCCGATGACACTTCCTTAATTTTTAAAATAGATAGAAAAGATAAGGACGTTCTACATGTCAATGAGAGCCTAACTGTTCTTTCTAAATAGTTTACAGCCAATAATCTATTACTTAATGCAAATAAAACAAAATGCCTTAAGTTTTCACTACCAAATGTACCCCAAGTAGGTTTAAATTTAATGCTCGATGGCAACAAACTTAATACAATTAATGAAACCGTATTCTTAGGTATAACTATAGACTCTAAATAGCAGTGGGGTGCTCATATTATTGCCCTGTCGGCGAGGTTAAGTTCTGCTGCATATGCAGTTAGGAAAATTAGGCACCTGACTGATGTGGCTACAGCTAGGTTAGTGTACTTCGTCTATTTCCACAGCATTATGTCCTACGGCATTCTGTTGTGGGGCTCAGCAGCTGACGTTGATTCGGTTTTTATTTTACAAAAGAGAGCAATCCGTGCGATTTATAACCTGGGGTCCCGCGAGTCCCTTAGAAACGTGTTTAAAGATATACATACTAACTTTGCCGTCACTCTACATCTTGGAAAATATATTGTATGTTAGAAAAAATTTGCATTTGTTTAATGTTAGGAGTGATTTTCATAATAAAAACACACGGCATAAACATAAAATTGTAGTACCTAAATTTAGATTAAGTAAAACTAGTACCTAAGTCATTTTTAGGTAATGGCGTACGTTTTTATAATAAGCTGCCGAAATCTGTAACAGATCTTACAGAGGGAAAATTCAAAACCCATATTAAACGTGTCCTCACTCAAAAAGCATATTACAAGACTAAGGACTACGTTGATGACAGGGATGTTTGGCATTAGTTCTTGCACATGTGGCTTCCCTGGAACCTCATTAACAACATATGTGTATGTCTATTAACTATCCTCAATTATGATTATATATTTTTATTTTTTAATGCTATCATTACTCTCAAGATATCTTTATCTTACTTTACAATGATTTTTTAGCTAAGTTTTGATGACATTTAATTATGTCAATTGTTTTATATAGTTTAGCTTCCTTATCACTTTTGTAAATGTGAGAACTTGGACCTGTGGACCTGCCTCTATAAATTTGTAACTTACCTACTGTTATACATACAGTTTTTATTCTATTTTGTTTGTTAATTTTTGTTCTACATTACTCATTGGTCTGTGGTCAGGACTCCATTGTTCTCTCACTATCCTAAATCATTGTACTCTGAAATTGTTAAAGATATTGTTTTTAAAAGAGTAACCATGGAGTTTCTTGCCGGCTCTTCTCCATAGGAAACGACTAATTGGAACCGTGCATCTAAATTCGACTTTTCATAAGCACCTGTATTGGTTTATGTGAAATAAAAACTTTTGATTTTGGTAAAATCGAATATATGTAGTTGAATGTTCGGGAATCACAACCCGCTTGACTTAAATTTTAGTTCAGCTAAGAATTATTGTTATTGGAGCTGAACGTATGTAGTAGTTGCTACGGGTCGGCTTTTTCGTTCCACAAGTACTGCCGATCGAATGATGTGTCTACCCAAAGGAACTACCCAATCGGCACAACCCGAATGAAGCCGAACAAGTGCAGTAATTACTTCGAGTCGGCTTTGTTGTTCGACAAATGCCGCCAAACCGGCCCGCTTATGTGTGTAGCTACCCTAATATTCAATAGAACACTGTCAAACAAGCTTCCTTATAGTTTACAAAGCAATTGATTGATTTTGATTGGAAATTATTCTTGTAAAGCCGAAAAAAAAATTGTTTTATCGACGAACAGAACAATAAAAGAAACCAGACCTTGGTTGCGTACAAATGAACCGCCGCACTTCTGTCGCATGCTGATGTTTGTAGCATGCCACACACTGTAGCACGATGTTGGTTCATTGGCTCGGCGTAAAACCGGCATTTTTTATTCTTTACTTGGTCGCGGATGGCCCTAGTCTCACCAGATGGTAAGCGCAGACAGGGTCTAAGATGGAGCACGCGAATCCAAGTAACAGAGATATAGAGGGATTCCCCTATACCCCTCTGGTTCTCACATACACACGACGGCACACAGTAAACTGCTTGGCGCCGGACTTAAATGTTCAGGTGGTAGCTAGCCACGCGGACCGTATAGATCCTATCACCAAGCGAGCTGTACACCCATATTCTAAGACGTTCCTCCAAAACTTACTCGACTCAGAACGGCCTCGAAAACACCTTAAAAATTGTATTCTTAGTCGCAATTTCGAATGAACTTTGACTAGACACCATTTTTGTTTCGGCTCACATAGTAGACGCCATCTTGAATGTTATTCTGTTGTTCTCAGGTTCTCCCCAACAGAGCGCTTCCGTGGAAAGTTGAATGTCCTCGTGGAGTTCCCTCTGAGCAACCTGGACATGTCGCCGTACGCGGCCACCCGCGGCTCCCAGCCCGTCTACAACCTGTACGCCGTCAGCAACCACTCAGGTACCGTACACGTCCACTATACAACCTGGACATGTCGCCGTGCATGCCTTCCCCCCTATATTTCAAGAATGCGAAGAAACATGGTTGCAACAGTATACTAACCACAATGTAATCCTATGTAATGTAATGTCCTTCTACTCCCTCCTACCTTAAAGATCGTTTCGAGTTCCTCCATGACACACACTCGAGATCATTAAGGTCATCAGAGAATCTGACGTTAAAAATGCCAATGCATTCTACCAACTTCTTTGGTAAATCATTCACAGTCCAGGCTGTTCGGCTTTGGAATGCTTTGCCAGTTACAGTTAGACGTGCGCAATCCTTGGTCCTTTTCAAAAGACTCGTCAAGTATCACTACCTATCAATATAGTTAATTTTGCATCTTTATGTATAGTTATTTATTGTCTGTTTATATTATGTATTACACACATTAAGTGTAATGTGTATGTAATACATAATATAAACAGACACCAATAAATAAATATTATATACAATAAATATGAAATAAATATAAATATATATCACTATATGTGTTTTTAGGTTTATTTAACGTACATAATTTAATGTCTCCTAATTAATTGTTACACTGAACTACCTCTCTTTTTTTTTTTTTTTTTGGTTGCACTTCATGTCCATCCAAAGGTTGTCTGGAAGAAATCGCCTAGTGCGATAAGACCGCCCATTGTACATCTCTATTTTTATAGTAATGTTTCTTGTTTGTTTTGTGTACAATAAAGAGTATTGTATTTTATTACTTGCAGGAACAACATACTCTGGTCACTACACAGCTTACTGCAAGCATCCGTACACGGGCGACTGGCACGAGTACAACGACTCCAGGTATGTCACATTATCATGCAGCAGCTGCATCTAAAATCAATAGTAGTGTAAGACCAAGATTACACGCTCAGTTTGGCGTCAGTTTAGTCTATCAGTATGGATTGACGATTTTCACGGTTACACGGTCAATCTAGACTGACAGCAGACTGATGAAAAGGCCGTTAGACTTCGGAGCTGACCGCCGGCTGTCAATTTAGATCAGTGCTTAGTCATGGATATTTTAAGGAAAAAAAAAGAAAGCGTATGCTATGATAAGCGGGCGCTTGCAGCGCGCTCGTAGCTATGTCGTTTGACTCGTCCTTCTGCATTGCGTCGCTGACGGTGACTGACGCGAGAATGATGCGACCGGTTTACACGATCATTCTGCCATCAGTATTTCATCATTCAAAACGGACTGACAAAATTATTTAAAATATTTAATTTTCATCAGTCTGGACCATCAGTCTGTCAATCCGTGGGTTACACGATCATTCTGACCAGATTGACGCCAAACTGAGCGTGTAACCTTGCTCTTATGATGGTAATTCACAAGGCTATTCGTATTCGCCGTGTTTGAACAAATATTTGTGTTAAGTCCAAATATCGCCAACATGCCAACCACACATGGACGCCAACAACAAATATGCCCAAATACTTCGAACTACTGAGCGAGCCATGTGTGGGCGGTAAACGAACATATTTGTCATATTTGAATGCTTTGATGTGTGAACAAAAACCGACATCCCGGCGGATACGGATGTTCGTGTTATTGCGTATTCGTCTTATTCGTGAAAAATAGGCGAATAGAGTAACTTCACATCGTCGTATTTGGGCAAATAAAGCGAATATGCGAACATGAAAAGCGATGTGAATTGCCACCATAAGATACAATATATCTATCTATATAAATAAAAATGAATCGCCAAATGTTTTGCTAAGCGCAAAACTTGAGAACGGCTCGACCAAATCGGCAATTTTTTTGACGTGAAAAAAATTACGCGGCCATTGACGCTGGGTCATCACTACCCCGATTTTAATGACAAATTATGGCGAAATCAAAGGTGTGACTTTAATTTTTGAAAGTGTTTGTTAAAAAAAGGTTATTTGCGCATGTAGTAAAATAAAAATAATGCCACCATATTAAAATAAATCAAACTTTTATTAGCTTCCAAAGTAACATGCAAAATCAACGTTGAAAATGTAACATTCATACTCTATTCTATTTTTAACACTTTTTTATAAACTATTCTTACAAATAATAGGAATCGACAATCTTAGGTCATAGATGAGAGATCAAAGAAACGCCCAATATTACAAATAATAAGAAATCAGTCTTCTACATCTTCATCGATAGTCATAAAAGTACTGCAATTATTGCACTACGTAAAGATATGATCTGGGCAAATGTAAATATGGCACACATGACAAGTATGGTTTGTATTCTTGTCCTTTTTGGTCGGACATATTTGACATCTCTTGCGAATTCCTGAAACTTTTCTTGGCGGTTCTTCGGAAGGTCCACCCACGAAATCTGCAAATTCATTGTCGACGTCCGAAGCAGCGTCGATATTCTCTTCATCGGACTCTGATTCCTCCAGCAACGACAAAATTCGGTCTGGGTGGTTTGCCAATGACATTTTCGTCGAATAACTAAAAAAGATCAAGTAAATTAACTTCAAACATTGACTAAAACATGAAATTAACTAAAACAGGTATGCCACAAAAATACCACGCCAGCGCTGACGCTGGGTCATACTTACCCGCTTTGATTTGACGCACGTGTACCTTGCTGCGCAGCCGGCATTGCGCTGAGCCTGCCGGTGGATCGGGGATGGGGATACCGTACCTCCAGCTACACAAACGCTTAAAACATATGATAAGCGCATAAAAAAAATATGGCCGTTTTAAACGCGCTGGGTCACCATGACCCAGCGTCAATCACGCCGGGTTAAGGCACAAGGAAGGTTCTTATGGAGAGAAAAAACAAATTGCGTGAAAAATATTAAAAACAACACTTTTATTTTCCCATACAAACTGTTCTTACCTGTCACAAAATAATAGGTAGGTAGGTGCGCCGTAGATATTTAGTGCTACCCGTACGAAGCCGGGTTGGGTAAAGCTAGTTATTCTAATATAATCTGTCTCAATTCCAGAGTATCACCAATAAATAGTCGCAACGTGGTCTCCTCAGAAGCGTACGTGCTTTTCTACGAGTTGCAGCGACACACGTAGCAACTGCACACACACACACATATATACACACACACACCCGCACAGACACGCTGTGACGTCACACACCGCACGAGCGCACGCCAGTGACGACACACGGTCGGTCGGTATCACATCATAATAGTTTGTATACGCTCATATTTTTATATTACTATTAAATTAATTGCAAAAATTACCTTGGTTTGTGCTGTTTCTAAGTAAAGGTGCCTACAATGTTCTTTTTTAATTGTAAAAAATTCAAATTACGTGTTGGGTAATGTTTTTTTTTTAAATGAATAAACAGATAGCTTGTTGAACGTCAAAAACCAAATATTAATTGAAAAGAGAGGCAAAATATTATTTTTTTTGGTTTAAACTTTTTTCGTATAACATTAGATAAAAATGATCCACTAAAACACGAATATCTTCTGAATCATTCTACAAATGGTATCAGGTCATCTTGATTCACTGTTAAAGTTCCCTGGAAGCAAACACGTTGTTTAAATTTATAAATTTGCTTCTAAAATAGGTATTTTTTGTCTAATGTTATATGAAATAGAGTAGAGGCCCGCTTGCACAACGACTAGCTAAATATTAGCGCTAAAAATATTTAAAATGTCATTATAATTTAGCCACTTGTTTGAAGTTGGAGACAGAATGACATTTTAATATGTTTAACACTAACTGCCGCACTCAGAGACGTTTAACGGTTACTGCGACTCTTTAGTAGAGATTTCTAGAGTTTAATCTGTACAGAGGAGTTGTTTAAGTAATCGTTAAACCTCTCTGTAGTTAATTTATTTAGCTAGTTGTTGTGCAAGCGGGCTTGGCTCGTTTTAATAAACGAACTCTCAACATGTCGACCTGGTAGCTGGCTCCCAAAAAGAGCTGCCATAGAGAATTTCATACATTTGACAACTTTTTTTATCTTCCACTCAAGTCATATCGAAATGATACTTAAGACAGCTCTAAAATAAGAGTCGTTTATTAAAACGGGCTTTATACAAGTGTCTATGGTAGCTTGGTCAGGCGTTTATGAGCTTACAGACTATATTAGAAGCACTATAAAAAACAATTGTATTTTAGTGATTGTCAAATAACTTTTATGGTGTCTTACCGGCCGTACCGACTTATGACGTCATCCGTCATGACGGGTCACTGCCGTCCAACGAAATTGTACAAGTATTGAAATGAAGTAAGAAGATGGAAAATTGTACAAGTTAAATTATAATGTAGAAAAAAAATCGAAGAGTAAGTAGGTAAGTTTTTGTAGTGATACAAATTTTGTAGTGGCAAAACAAAATACAAATAGCGATTGAATAAATACTGTAGTAAATAGGTTTTGTATCAAAACATGTGTTTTTGTATTGGTATTTAAATACAATAGATTTTGCAGTGAAATAGATTGTTTTTCTATACATAATTAAATAGAGCATTAAAATGTATTTTGTATTTGTATCACTACAAATTCTTAGTCCGTAGCAGCAGTACATAAATATATTTATTTTTACACAATACAAATTACAGTGATAACAAAATTGTTGCATATATATAGTCGCAAGTTATACATATAATATTATCTTCTTACTTCTGTTATATATTGTAGCGCCATCTAGTAATTAAAACATTGAAAATAATGATCACCACAGTCCGTCAAGAGTGGTGATAATGGCAATATTGCTGAAGACCGAATTTTGAAGCGGTCAAGACCATGAGAGCCATGTCTATGGCTCTTTTACGTCACATGTAATAGCCTTTTTTTTTTTGGGATAGGGCATTATCCCACCCATATCTTATTCCATCTCTATACCCAATTCACGGAACGAAAAAATAAAATGCAAACAATATTTTGACTACTCTTAATCGAGATATTTTCAGTAAAATATTGCATAACATTAATTTCTAACAAAAAGAAATTGTGTGATGTTAATCTATTTGAAACACTCCTTATTTAAGTATTTTTAAAAAATTTCATCGATTTCACAGAAAACATCACTATTAATAGTAGTAAAATGTTTTTTACATTTTATTTTTTTCGTTCCGTGAATAGGGTAAAAGGTTGGATTCTACTAGGTACTTTTTTTTGTTAAAAAACAATATCTTGCAAATGAATGTTTGTTTTTTCATGTCGGATTTTCGTTTTTTTAATACTAGATGGTGCTATAATAAATTGTGATGATGAATCTTGCGCTAGATAGCGTTGTTATAAAATCTGTTGTGTTTAAAACTTCGTCAACCTCTGTGTCCAGTATTTTTTGGCAGTTGACGGTGGCGCTGCTTGCACATGTAAATGTCAGCGATACGTCAAATCCAGTACATTTATATTTAGTTCTCTATTTCGCCACCTGTCAAATTATACTGGCCGCTCTGTACTTGTTGTGGAACAGATTTGATTAGATAGCTAAAGTTATGTTTTAGTATTTAAAATAATTGTATTAATTTATTATTTTTAACGGTGAGGTGTCGTGTTTCTAACAAATAATCCGTTTTGTGATTTATTTTTAGTTATATAGTCATACACTAGGTTTTTTTTGTGTATGTTATTTCATACACAGTTCAAATCGAATGAGTGATAATAAAATCTAGCTGTGTCTCGTGTTTAGCAGCTGTTTAGAGTAAACAGGGACAGACACGCTCATCAATCTCAACGGAACCGTTGAATTGTTTGACAACAAAAACAATGTCAAAACATTTTGACAGTTGCTGACCGACGGTCGTTTCGTTTGCTGTTCGGCAACAATTTTACTAGTTAAACATTGTTTTGTATGGAGATTGACTTGAGACACGATTTTAAATAACAAGTATGTAAACTTTTGTAGCGGCAGTAATAATTACACTAGAACATGGATGGCCAACCTTTTCAGCAGATTTTACGTAGGGCCGCCGCTATACAAAGAAATATTTAAAAAAAAGATGTTTAAATAAAATAGACAAGTAAAATTTTTTGTTCATATGACCCAGCTCTACGAGCCACCAGTTAACGCATGGCCGCGTGTTGGCCACCCATGCGCTGGAAGAACGAGAGATAAAATAGTCAAAAAGGGTATATTTGGGTAAAATCACGACACCACACCGACATCGTTGCCATTTTTCACAGCCCTCCCCCTCATTATTTATTTACTAAAAAAAATACTTATTATTGTTACTATAATTGTTTTTTTTGTCTAATTTTTATAGATAGAGCTTTTTCGGAAGTGAACGTGTGGTTGTAAGATAGATATTATGCATTTTATGAAGTTATATCAGTTTGGTTAATGGTTACATCGCTTGGTTGTCTGTAACCGGTTAGTGAGAGAACTTATCATCGGACAAAGTTAATCTGTAGGATTTTTTTTATTCAACATCTTTATTTAGTGCTAATGCACTATTTAGATAAATAAATAATATAATGATTTTATTGCATCTCGCTAAAATCATGAGTCAATTAAACAGGTGGTATTTTTATTTGTTTTCATCAAAGAAATTATAAGAATTTGTTGAAACTGCAATACAGGCAACTAAGCACACACAACTTCGTCATTATTATCAACCGTTTAAAACAAAAATCATGTTACATGTCGAACGTATGGCATTTTGTTTTTATTTATAATTAAGATCGGCGTAACACGTAGCGCTGTCGACGGTTCAACCACAACTGACTAGTCGCGCCAATCCGTCGTGTTTAATGGTATTTATGTTACTAAGTGCTTTAGTAATTACAAATTACCATTTGAATGATAATTATGGTACAAAAAAAGAAGTAAAATCAATTTATTAAGGTCGATAATTGAATGCGATGGGGTTAGTTTAGACTGTTATATTATAATGGTAATTCATCGTGATAATTTATAACACAGATGTTGTGAATTTTGCACATCGTTTTTGTTCATAGTTCTAACTATTCTTATTCGACTTCGCAGTTCACTGTCGGGCATATATCTTACCAAAAAAGAGGCAATTATTATTATACTTATTAATCAAAAATTCTGATGGAAACAACTCTAAAAATAAATATTTTATCGCGATGATATGTTTATATGGTCATATTATAACAGTTTAAACCTCAAAAAAACGGCGGATTAGAATAGTGTGTTCAAAATATAAAAATATATATATATGAATTGTTAACGCTTGTCTCGATGTACGAAAACGCTGGCAACTTAGCTTAAAAATAAATAAACGTATTTTGTATTTGGATAGGGATCCCTAAAAGTAAGTCTAGCGTATGTGTTCAAAGACAGTATATATATTATGAAGCACTATTTTATAATAAGGCTCAATAAAATTATTTGTAACTAGCTGTGTCCTCACGGCTCCGCCCGCGTAAGAAGTTTTATTCCAGTAATAAATATAGCCTATGTTACTCAGTGATAATGTAGCTTTCTAACGACAAAAGATTTTTCGAAATCGGTCCAGTAGTTTTTAAGTTTATTCGTTACATACAAAAATACAAATCTTTCCTCTTTATAATATTAGTATAGATAACAAAATAATTAGTTAATTTTCATTGCTGATAAAGGTCAATCTAAAATTATATATATTTTTGCATTTCCGGGCTATTAGGCCTGCGTTAGCAAAAGCGTTTTGAAAAATAATGACCACTCGTCCACTACAATGGTTATGCATGCTAAAACATACACAAACTTCCAGTCTCGAAATAAATATACTAATTATGTGTAGGATAATGTCAATTGGTCTATAATATGTCAATAGGTCTGAACTAGTCAATCATTTTACAATACTTTTTGTGTATGTCATGACACGCATTATTTTTTTAACGTGAACTATACATGCCATAGAATCTCCGTAATTTAATTAATAAAATCATTAGAAAATGGACAAGGCGAGCTTGAGTTAGATTTTATTTAGCAATACTCTGGTCCTATTGCAACCTATCCTAGTAGCAAATCAAATGTTGCAAAAGTGTTGTACTGCAATCTTTTCCGTATGTTTGAGGTTATGTAGGCTCGAATCATGAGACTGTCTTTGAATACATATTTTAAGACAAGATCGGGATGTAGCGTTTATCTATTTTTACAAAGTTTTTAACATAGATATAATGCCGATAGTTAAGGATGCTTTAAAGTCGCGCTTACATCCGCCGAAAATTAGTCAATAGTTAGTGTAAAAATATAGCTAAATATAACCCTATTTCGGCATTCGGCCTTGGCTTTCGTCATCCGAATTCGGCCTCGGCCTTAGCCGGATTTGGCCAACGAATTCGAACAAGATGTAAACGCGACTGGCAGCGTGGTTGTTTTTTTTTTGTATAATTTTATCAATTGTTATATTGTTTTAACTTCCAAGTTCGCTGAGGGAATCTTAATTTTAACCAAAGATTTGCTAAATCGTAGTGTTTCTGTATTAATGATAAATAAAAATAATTTATTGTAATAATTATTTATAAATTGTAAAATCGTCGGCGCTCGTCGACTATTTATGTAAAAATACGTAACAGATTACTATTATATAAATATATATTTAAATGAGTAAATTATTAAAAAGGTGTTTAATTTTTAGTCATACGGAATCCCGTAATTTTGCCGATCCTTTGTTGTGGGTGTCATAACATGCACAAATATCCCTAATCAAATCGAACCTCTATAGCGGGCATATAAGGCTTCGTCCTAGCTGGTCAGTGAGGGGCATTGCGTCGTGTTTCCGCAGAACAGTGCGCTAAGGTTAAGACGCAGTGGCCGTGTCCTATCAGCTTCATTGCAGGGCTCATTTCTGCCGCAGTCAAGCCCCGCAAAATAATCTATACGCGCCGCTCCACAAGTATAGAAGTCGTATTGCTTTTATCTTCGCGACGCAATGCAACGCAACGCACTGCCCAGCTAGGACGAAGGATAATATTATGTTCAAATCAAGCCCTTGCCCTAGATGAGGTAAGTAATATATATCTTATTTCTTTCCAAGAGGGACGACACTGGTAACATCATTATTATTTACGGACTTTACGGTTCAGTCACGTGCATTTTAAGAGATTACTCATACATTGGACCAATCGTATTTAGATAAAGCAATGGATACTAGACGTTGGTTTGCATTGAAAAGTGTTTACACTGGTCCAACACCAATCCACTGATACTGGATCCATATAGGTTCGCTTTAGTATTTTTTCTTAGCACTGCTAGGGATGTTTTGTTACAGATCGAACATTTTGTGCTTAGGTCGGACTTACTGGCTGAAACCCCACGATTTTCCTCCGATGAACTGCCGGGGGTGCGGGGCTCGTTCGCGCACCCGGCAGGTCAGCCCCGTACATCCCGCACCACGTGCGGTCTCCAAACTCCGCCACATGAACACGGCGCACTGCCCTGTCGGGGACCTGGGACATGGGATTCACCTATCAATTAATACAAGAGGCGAAACGTATTGGGTATACAGATTCCTGTATTGGACAACACCTCTGCTTACCCTTTCAGGGATAACAGGCGTGAGCATGACATGTCGTTGGCCTAATTATCAAAATTCGTAACTCCGTTTGGGCAAATTTTACAGGAGGGAGAAAAAAAAGGTTTGTTATCTAAATAAATAAATGGCGGCGTGGAGTTACTTATTCCTATAATTCATCAATAGCAACGTTTGTGTTATTTTGCGGGACAAAAGAACTATTCCATCATATTAGTTTGTTAAATATGCACTAGATGGCATCAAAAAACCAATATCGTATTTTTTGGAGTTACGAATTTTGGTAATTAGGCCGACGATGTGTTTTGTAAATAATCCACGCCACGATTACTTATGGGATTACTGCAAAACTATTAGGTACAAATCAATGACCTCTATTATTAGTAGTCACTGGTAAAAATGCATAGGTACTTATACTACCTACATAAAGTATAAATAGTTTTTTTAAGAAAATCGGAAATCCCACTTCTTGGGTAGGTAATTTAATTCTAAATGCAACTATTTCGGTCTAATGTGAAGTTATAATTCAATCCATGTATAATAACGCAATATCAGAAATTATTAACTAGGTAATTTTTTTTAATGATTGGCAGGTATTTAAATTGATACGAAATTATGAATAAATACTTGTATGAATACGATTTATGATGCTAAATATCTATCAAAATGAGTAACGAATAATAGCATTAGCAAACATGAATATTGAAAATTCTTACAGTTAAAGGTAATAAATTGGAAAAATTACAAAGGTCGCTCACTATTGGATAAAATAAAAACAATTCAATATGGCGTAACACGTAAAACAATGCAATGGAGTGAATAAAAAGTTCTCAATTTAAGTTTATTGTGTTGTTTATTGACATGGAATGTACTCGAAAAATCGTGTAAGATAAGTGTTTGTTAGTTTTTTGGATAAATCATTTATTGTACTTATGTATTGCATGAGCTTCTAAATACAAGTAAGTATTCAGGTATGAAAAGCTTTGCTACTAAACTTTTGCATGCAATATTTTCAATTTCAATCTAATTACGTAATATTGTCAACTTGATCTTGTGAAAATATTATTTAATTATTATTTCAAATTAGCTGTTTGCATGCTTCACTTCTTGTTATAATTTAATTTTAGAAGCCTAACTATAATCGAGTTTAAATAGGTTACTTGTTCATGGCTAAAATATGCATGCTGCTTGTTTTTTTTCGATTATATACCTACTACGTTTTAAACATACAACAACTTGCTAATCTGTGATACTACTGCTTTTTAAAATCCAAATAAGTATCTTATGTTTAAAATAAATGATTTATCCTAACCTCATAGCAACTTAGATTGATTGATTCCGTTAAATAATAAATACCTATTAATATACATACATACTTAGATACATAAACTCACGCCTTTTTCCCATGGGGGTAGGCAGAAACTATAGAACGCCACATGCTACGACTCTTACATACCCCTTTCGCTTCATCCGCATTCATACATCTATTAATATATTTGTATAATACTTACTTTATTAACATATTAAAATATTAATTTAACGAAGGTATGTTTTATTTTACTCACAAAGTAATGATAATCTTTACTATGTAAAGTAAACCGAATATTATCGAAATTGAAACTTAACTAAAATGTTTTACACATCACACGTGAATGTGTTTTCTGGTGTTTTCAAATTTCCCGCTATCACCCATTCCATGTGACAGCTCAAAATGTTGCCACACTACAAAAAATATCACACCACCTATACACCAAAAACCTAAATTAAAATAAAGAATGTAGACCCATTTTATTATCATTACAGAATTCTACAGTCATCAAAATAGAAACGTGTTTATTTATTCATTATAATTTATATAAAATGCGTCTCAAATGTAATAAAAAAATTTAACAACCTAACAAAAATAAGAGCCGAGTCAGATGTCAGATGCACATAAATTGCAAATGGCGTCCGTCTGACGGATGATTGCTCGCGTCAAAATGCATTCGCGATGTTACAAAAACGTGTAAAAAGCTATAATTTATCGTTATAAACTCTACATTTACACTAACAAACGGTGAGTATTAAGATAAATTAATGTTATTGTTGTTACGTAATGCACATTGTTATTGTTAATGCTTCCATAGTCCATCGACTGTCTCTTTCGTTTGTTATGATTCGTTCCTCATCATTATTTACAGTCGGCGACGTATATGCATCTCTTTCGGTACCACAGTTTTCTTGCAATGGGTTTTTCATTTTTAAGTGTCTGCGAGCGAGACCGCGGGAGGGCTGCGGGGGCCCGACGGAAAAATATGAACAAAATTTTGTGCTCTTAAAAACTATTGATTTTTCATCGTTAAAAAAATAGGAGACGAGTCGCTAATTGCATACGTTATGTGAACGTCGGTCGGACTCACAACTGTGAGTATTATGTCTATTTTCGTAGTTTTCCCTTATACGAAGGTTGTGAAAAGTCACATTTTTTCAGTAAAATGATCATCGACCATATTGTCGTGTTGCTTTAGATACTGCGCTCCGTGTGTCGGCTACACTGTGATTGTTTAAATATTGTTTTTTTTTATTTGGAGTATTTGCATGTGTGCGGCGAGAATGTTTATAACTTTAGTAGGGGCCTGCGATATGGTACTATTTTGGGAACGGCCAAATGTTGGCTTTGTACTCATGAACACCATTGTAGAGCTCACGTATAGACTGAACGGAAAGTGTGTGTAAAAATCCCGATATTCGGTAAGTGATTTGAAAAAAAACCTTGTGATTATTTGCGCTTAGTTTTTATCGGTCATAACTCTGCCTAATGTTTGCCGCACAGTTTAACGTAAAATGCCGATAAGATATTAAATAACACAGTTTTGAGGCCTATTTTTTCAAAGAGTACAGGAAAATGTTTGAGCTGATAAGACTGCGAATACTTGTGCAGTGACAGTGTTGGGAAATTGTGAATCATGAATAAGTAATCCGTTTTATTTTTGTTTTTTAGAACTGTTTTAATTGTGTTGGGAATGTTGGGATCCAAATAAATTATTTTAAATCAAAGTGTTGGAACTGAAACAATAGGGTTGTGCATTTTTTTCGGGCAAAGGCAAGATAGGTGTTCAGCCAGTAAAACGGTGATAAGTTAAGAATTTGATAATTTCCGCCCTGTGTTATCTTTTTTCAGTGTAAATAAATATTTCTTTTTTGATCTGTGCGTGCGAAAACGAGGAAAAATATAAGGAAAATTGATAAAACGAAATGTAGGTACTTACCTATGTATAATGAAATTCATTGTTTTATTAACTATACACGTTGTTTTGTATTTACCTAGTCTTGCCATAAATATTGTCACGAAGATTTTTTTTTATTGCAAATAATATTTATTACTTTTACAGTGTGTTAGTTTAATACATAAATATAAAACAATTTAAAATATAAAAAGCTTATTCGAAGTGGTCTCCATTGGCTGCAATATAGTCCTTTAAACGTTGAGGCCAGTTATCAATAGAAGCACGCACTCTTTCCATGGGAAAATTCTTCACAGCCAGTGGTATGGATTGTTTTAGGGACTCCAAATTATCATGGCGTTTAGAGCAAGCCGTACTCTCTAAAACTGACCATAAATCATAATCCAGCGGATTAAGATCGGGACTAGATGACGGCCAGTCTTCAGCTCTGATGAAGTCCGAAACGTTCACTTCCAACCAAGACTGCGTGGACCGAGCTTTATCACCCAGCGCCGAGTCTTGTTGGAAGGACCATACTTGGTTATTGAACACGGTGTTGTTAAGGGGCTTAACTACCTTCTCAAGAATGGTATCTTGATACACTTGTGCCGATGTTTTGATACCTTTTTCACAAAAATATGGCTCAGTCACTCCTTCATAGCTAACACCCCACCAAACCATCACTGAAGTCGGATAATGCCCACGTTGCACTCTGTCGACTAATTGGGAAGCTTCCTTAGAGCTTTGAGCATAAATACGGTCATTTTGTTTGTTAAAATGTTGCTCAATTGTAAAGATTTTCTCATCCGTAAACAATTTTTTTCTGTGACCTCCCTTTGCGTACCGCTTCAGTAGTTGTTTCGATTTTACCACCCTATTCTTTTTAAATTATCAGTTAAAAAATGACCAGTGCGTCTCTTATAGGCTGCAAGTCCTAAGTCATCTTTTAAAATACGCGACATGGTTCTGGGTGCTATCTTCATCTCCCGAGATAAAATCTTTTGCTTTCGGACAGGATTTCTTCGAATTCTTTCCCTTACTGCTTTGACCACCTTTTTCGTACGAAGACTACGTGGACGGCCAGATCTTTTTCTGTCACAAACAGAGGAGGTCTCATTGTACCTATTAATAGCCCGGTACACAAACATTTGACTAATACCAAGCGTATGGAGAGTTTTAAAAATTGCATTTGGCTCCATACCAACTTTGTGTAATGCAATCACAGCGATTCGGTTCTCTTTATCACCCCACTCCATTTTAATACCGCAAAATATTGTACAATGTATTGGCGCCAAAATTAGAAAACTCTATGAACAATCGTATAAAAATGACAGATTTCAAATTCAAATGTAATATCTTTCTTATTTTTAATTGTAACAGTATTTATGGCCAGACTAGGTATAACTAAATAGTGTTTTGAATGCCAGTTGCTTCGTAGTAGAATAGCTATTTAAAATTCTATACAAAGATGGCTTGCTTCGTAAATATTAAACCATTTTAAAAATGTCCCCAAATGATGAATCGTCTTTCTATTTTCATTTGAACCAGTCAGAAGTCAACAAGATTTCTTGTATTATTTATTAACAGATCACCACACTAAGGTGAATACCAACAACGCTGATGAATGCAAAATTATTAATCATAAAGTGTTTATTCATCTAGCTACATATAGACCTCCCCCATAGATTTCCATAACGATCAATTCTTGGCCGCGTGCTAACAGCTACTTCTCGACCTCCACTTCTACTATTTAGATACTTGTTATAAACAAATACGTCACGTCTTTATTCCTCTAATGGTTAAGCAGAGTTGTAGGGTGTTTTACATACACATTTCGTCGAAAACGGTATTTAGTTCCCCAAGTAATTGAGAGCGAATTTTTTTACTATTTTTATTTTTTTTCTACTTAGGTACCTAGTATTTTTTTTTTATTTGTCCGCCAACCCTCATCATTCCAGCGTGGTGGAATAAGGTCTAAACCTTTCTCATTCTGAGAAGAGGCCAGGAACCCAGTGATGGGCTGATTACGATTGCGAGTAGTTTTTTAATTTACCTATTTTATTTCACCGTTGGGCCTCTACACATTCTGCCACAACTGTGTTACTTTCTCTAGTTCTTAGTGAAGGCATCTAAGTGTAGATGATGGATTTAACTTTAATTTATTTCTCTTTTAAAATAACTTCTATCGGCGGTTTTCCCTACTACAGATAAAAAATTGACATAAGCTCCATAGAAGTAATGTCAAATTCTCTAGTACGGCAAACCATCGATAGATAGGTTATTGGTTTCGGCCGTTAGTGTTTCGCTTGGCCTATTGCCAATGACCACATTGTTTTAAGGAACGATTCGTGCGCTCATTAGCAAATGCTCATAATTCCTTAATAAGTTTCTAGTCTGAGATAAGCGGTTTGGCCTCATAAATCCCATTTATTCAGCCTACCAGTGGGCAGCAAGTTCATTAGCAAGTTTTATTCCACAAGTTATTGCTCGTATGTGATCGCTTAGAGCTCCCGCAAACTACAGACTTTCTATCGGCCGATAGTCGGTTTCTTAATCAGTATGAAGATGTATGCAAGTGCGCACATTATAACGATTCAGTTTCCCTTATAAAAAGGGAATCGGCCAACTATCGGCCGATAGTTTAATTTGCAGTCTGCGGGGGCTCTTAGTCTGTAAAACTTGCAGAAGACTTTCTGAGGATGGATCCACTAATTGAAAGTGGGTTGCAGAAGTCAACTTGTGCAACAGAACTTGCTAGTGAATGTAGCGCTTTAGACCGAGTTCAGACATCCTTTTTTGTATTTAATGTATCTGTAAAAACTGTTCGTTAGGGAAGTCTATGGAGTTGAACATGTGTGTCCCCCCGTAGAGTCACTCATAGCTCATAGATGTATCCTAGGAAGTGGCGTGCATTGCATCTAGGCAATTAAGCAGCGCCTACCTTATAAGATTGAGTTAACTACTCCATCTTTAACTATTACTATAAATAAAATAAGCGTGTATGGCTATGATTTCTTTTGGTCAGAATCGTATTGAAATGGGCTTAAGCGTACAATTGAAAGGCGACATCGCTAGTGCTTGCCTACCTAGTCCGAAAACCAATGCACGTCAGTGATCCAAAGGGGTTATTTAATACCACCATGCTTCTCGATCTCTCTCCCTTAAATAAATTTTAATCTACCCTATTTGTCTGCTAGTGCGATTTCCACGAGTCTATGATTAGCAGTCCTTATCCGTATTCCGTTTTACGAGATTGTCTGATCCTCTTAGCTGTTTATTATACCAACCAAATGTTACTAAAATAATTCACTTCATCATCATCATTACATAATAAATATAAAAAACCAAGTCACCCGCCACGTCTGTCTGCCTGTTCACGATTTTCTCTGTAACTGCTGACCGGATATCGTTCCGATTTTAACGATCAGATAGATTGATTCTTAGGGAAGGTTTACGTCTTATTTATATTAGCTGAGCTATCATTTTTGCCAAAACCGTTTGAAAATCCTATTCTTCAAGTGCGCTGCCAATCGTTCTGCCTAGCTTTTTCCCAATTGTGTTGGGGTCAGCTTCCAGTCAAACCAGATTCGGCTAAATACCAGTATTTTACACGGAGCGACTGCCATCAGACCTACAAAACCCAGTTACTGGACAATGTCGATATTCTAAAAACAATCTCAATCAAATAACTTAATAGAACCCTTACGAAGTCGGGGCGGGTTGCTAAATATTATATAGTAGCTGTATCCTCACGGCTTCGCCAGTAGCCTATGTTACTTAGTGATAATGTAGCTTTCTAACGGCAAAAGATTTTTTCAAATCGGTCCAGTAGTTTTTACGTTTATTCGTTACATACAAAAAATCCAAAAATACAAATCTTTCTTCTTTATAATATTAGTAAGTATTAGTATAGATTCAGACAGAGGGGCTCGTGGCTAAATAACAACCGCGCCGATCGTACGATTTGCGAGGTTAAGCTGCGCTTGCCGCGGTCAGTCCGTGGATGGGTGACCATTTGTTACACATCGAGACCCTTCCGTGCCTCGGAGAGCACGTTAAGCCGTCGGTCCCGGGTGTCATACGAATACCTATGACAGTCGTTATGGGTAGTCAGAAGCCTGAATGTCTGACAAACGGTTTAACCTTAGGATATCGGCATTGCCCAGTTACTGGGTAGCGGAGGTCGGATGGCAGTCGCTCCGTGTAAAATACTGGTATTCAGCCGCATCTGGTTAGACTGGAAGCTGACCCCAAGATAATTGGGAAAAGGCTAAGAGGAAGTATAGATTCAGACTATGTTTAGCCTACAGCTCTGGACTGTCCTCACTTTGATTGAATGCCCATAAACATTCCACCGTTTCGGTCTAGTTCGCCTCTTCATCGTTTGGGCTTCTTCAATCGTCAGAGGTCCTGTCGCTATTTTGGCTCATAGCTTTTCCGGCACGTGACAGCTATGGCACGCCCAGATTCGTTTGATTTGACGGCTGCTGATCTTGGGCTATTTGCGTTTAAAAAAATAAAACAGTCATGAAAAATCTTATTAAAACCTGTTTCATGGTTTGTTGCTAAAATTAGATTCTATTTAGACACTTTCTTCAAATTGTAGATTTTGGTTGGAATTTGTTCAAAACCTTTTTTCCATATCACAAAAACGTCTAGTCTGCTCCATTCACCCCAGAACGTTTCGTTTTGGCACAAAACTCAGCTAAAATTCGTAATCCTACCAAAACCTGTTTCCTAAATTCACAAGATTCGATAGTTTGTATCATAAACGTGTACAATGACGTAGTACTAACGTCATACATTTACAAAGACCGTCTTTCAGTGTTATCTAGTATTTACAGAACTCTAACAACGCTAATGGAGAACTAGATAGCGCCGTGGCTTTGCTTGTGGTCTTGTTCTTAATTGTGTTTATTAGCCCCGATTCTGTTGAGCACCAACTAAACTTACTAAAAATATTGCTATCCTTTACTTGCAGATAAAATAAGAAAGAGATGGAACTGGAATAGAGCTGTCACATTAGGGTTAACAAAAATTTCCATACAGATTTAGACGACCTTTATTATGCTGCCTAAAAATATGGTGATGTTCAACAAGTAAACTAATTCGTCAGCTCTAAAAATGTTCCATCTCTTTCTTGTTTTATCTGCCAGTAAAGTATAGCAATAATTAATTATATTTATATAATTAAGTTTAGTCTGTGCTCAACAGAATCGTTATTTTTGGCGACTGCGTGAGTTCTTTAATATTTTAGTCTATTTTTTAATTCTATCATAAGAATAGTGTTGACTGTAACCTCTAGATTAGATTAAAATGTATAGTAAGGTGTTAGATCCAATCTTCTTTCATGTCGGCACTCTCTATATCTAAGTGTAATAGATTTTTTTGTGACTTAATAATCGCTTGATCTGAATATTAAACTTGGGACCTCAAAGATTGTCAATTACTGTTGAAAAGAGATACCAAAATTGTATTAAGATGTTTTTTGTTTCACTATCAATCAGTTATTTACGAGCTTAGCATTGATGGAGTATACAAACAACATGTTGTATGTTAGTTAATATATCTTTTCAGATCTAAAAATGAAAGAAATACACTATCAGCTCCTTATCACTGCGCAAGAATTAAGTCAAGTGAGGGAAATGAATCATACCGCGCAATCGTTTAGATTGTGTCTGAAGCCAATTTATGTTTTTCTGTCGTATAAAGAGACGCTCGACCTTAGACGGGCGCAGTCCAAATAACATCACGCCTGTATTCCCCAAAGGGTTGTGCAGATATGTATACTAACACCCTCATTTCGCCGTTTTGTTTAAGTCTGGGGGACGAGCCTATTGCCATCAACCGGGTACAAATACAAACTACGGGCTGCTACTGAGGAATTTCACACGGAAAACCCCAATAATACTGCCCGACTTGGGGATCTAACCCAGGACCTCATGATTAGCAGTCGCGTTTGCCACCACTAAACCAGCGGGGCAATTCACCGCCACAGACGTGTGGAGAATTTATAATTACACATTTATTGTGTATCCCACTGTTGGGTAAATGCCTCGACTCATAAGATTCCCGTTTTAAGATCTAAAGCTAACATAGTATGGACCATTCGATTTAAATTGTTTAATTCATCCCGTCATCCTCTTTGTTGTCTGCGCAACGCCGTTTCACTATATCAGGAATGTCAGGCATAGGGTTGGCAGGTGTCCGGCCTGTCCGGCTTTTGTTCAACCCCGCCCCGCCAAAAGAAGCCGAACGATTTTTCTTTTTAAAACCAGTGTGTCAGGTTTTCAGTGCAAAATGTCCGGTTAAATATTAGTCTGTGTCCGGCTTTTCTATTTTTGGGCGTGATAACCCTAGTCAGGCTGGGCTCTTCTAAATGCCCGACTCTTGACTCTTACATGACAGTTTTTATTTAATGCATTGTACTCATGTATCATACTTACAATGAAGATCCGTAGCGTAAGGAAAATCAATTTATTTGTTGAAAGGGCTAGTCTGGAACAAAAGTGCTCTATGTAACATTTTTACTGAAATCCATCTTAGGGTGTTTTAGAACTTAGAAATAAAAATACTAATAATATCTGTAATTTCTGCACGAAATAAACTAAACAAAAAATCTTAAAATTCATTCATCAATTAATGCTTGTCATCGGTTTTCTGGACATTTTAATATTGTAACATAGACCACTTTAGTTCCAGGCTAGCCAATATAGTACAATAGGTGTTAGAAAAATATTGAAGTCTTTTTAGTCTCTTCTTCATCTTAGTGTTTTCTTGGTGTTTTGCCATGTTCCGCTTAGATTAAATAATCTGGTCTTATCTTCATTACATGGCATTGGTCCTTTACAACGTGTTACATAATTCCCCATGAAAAATGTAAATAATCAAGTAGTCTTTTGTGGTTGTTGTCATTTACCTCTCAGAGGAAATTAGGTAACAATGTAAATAACTTTCTGGGTAGTCTACTCTTTAGTTTTATGTTTTCAGGGTTGCGTTTCAATGATGATTATTTTATGTTTTACCCAAATATTGTATTGGGTCGTAGTACGGTTTTCAAATATTGCCAATAGAATCTTTACAAGGGACCTTTTAACCCCTTTTCGGCTTTAGGGGTATTTTTGTAACACGTTGTATATGATTCTTCAATGAGTTCTTTTTTTAACCAATCCAATCTGTATTGCTTCCTTGCGACTAAGATTTGATTGTACTAAACTCGAATGACTTTTATTTTAGGAATAAGGTAGACCTTTTGACAGAATTTCGATAAAAAGCTGTTAAAATGACATATTTATTCCTCAGATAAAAGTTATCTTATCCGATACTAGCGGCCCGTCCCGGCTTCGCACGGGTGGACATTTTTCCAACATTTTCATTCATATTCCGCTCCTATTGGTCGTAGCGTGATGTTATATAGCCTATAACCTTCCTCGATAAATGGACTATCCTACATAAAAAGATTTTTTCAATTCCAAACAGTAGTTCCTGAGATTAGCGCGTTCAAACAAACAAACTCTTCAGCTTTATAATATTAGTATAGATTTGTAAAATCGGCCCATAATCACAGTTTATGACGCCACCAGGAAGAGTAGGGTAAAAGGTAAGCTATTTTAGAGTAGGGCCGCGATCCATTCTTTAAAGAAGATAAAAAAATCCTCAGTCTTACCCTAAATCTGCATTTATCCTTCCATTTAAAAATAACTGACACTGCTGGGCACAGGCCTCTTCTCAGAATGAGAAGGGTTTAGGCCTTGATCCTCCGTTTATAAGAACAAAATATATTTGGGGGTAACTGCCTCGTTGGTCTAGTGGTGACAAGCGCGACTGCTGATCGTGAGGTCCTGGGTTAGATCTCTAGGTTGAGCAAAGTGTTATTGGGTTTTTCCGTGCGGAATTCCTCAGTAGCACCCCGGAGTTTGGTTTTGTACCTGGTTGGTGGCAATAAGCTCGCCCCCTATTACATGGGACTTAAACATAATGACGAAGTGAGGGTGTTACTATACACCTCTGCCTAATCCTTTGGGAATACAGGTGTGATGTTATGTTATTTGGGGTCCTATATGGACAATAGTTTTCTGTGAGGACGCTAAATGAATCAGTCTTTGATTTAAAGATGATTCTATCACCCATATTCTAAGACGTTCCTCCAAAACTTACTCGACTCATATTCAACTCAGGACGACTTCGAAAACACCTTCAAAATCGTATTCTTAGTCGCAATTTCGAGTGAACTTTGAGGTTCCTCGACGGAGTCATTACGTCATAATTTGAATTATCTGCATCGCGCAAATAACGCCGCGATAAATAGTTGTAAGGATTATCGTAAGCATATTCGATAAAGTCTTCAAAATTCATTTTTGTTACATACGAACTTTGACACTTCCTTCCTTAAGGTAGGTTACGAGGTACCTTGAGTTAGACAGATGATTCCTTACCTCGACTGAGGAAGAATCTCGAGTCGAGGACGTTTATGTCAACTATAACTACCGATGGTACTGAGAAAAGCTGAGTCGAGGTGGAGTCGAGTCGAGTAAGTTTTGGAGGAACGTCTTAGAATATGGGTGTATAGGTTTATATTACTTAACAAACATTGCACATAGTGCGAAGGTCAAAAATTGCTCAGCTGTTCTATAAGAGGCAGTGCGTAATATTGTGCGGTTTTTCTTATTTTTGGCTCAACAATCAACGTGTCGCTTCCTTGATCAATTACTGTCCTATTGCTGGGCACGGGCCTCTTTTCAGAATGTGAAGAGTTTAGGCCTTAGTCCACCTCGCTGGTCTGGTAGACTATCCAGAACTATATATGAGCTGTGTTATGCAATGATGTGTCAACCCACAAAAATATTAGTTCTGTGTTAACGCCATCTAGTTATTGTGGTAGGTCTACTCAACGCTTGAAAAAATGCAAACTGCATTATGATTTTTTTGATAGACGCTCTATTAAAGGGGAATGCCCAGATCCGGCCTAGTATCAAGGAGTTCCGCCAGACGTACTGTAATACATTCTACAAAATTAGCCCTTTTTAATAATATATGTTTCATCATTGTTGGTTCTGGCCAAGTCGTAAAGGAAATCTTGGCATTCCCCTTTACTACAGTTCTGGGCATTTTTTCAAGCGTTGAGTATAGACCTACCACAAGAACTAGATTACGTTAACAAAAAAATCATATTTTTGTGGATTATTGCATAACACGGCCCATATAGAGCCCTGTCAGTTGTAAAAGTTTCCTCACGATGTTTTCCTTCACTGTTAACGCACGTGGCAATCAAATTCTGATCCGCACATGAATTTGAAGTCAGAGTCGCGGGCTGGGATTGAACTTGGACCCAATAATAGTTTATTTTTGTAAAGCAATGATAGCCTAATGGCGTGACCGTCGGACTGCCAAGTCATAGGTCTCGAGCTCGAACCCAAGGCAGGCACCTCTGACTTTTTGGATTCATGTGCGTATTGTATAATTATCACTTGCTTAAAAACGGTGAAGGAAAACATCGTGAGGAAACCGGCATGCCTGAGAGATATTTCTCGACGGCATGTGAAGCCAAGTTAGAGGCCCATGGGCGGCGTATACTCTGACACCAGGTTAGTCACTAACCACACGAAAAGAAGAAGAAAAAGATAGTCTATTTTTTATTTACTGTCGTAGAACGCATCATAGGGTATGTGGTATCATTTGATATCATTACTTCATCCCCACTTCGTATATTGTATGCTAGGGAATCTAGCTCGTCCCACAATGTCGGCCATTCTTGGCATGGGTCTGCCACGATGACGTTTGGCATTTGTGGGACCCACACAGTGATTATTTTAGACCACAGCTTGTCAGACATGCGGCAGACGTGTCGGGATTTGCTTCATTTAAAGTTATTACGTATAAGTAATTAGTAAAAATGGCGTGAAAGAAAGCATAATGGTCCATTTGCGATTGGCTGCATACGGAACAAATATTTGTATGGCGTTATTTGTAAACAACTGTTTCGAATTTGGGTGTTTGTGTATTTGAAGATTTATATCTGTAAATGCACCCACGAGACAGTAAGAAATTCTAGTGTAGAACAATGTTTTTTTTTAACATGACCACATCACGCTTTGTATTCGGCAGAGGTGTTTTTAGTACACCCTCGTTTCGCCAGTTATGTTTAAATCCCATGTAATAGGAGGCGAGCCTATTGCCATTAACCGGGCACAAATCTAGACTCCGGGCTGCTACTGAGAAATTCCTAATGGAAAAACCCAATAACACTTTGCCCGAACTGGGGATCAAACCCAGATCGTACTGCAAGTTACCATCCATACCTAGTTGCCATTCCACCATTCCGTACTAGACGCTTCCAAACACCCTTCATAATGCGCACGGCAAAAGAGTGGAGCTCACTACCTGCATCGGTGTTCCCTAACGCATACAACCCGAATCTCTTCAAAGTTAGAGTGAACAGAACTTCTGGGTAAGCTCACTCCATCGTAGACTTTGTCTGTGTCACCTCTGACCTAGACTAGAGTCAAGAGCAAACACATAAAAAAAAGAAGATCCTCACTCTCAGCAGTCGCGCTTGCCACCACTAGACCAACAAAGCAGTTATAGACAGTTATTTTTTAAGATAAAATTAATTGAAGAATGTAAGAATATATAGATAAAGATACCTGGCTAATTTCAGTATACATAGGGGCCGTCCATTAATCACGTGATGTATTTTTAGCATTTTTTATACCCCCCTCCCCCTTGGTGATACGTGGTGAGTTTTAAGACTAAAAACAACCCAAAATCACGTGTATTTTGTAGTACCTACAAAGAATCTTAATTTTTTTAGAATTTTATCTTTAAATACAGGTATAAAGTATAATGTAATTTGGAAAAAATAAATACACGTGATATCTTACTACACCCCCCTCCCCCTTGTGATATTTCGGGATTTTTGCTACCCCCCCCCCCCCCCTTCAAGCCTCACGTGATTAATGGACGGTCCCATACATAACATAATCAGCCCATCACTGTCCCAATGCTGGGCACTGCTGTCGCTCTCTACGAGGTGAAGGACCGACGCCGCGGTCAAATATTGTGTAGGACCCTACAGGAAGTCGAGAACTATTCGTTCCTCGTAGAACACATTAAATCGTTAGTGTCAATTACGGGCACATGAGGCTTCAACTTCGTCTATAAAGTTTGCAATGCATCAGCAACTCTATTGGTGTTTTAAGTGTATACAACGTGTTACATAATTCCCCATGTGATTCCTTCAAACCTCGCGATGTACTGCTGACATAGATTAACCCTGAACGAGATAATTTTGAAATCAATAAAAAAAAATACAAGAAGTAAACATGTATTGTGTGTTCTTAACGTGAGGTATTTAAGCGCCCCGAGTTACATGACGCTGGCGCTGAAATGCCTCAATGTGTTTACATTTTATAATTTTTTTTATTGTATCCATAAGTGTCCCGTGCTAGTTTTATCTATATCAGCAGTATATCACGAGGTAAATTATTCAGTATCTCATTAAATAATAAAAAATCCTGACATTTTCAAAGTCAGGATGGAATCTTGACCGGTGCCTAAAATCCTGACATGTTAGGACAAATCTTGACGTGTGGTAATCAACCAGCTAACCAAGACCTCATTTATGTCGACAGCTGCACTTGTAACTACTTCACCAGTTAGGTAGTTAGTTTGCCAATTATTTCTAACAACAAGAGCTATCTGTCCATGGCCGGACTGGGACCTGAAATTGGCCCGGGCATTTGAGAGACGGTCGGCCCAGTGCTGGCAAAAAAAAATCATTCCCAAGTGATTAAACGGACGACGTTTTGTTTTTAGACTCTCCCCTCACTTTTTCCCCTGTATCTTGAGTGCATTTACAAACACAAACAATTTGCGGCTTTTTCAAGCGATAGGCGATAGTTGGACGACCCTTTTTTTTGACGTGTCCAACACTCTTTCGATGTCTCCGACTGTGTGACCGGCCCATCGGGCATTTGCCTGATTTGCTCGTATGGCCAGTCCGGGCCTGTATCTGCCTATTACATGTACTTCTAGGCTACTTCACCAGTGAGGTAGTTGCTTTGCCACTTATTTCTAACAACAGAGTTATCTGCCTATTACATGTAGTTCTAGGCGTGTACAGCCATAACAACAGTTATAATTTCGGATTAAACAAACATGATATCATTAGTGGTACCTAATCGTAGTAACTTATAGTATTTTCACTTTTACATTTACAAACTGTTGTTACTTGTATATTATTATTTACTACAATAGCAGTTACATCATTAGTAAAAGCTTGGACAATTGGTGTGTTAATAAATAAAAAACTAGCGTCGTTAGTACAATGAAAACACCTAAACGTACGGTGGAATTGTTTTGAAATGGGACCACTGTATCAATCTAAATTGACCCTATTGAAGAATAGAATAGAATTGAAAATGTATTAGCACACAGTACAATAACTATAGGAGCCGCCAGTCAGAACCTGTTTCCACCCTTAGACTGCAGTGCAGTGAGACACGAAAGTGGGCCTTTCCCTTGTGGGAATGAGCTAGAACAACACACTTTATCACCACAGCATTCATTAAAACAGCAGTGAGAGCCTAGTGGTGTGGCCGTCGGACTGTCAAGTCATTGGTCTCGAGTTAACCAAAGGCACGCACCTCTGACTTTTCGGATTAATGTGCGTATTGTATAATTATCACTTGCTTAAAAGCGGTGAAGGAAAACATCGTGAGGAAACTGGCATGCCTGAGAGATATTTCTCGACGGCATGTGAAGCCAAGTCAGAGGTCCATGGGTGGCATAAACTGTGACACCAGGTTAGCTACACTAACCACACGAAAATAAAAATATAACGCCTGTTTAGGGTTGTCCAAAAATAGAAAAGCCGGACACAGATTCATATTTAGCCGGACAGGTTTGTCATGAAAGATTGAAACATTGGTCCTTAAACGAAAAAGAATTGATGCGCAAGTCATGCGTGTCCGGTTGAATCGCTCGCGCGCTTCGATCGGCGTCTTTTGGCGGGGCGGGGTTGAACAAAAGGATAACAAAAGCCGGACAGGCCGGACTGGTATATATTTGGCCGAACACGACTGTAAAAATCCGGACACCCGGCAACCCTACGCGTGTTGTAACAATATACAAATCCAGCGCTTGGATTTAGGAGCTGTACGGTCCGCGTGGCTAGCTACCACCCTCACATTAAAGTCCGGCGCCAAGCAGTTTACTGTGTTCCGTCGAGTGTATGTGAGAGCCAGACGGGTATAGGGGAGTCCCTCTATATATTTGTTACTTGGATTCATGTGCTAGACCCTGTCTGCTTACCATTAAGTGTGACTAGGGTCTAACACGACCAAGTTAATGAATTAAAAATATGCATATAAAAAACTAGACACAAAATGTTCTGCCTAGCTTTTTGGGACCATTCAAGTATTACGTAAGCACGAAAAGGGGTAAGGGGGTCTTTGGTTAGCTTATTTTTGATGACATGGGAGACGGGGGTGTCTAGATGATGATTACGTCAGCAATTTTTATTTATTTACTTATTTTTCTAGACTTAAAAACTGCTGCTCATGAATAACAATAAAAAAACCTGATCACCATAGGAGGGGGGGTAAAAGCTTTGCTTACTTTTGCTGACAAGGGGGTGGGATGGGTCAAAAATTACTAAAATTCTGCTTACGTAATATTTGAATGGCCACTTTCCCAACTATGTTGGGGTCAACTTCCAGTCTAACCAGATGCGGCTGAATACCAGTATTTTACACGGAGCGACTGTCATCAGACCTCCACAACCCAGTTCTTGGGTAATGCCAATATCCTAAGGTTAAACCAGTTGTCAGACTTTCGGACTTCTGACTTCCCGTAACGACTGTCATAGGTATTCGTATGTCACCCGGGACCGACTGTTTAACGTGCTCTCCGAGGCACCCATCCCAATGTGTAACGAACGATCACCCATCCACGGATTGACCGCGACTTTGACTAGACACAAAGTCAACTTAACCTAAAAATGTTGACATTAGTATGTCAAAATTATGTATTGGTTGGCGAGAATGATGAATTTGTAATTCTTGAATTACGCTGTTGCCCTCATTTCAACTTATTAATTACCAATAATTTGTCAACGTTTCGATTTCTGTTAGGGCGCGTTCCCACGATGTCGTGACGAGAAATTTATCGTTGGACGACTGTCGTCTCTAGCTGTTCCCATTATAACGACTGTTTGTCGTCAAATTTTTTTATCGTTTAGTGACTATCGTATCTAGCTGTTCCCATTGGATCGCGACGACATTTTATCGTTTCACGACATTCTCTTTATCGTTTGCAAATCAGTAGCAAGCTACAACGAGACGATATTTTTATCGTGGCCACGACAGATAGTCGTAACAACGACACATAACGATGTCGTGACGATAAATTTATGTTGGACGACTGTCGTGCTAGCCGTTCCCATTCCGACTCGACAATCTGTCGTCACTGCAAAAACAAGTCGTGAACGACAGTTTATCGTGTCGTCTTATATGTGAACGCCTCCATTTAAATATATAAGCCACGACACTTAAAACTACACGACTATCTGTCGTCCGACAAAGTGGGAACGCAGCCTTAGTTTGGCATTGATACGAAATTTCCTCGTTGATTTAATACAACTCAACTGTCTGACTGTCGACTGCTGAGCATGGGGTCCTGGGTTCGATCCCCAGGTCGGGCGAAATGTTATTGGGTGTTTCCATAAGGAATTTCTCAGTAGCAACTCGTAGTCTGGATTTGTGCCCGGCTTATGGCAATAGGTTCGCCCCCTATTACATGGGACTTAAACATTACTGGCGAAACGAGGGTGTCCTTAAAACACCTCTCCCGCACCCTTCGTGCGTTAAATCGTTTTCGAGATTCAAAATTACCGTGAATAAAATTTTACCTCATAAATCTATTTAAGTATTAAAAAAAAATATAGAACTTTTTTTGTATTTTTTTCTGAACCGTCATATTCTGACCTATCATTAATTGTTCCCGGCTTGACTTTAAGTTCGGTACACCCTGTACATTCCAATTTTTGCTTAATTATTGGTCAAGATGCAATTAATTACCAACTGCGCGGATCATACGATTTGCGGGGTTAAGCTGCGCTAGCCGTGGTCAGTTTGTGGATGGGTGACCATTCGTTAAACATCTAGATCCCTCCGTGCCTCGGAGAGCACGTTAAACAGTCGGTCCCGGGTGTCATACGAATAACTATTACAGTCGTTACGGAAAGTCAGAAGCCCGAAAGTCTGACAACCGGACTAACCTTAGGATATCGGCAATGCCCTGTAATTGGGTTGCGGTGGTCTGATGGCAGTCGCTCCGTGTAAAATACTGGTATTCAGCCGCATCTGGTTAGAGTGGAAGCTGACCACAACATAGTTGAGAAAAAGCTAGGCAGAACATTGGTCAAGATGCAAGTCTTTATTTCCACCAATAACTGTCATTACTCAAATATTGTGTAAAAAGAAAATATCAAATGTATGAGTTCCTTATCATAATGCGGAAGATGGAGCTCGTAAAAATTTAAAAAGAAAACTGAAGGTTTTGTCGATTAGACGATAAACTTGTAATCTGTTACTTATTGGCGCGATTTTATCTATTCTACGCTACCGGACACCTAAAATCGTATATCTTCTTCTTCTCCCTGCCCTTATCCCACACTAGGTGGGGTCGACACAACATGTATTTCATAAATCTGTGTTGTTAGAGGTTTTGGCTTATTGTTTTATGACCGGCCGCCTGCCTGACATCAACCCTCCTTGGGAATACTCGTTGCGCCGTTGCGCGGGTGACCCAATTGCTTGCTGATATTATGTACTGGGTCCCAAAATGATATGCTTCTCAATCTTATTGCCGACAACTAAGCAAACTATGTTCTTCTTGGTGGAGTATACTTGAAGTTGCTCGACCGACTCATTCAGTTTTGCTAGGGACTTAAAACCAAAAGTTGTTTTATAATAGAACAGGGGTCGGCAACCTGCGGCTCGCAAGCCGCATGCGGCTCTTTGGATGCAAAGTTGCGGCTCTCCAATTCCATACACAAAAAATAATTATTTTACTATCAAAACCCTTAAAATCGTGCAATCGATCCATAATTGAGTACTATAATATAGTATGACTGAGATATATTGACTATGACTGAGAGATAGATATAGTAACTATATCTAAATGTATTTTCGTTTTGTATTTTTTTTAAAGGTAATTATTTTTTCCTAAACGCCATTTCAAGGTTATCCATTAATTACAGGACACCCTGTATAAGCAAATACTATAATATTGAAACGAAATTTATTGTGGCTCAAACTGTGAAATTTCGTAAATTGCAACTTTTGGCTCTTCCGTCTCAAAAGGTTGCCGACCCCTGTAATAGAACTAATTCTTCTTCTCTCTTGTCGGCATGAGTCAGAAGAGAATAACTCGTACCATAGTGAAGAGATTAGCCAGTTAGCAAGGTTGGTAGTGAGGCTGACTGCACAGGATGCGTGGGTACTAAATTATTCGAACACTCTTGAAGGTTCTTTAAAAAAAAGAAAGAAAGAAAAACAAATTGTGGAGACGCAAATCATTTATGAAAAAAAAGAAAAAAGTCAACTGCGACTAAAAGGTGACCACTCAGCATAATGCTGTGCTATGGTGTGGACCACAAACAGCGCTGATTTTCAGTGATCACCTAAAGTCCTAGACGTTCTGCCTAGTCTTTTCCCAACATGTTAGGGTAAGCTTCCAGTCTAACCAAATAAATACCAGTATTTTACACGGAGCGACTGCCATCAGGCCTCCGAAACCCAGTTACTGGACAATCCCGATACCCTAAGGTTACACCGGTAGTCAGACTTCTGGGTTTCTGACTACCCGTAACGACGTCATAGGTATTCTTATGACACCCGGGACCGACTGTTTAACGTGCTCTCCGAGGCACGGCCCCTCCGTGCGATCGATTTGTAACGAATGGTTACCCATCCACGGACTGATTGCAGCAAAAGCAGCTTAAAGCTACAAATCGTATGATCTGCGGGGTTGTTAATTAGCCACGAGCCCCTTTGAAGGGTCTTAAGGCTCCCATATAATCTTTACATAGTATAAAACAAAGTCGCTCCCGCTGTCTGTACGCTTAGATCTTTTAAACTACGCAACGGATTTTAATGCAGTTTCCAGCAATAGATAGAGTGATTCAAGAGGAAGATTTATATGCCCCATATTAGTATCTACATTGCACCCGTGCGAAGCCGGGGCGGGTCGCTAGTATAATACAAGTAATAGTTTTCATCGTCATCGTATCATTTACTCTAGTATTTTGATGTCACAGTCCACACGTACTATGGGTGCTTTTCTATTCTTTGACATGGTGACGTTTAGCCCTAGTCCCTAATAGTAAGCGCAGACAGATTCTAAGATGGAGCACACGAATAAAAGGAACAGAGATATAGAGGGACTCCCCTATACCCCTCTGGCTCTCACATACACACGACGGAACACAGTAAACTGCTTGGCGCCGGACGTTAATGTTCAGGTGGTAGCTAGCCACGCGGACCGTATAGCTCCTACCACGTCGCGTGATGTGTTTTGTATAATCTTACAACACGCGTCTATTCCCAGCGTGCGGTGAGGAAGGTTTTTGTTCTAGGCCGTCCCCACAAGGAATAAAATGATTCTACTCTTCAGCGATCACGACTGTCGTCTTATCAAACTAGGTAGATGTGTAATTAGCAAATCAATAAAACCACATGTTTAAATATACAATATTATTCATAATTTTTCTTGAAACGGAAAATATAAGTACCCATTAAAATCTTTATCGATTTTTAATATTTTTTCGCAAAACAAACCGAACACTTAGGTCCGTATTACAGAACATTCCTCAAGTCCAGTTTGATCAGTTGATCACTGTTTAAGTATAGAATCAGTACTTGAGGAACGGTCTTATACCAGAACGGCAATCAATCTATACTCAGTTGAAACGAGACTCAAATCGAGCCGATCGATTGGTTGATTACAGATCAAATCACTGCTTGGGGTCGAATCTACGAACTGAGTAACGGTCTAGAATAAAGCTAAACTCAGCTCAACTATGATCAATAAATATATGCTTGAGGAACGTTCTAAAATTAAAAGTACTCAAAACTAGTTTTAAACACAGATTAATGCTTGAGTTTCATTCTGTAATACGGACCTTTGTCATAACCTAAAATCATTTTACCCAAAGGTCAAATCAAAGCTCGTACGTAAATCACAATTCTAAATCTAAAAAGAATGACGCTTCAATACCAAGAAAGCCAGACGGCCTCAAAATGCCCGTCCAAATTTAACCGCGACTCACTGAGACCCCCGCATAGTCTATTTTGGGGCGCCCCTAGGGTCGATGCCCGGACCCGACACCAGATAACGCTCCCTTGCTACTTTTTAGAGCCCCCATACAAAACGCCCAGTGTAACTTGACAGACGGCGGAATACGGAACTAAATATGAACGTACAGAATTTGACATACAGTTGACATTTTTCTTCGCAAGCAGCGCCGCCGTGGACTGTCATGATATAGTGGGCATCGTGTAATTGAGGGGCGTTTTTTTTTTGCGTTTATTTTTAAATTTAGAAGTGTAAGATTAAGTTCGGGGGTGGCGCGAATCTTTCGTGCTAATGTTGTTCAATGGGAAGTTATTTTAAAGGATCCCAGTTCTCGATTCAAGACAAGTCATACGCACGTGAATTTATTTTTAGTTTACCTAGTAACTGTTCTTGTTATGTTACTGTAAAATTTGTTGTTTAGAAAATGACGAGAAAACCTTCCGTGGTGGGGAAGTAGATGCCTAATTGTATGTTTATAAAGAAAAAAACAGGTATATTGATTGATATAATGCAGGGATGGCGAACCAATGGCAGGCGACACAATATTTTGGGCACGTCACTGATCACAAAATTCACTATGCACTACGAAAATAACTGTGAAGTGGGTATTATATGACCCAATAATCCCCAATAATCATAATGTCAAAATTATTTGATGGCACCACTATAACCTCATTAAACATTTCTTTAGAGAAATGGCACGTTGATACGTAAAGGTTCGCCATCCCTGGTATAATGTGTAATGCAACGTACGCATCTCAACGAACACAGCTCGGTACCTATAAAAACCACATGAAACCAGATTCGTTTTATACTAAGTACGGTCAAATTCAACAAATGACGAACGTTCGTTGGCTAGGTGTGTCCGCCACATTAAACCTTCACTATCGATTACGTTTAGAATCAAACTACTAAAGTATTCATGGCATGTCATTTCATTATTTTCTAAACACTTCTCTTGCAAGTCTGCTGGAAGACTTGCTACAGATACAAAAAATCTTTTTTTTTTTAGACATTGCCCCACACTAGGATTTCTCCTGTATCGTGGGTGCGTTTACAAATCTTCACATGCACAAATATCCAGACCCGGAACAACTATCTGTAGGCCATACAAATATTTGTTCCGTGCTGGAATCGAACCCACAACCAGTAGCGCAGAAGCTGATCGCTCAGTCACTGCACCAAACGTGTATGCCAACTTTAACTTGCCACTTTAACTTTCTATTTCATATTTCTATCTTTTGTTTTGTATGTATAAAAATAGTAAAATAATTAAAACAATACGCTTACTACCTTAGTATGAAAATAGGTTTGCTCCCATTTTTTAAGAATTTTACACAAAAAAAATGATTTTCGACTTAGGCTTGTCGTTTTGCTGACCTCCGCTAAGTGACATACATTGTGTGTGTTGTTAACTCTATTTAATACATAAACATACATAACTAACCCATTACTATCCCACTGCTGGGCACGGGCCTCTTCTCAGAATGAGAAAGGTATAGGCCTTGGTCCACCACGCTGGCCTGGTGCTGGTCGACAGACTGCACACACCATCGAGGATTTTATGGAGCCCTCTCAGGTGTGCAGGTTTCCTCATAATATTTTTCCTTCACCGTTAACGCAAGTGATAATCAAATTCTGATCCGCACATGAATTCGAAGTCAGAGGTACGGGGGGGGGTCGAACTTTTTGCATGGAAGGCAAGGGTTCAACCGCTAGGCTACCACTGCTTTTAATACAACATTAGACAATTTAAAAGACCCATTTTAGCAAAGAAATGAGGACCCAGTATTATTGAAATCATACACCCATATTTTAAGACGTTCCTCCAAAACTTACTCGACTCGACTCCACCTCGACTTGACATAAATGTCCTTGACTCGAGATTTTTCCTCAGTCGAGGTAAGGAATCATCTGTCAAACTCAAGGTACCTCGGAACCTACCTTAAGGAAGGAAGTGTCAAAGTTTGTATGTAACAAAAATGAATTTTGAAGACTATCGAATATGCTTACGATAATCCTTACAACTATTTATCGCGGCGTTATTTACGTGATGTAGATAATTCAAATTATGACGTAATTACTCCGTCAAGGAACCTCAAAGTTCACTCTAAATTTCGACTAAGAATACAATTTTGAAGGTGTTTTCGAGGCCGTTCTGAGTCGAGTATGTTTTGGAGGAACGTCTTAGAATATGGGTGATAGTGTACAAAAGTATTTTGAATAGTTTTCTACTTTAGTCAAGATTAGTTTGAAATTCGTCGTGTCGCGTTTGTTACACAAATACCTGACAGTCGTTATGGAAGTCGGACGCCCGTACAGTATGACAGCAAGTCTAACGTTAGGTTGTCAGTATTGTTCAGTAACTGGGTTGCGGAGGTCTGATGGCAGTCGCTCCGTGTAAAATACTGGTATCCAGCCGCATCTGGTTACACTAGAAGCTGACCACAACATAGCTGGGAAGAGGGTCGGCTGATAATATTAATTCTAAACGTCAATCAGCTTATTGATGTAAACAAATGTATAACATAACATCACGCCTGTATTCCCCGAAGGGATAGGCAGAGGTGTATAGCAACACCCTCATTTCGCAATTATGTTTAAGTCCCATGTAATAAGGGGCGAGCCTATTGCTATCAACCGGGCACAAATCCAAACTCCGGGCTGCTACTGAGGAATTCTACACGGAAAAACCCAATAACACTGCCCGGCCCGGGTTTTTTCTTGTTTTGTTTTTTTTTAAATAACGTTGCCCCACACTAGGTTTTCTCCTGTATCGTGGGTGCGTTTACAGACACAAATCTTCACATACACAAACGACCAGACCCGGAACAACTATCTGTAGGCCATACAAATATTTGTTCCGTGTGGGAATCGAACCCACGACCCGTAGCGCAGAAGCCGATCACTCAGCCACTGCACTAAACGTGTTGTCAAACAACCGAATTGGGACCTCACGATCACTAGTCGTCGACGATCGCAATACGTAAATATGCACATACAAGCTACTTTACTTTAAAACTCTGATACACGTACAATATTTCGGAACACCTCTACCGTGCGTCACTCCGGCGCGCTTCGATTTCATATCTACGTCAAAACAGTACATTTCTCTGTAAACATACGCGTTTTCTTTCCAGCTACTCCTAGTTTACGTGGCTACATAACTACTACATAATGTTAGCCTGCTTTTCGAAGAGTTCGTATCGCGTCAGGGCGCGTTCCCATTATTTCGTGACGATTCATTTATCGTTGGACGACTGTCGTCTCTAGCTGTTCCCATTGGATCGCGACGACATTTTCTCATTTCACGGCAGTCGCTTTGTCGTTTGCACATCAGTAGCAAGCTACAAGACGAGACGATATTTTTATCGTGGCCACGACAGATAGTCGTAACAACGACACATGATTTGCCGTCACGATCTCGTGACGTTTTCTTATCGTTTTACGACTGTCGTGCTAGCCGTTTCCATTGACTTTACAATCTGTCGTCACTGCAAAAACAAGTCGTGAACGACAGTTGATCGTGTCGTCTTATATGTGAACACCTCCATTTAAATATATAAGCCACGACACTTAAAACTACACGACTATCTGTCGTCACGGCAAAGTGGGAACGGGGCCTCAGTCAACCAACCGAGCCGAATACTTGTCAACGATCTTCTTCTTTTTCGTGTGGTTAGTGACTAACCTGGTGTCACAGTTTATGCCGCCCATGGGCTTTTGACTTGGCTTCACATGCCATTCAGAAATATCTCTCAGGCATGCCGGTTTCCTCACGACGTTTTCCTTCACTGTTTTTAAGCAAGTGATAATTATACAATACGTACATGAATCCGAAAAGTCAGAGGTGCGTGCCTTTGGTTAACTCGAGACCTATGACTTGGCAGTCCGACGGTCACACCACTAGGCTATCGCTGCTATAGTACCGGCCGGTAAAATGGGACTATTTTAGAACCACGAGACTAACTGGAAATTTCTTTTTGAACCATTACGAACCCAGGCGCTATGTAATTACAATTGCGGTGGTGTGACCGTCGAACACCAAATCATAGGTCTGGAGTTCGAACCCAAGGCACGCACCTCTGACTTTTCGGATTCATGTGCGTATTGTATAATTATTACTTGCTTAAAAACGGTGAAGGAAAACATCGTGAGGAAACCGGCATGCCTGAGAGATATTTCTCGACGGCATGTGAAGCCAAGTCAGAGGCCTATGGGCGGCATAAACTGTGACACCAGGTTAGTCACTAACCACGCGAAAAGAAGATTGCATATAAAAAAATATGTCGAAAAATCTCATATGCTATGTCCATGCCAATTAGCTGTGGTTCTTAAATCTATACTAATATTATAAAGCTGAAGAGTTTGTTTGTTTGAACGCGCTAATCTCAGGAACTATTGGTTGGAATTGAAAAAATCTTTTTGTGTTGGATAGTCCATTTATAGAGGAAGGTTATAGGATATATGTCATTACGCTACGATCAATAGGAGCGGAGCATTAATGAAAAATGTTGCAAAAACGGGAGAAATGTCCACCCGTGCGAAGCCGGGACGGGCCGCTAGTAGTCTAATATTATAGTAGAAGCCGACCCAAACATACTAAATGGCTAGGCTGATGAGACACGCTTGAAAACAATCTACATTACACATAAACATTAAGGTATACACCTTATAGGGTCACACCGCCGACTTCTATTGATTTTTATGTTCCCACATTTTGTTTCAAACTTAGTTTAGTCAGAGAGGGAGCGCACAAACGTACGGCTATCTCGCTCGCACTTAGCTTAAAACTTCAGCAATTATGTCATAGAAGTTTTGCGCTGCATTCGCGTGGGTTGTTTGCTTTTTTGGGGAGTTAAGGGTAGGTATTATGGTGTTTATATTAAGGGTATGTTGGTGTATATTTTGTGTAAGTACCTTGCTCGTGTTTGACAAATATTTCAGTTATAAAGGCTGTGGTGCAGATACTATAGGACAGGGGTCAGCAACCTGCGGCTCTTTCGACGTAAAGTTGCAGCTCTTCAGTTCCATACGCAAAAAAATATTATTTTACTATCAAAACCCTTAAAATTGTGCAATCGATCCATACTTAAGTACTATAATATAGTATGACTGAAATATACTGACTAACACTCATATTCTAAGACGTTCCTCCAAAACTTGCTAGACTCGACTCCACCTCGACTTGACATAAACGTCCTCGACTCGAGATTTTTCCTCAGTCGAGATAAGGAATCATCTGTCAAACTCAAGGTACTTCGGAACCTACCTTAAGGAAGGAAGTTTCAAAGTTCGTATGTAATAAAAATTAATTTTGAAGACTGTCGAATATGCTTACGATAATACTTACTATTTTTTATCGCGGCGTTATTTGCGCGATGCAGAAAATTCAAATAATGACGTAATGACTCCGTCGAGGAACCTCAAAGTTCACTCGAAATTTCGACTAAGAATACAATTTTGAAGGTGGTTTCGAGGCCGTTCTGAGTCGAGTATGAGTCGAGTAAGTTTTGGAGGAACGTCTTAGAATATGGGTGTATGTCTGAGAGATAGATATATTAACTATATCTAAATGTATTTTCGTTTTGTATTTTTTTTAAAGGTAATTAGTTCGGCTAATCTCCATTTCAAGGTTATCCATTAATTAGTGGACACCCTGTATAAGCAAATACTATAATAATGAAACAAAAAAAATTGTGGCTCTTTGAAAACTGTGAAATTTCGTGAATTGCAACTTTTGGCTCTTACGTCTCAAAGGTTGCCGACCCCTGCTATAAGACATAGTATAATAAAACAAAGCTTTCCACTTCCCGAGTACGCTACTACGTCACGACGATTTGTAACAAAGTTTGACAACAGAAGCAGAAGCCAGCTAAGTTCATCAGTAGCTATGACGTAGTAACGTACAATCACTCTAGCTGTCACAGGGAAAGACTACCTTGTGTTATTATACCTACCATGCTATGGCATATCTAATCTGAGCGCATATTTTTTAGACACTCGGCAGTGTGTCGCGCCAAGTTCCAAAATAGTAATTTAGTGGAGTACCTTAAGGGTCAGTGCACACTGAGTAACAAAATGCTCGAGCAATTATCTATACTAATATTATAAAGCTGAAGAGTTTATTTGTTTGAACACGCTAATCTCAGGAACTACTTGTTGGAATTGAAAAAATATTTTTGTGTTGGATAGTCCATTTATCGAGGAAGGTTATAGGCTATATAACATCACGCTACGACCAATAAGAGCGGAGCATAAATGAAAAATGTTGCAAAAACGGGACAAATGTCCACCCGTGCGTAGCCGGGACGGGCCGGTAGTCATTGATAAATTGATAATGAACCCAACCACAAGTAAAATAGAGTTGAAAATAGTGTGCACACCCTAAGGTTTATACTTCGGACCTCGGTTACTTGGAATTAATTATTGTAAAACCATATTTTTACTATGCTTCTTAGACTAATTTATAAAACGATTACCTATTTTTTCCGCCGTTTTGAAATTAAATTTTTTTCTGATAAAAAATGGATTTGAATTGTATTATAAGAATATTTCATTATTCCTTGACCTTGTCGCGTTTGAACCTAGACGCAACTGATGGTCAACGCAGGCAGGGCCTGAGATGGAGAACACGAATCAAAGTAAGAGGTAATCCCATACGCGCCTCTGGCTCTCACATACACACGACGGAACAACGTCAGGGTGGTAGCTAGCCAGGCGGACCATGTAGATCCTATAAAAGACATACAACAGAATCTTATAAGGGTGAATCTATCATTACAGTTATAGCTAATATCGGTATGTCGGGATTGGGAGCATGGTAAGTAAAGTAAATTAAACCAACATAGACTCTCCACCACTGAGAGTACTTTTAATTAGGTTAGTGATTAGTTACAGAAGCTAGTTCACAATATATCACAATATAATAATTAACACAAGATCATAAAATTAGGACAAGTAAACCAGATATAAAAGGTCAGACTTCGGCTGTTCGACATGGAATCCTCTGCTTCGTCGAATGACCACCGTTTTTATAACTTCGGGTACGTTAATTCATCTTGACGGTTACCCTCCTATGTCAACATTGTCCAGTGTTACCAGCTACCGATAACAATCCTACCACGTCGCGTGCTGTGTTTTGTATAATCTTACAACACGCGTCTATTCTTAGCGTGCGGTAAGGATCTTTTTCGTCCCCACACGAGATAAAAACTATTTTTTATCTGTGAGAAGAAAAGAGATAGAGCAACACTCATGTCTCGTTGCTTGTCCTGTATAGATTCTTCTGCTTACGTATTTATTAACAATTATATTCTTTCTGTTTTCAGGTATATAAATACAGTTCCAGTATTCAAACCTAAATAAATATATACAGTCTAGTCTAAAAAGTTTCTACTTAAAATAAAAACGAAAGTATTCATCGTACTTAAAATTAGAAAAAAAAGAAAATATTTTTTACTTCTTAGTACTTATTAGAATTATACACTGTGATAACAATTTTGGTGGGAAAGTTTAAAAAAAGAACTGTGCAATTTTTTTATAATAACGGTATTGTGCAATTTTTTGAATTTGAAAAAGGAAAGTGAAGTGATTGGCCAAAGATATGTTAAGATAGTTTACGTAAAAGTTGCCTTGTGATTTAGGAAGATGGCGTTACCTCCACAACAGTTTTGTGTTAGATGGAACTCTTATCACACAAATTTACAGGTATGTTATGCTTTGTATTCATTTATTTTTTATCTTAGAATAATTCTGACCTTCTGCTGTTCCACGGTGTTGGTCCTCTTCGGAAACAGTAACTGATGCTCCATAGCCATCAACCCAATTTTCTTTCGGCCGCCATGGCAACTGAGTTTCGGAACCAGTTTCGAAAGAGAATATTCTACTCTTACTTTTTATACCATAGACGAGGGAGAGGACTACGTCCAGCAGTGGACTGCGGTCTGCGATATATTATTTTTATTTGATTAACTAGTATACCAAGAAACAGTAATCTCATTACTGTGATACCTTCCAAACAAAAGTAGTCTAAACTGTGGCGGACGCGGGTGTGTCGTCCATACATTTTTGCCCACTATTCTTTGTAGGCTGCCACAGGATACCGTGACTGTGTGTCACGTACTCCTAATTAATAACAAAACACATTATTTATTTTAAAAGCGTAATACGATATCGGGCCTCTTAGGAACACAAGATTTTGGGAAAAAAACTAGGGACAAGTGCTAGCCGTCAGTTGAGATAAAATATTATAACAAATTTTAAAGAAATGGATGAAATCCTCGGGTGCAACGCACAATACAAGTGCCTCATCTGTTTACCATTTAAGAGGTCCAAAACGACCCTTTGAAACAATTGAGAAACTGTACAATAAAGGGCAATAAATCTGTTGCGCAAAAGCATGGGAATATGGTCTTAGCGACGTGAATTGGAATAACGAGAACTCGAGGAAGGACAGTGGTCTGGTTGGTTAGACCGCGAGAGCGCACGGTCATGAGTGTCGAATACTTTTAGTTAATGCTGATTTACACGGTGCAAGTTTCTTGAAGCAAGTCTCATGCTATCTCTGTTTTTGTCGGAGAGAAAGACAAAGATAGCATGAGACTTGCTTCAAGAAACTTGCACCGTGTAAATGTGCCTTTAGGCTACAATTACAAGGAGAGTTGGTCTTGGACCATTATAGGATACGGTCGCCGGAGCCATAGGGTAGATGAGTTGACTAATAGGAGAGTTCATTGAGACCCAGCTAAGGAGTCGTAAGAGCGAGAGACTTGTTAATTACTAATAATTATAGTTTAGTTTAAGTATAGGCTAATACTAGGTTAAGTTAGACTTAATTGGTAATATTAAAGTGTGCAAGTGCGAATCTCCATGAGTGCGAGAGTGAGCGAGTGGGTGAGTGTCTTACTGTATTTATTCCAGGCTGATTATTATATATTCTTCATGTCCAATAATTGTAATCTAGTTTAATATCTGCTTCGTTGGTCTAGTGGTGGCAAGCGCGACTGCTGAGCATAGGGTCCTGGGTTCGATCCCCAGGTCGGGCAAGGTGTTATTGGATATTTTCGTGTGGAATTCCTCAGTAGCAGCCTGGAGTATGGATTTGTGCCCGATTGATGGCAATAGGCTCGCGTCCTATTACATGGGACTTAAACATAACGGCGAAATGAGGGTGTTACTATACACCTCTGCCCAACCCTTTGGGGAATACAGACGTGATGTTCTGTTATGTTACTAATCACAACTCCATCGTTCTGTTCCAGGCGGTATTCCCCCGTCTGCTTCTCACAGAACAGTTTGCAGACGTGACCCTCGCGTGTGAGTCGCGTCAGCTACGATGTCACAAGCTGGTGTTATCAGCGTGCTCTGCATATCTCGAGCGACTGCTGCTGCAGAATCCTTGCGACCATCCCATCGTGCTTATGAGGGATATGCGGTAAGAAATTTTATTATGTACTTATTGACCTCTAAGGCCTCGCTTGTGTGGTATGTAAAACGTAGATGGTGAACTACTGTATGGAGTATTGGAGTAGTTAGTTACTTTGTAGATAAATGTGCCCTATAATAATCGTCGATTCGTCGTCTAGTGAATCTAGAGCTCCTTGTGAATAACAAGGTATGGTGTTCCTCCAACGAAAAGGGAGAATCCTCCTACCAGGCGGGTCTTGTGCCTGGCGGGCTACTGCCCAACGGTTGATGTTGGGAAGTTATACATATACTAACTCCGTGTCAGATCTTGATATCGCGGTGCACGATTTGTGACATTTCATCTCACAGCTGTCATTGTTGTCGCTGTAGTCTGCTAGACGATCGTCGTGCTGCGTAGTTCTCATGTGGCGTGATAGATGCCGCCACAAGTTCGTCCGGGGAAGTACTACCACCGTACCTATTTTTGCCGCCAAACAGCATTGCTGTGTGCCAGTTTATAGGGTGTGAGTGTCAGTGAAATTACAAACACATGAGATTTCTATACTTTTTGTCTAAGTTAGCAACGCATCAGAAATCCTCTTGGGGTTGCAGGTGTATATAGGCGGCAGAAACCATTTATCATTAGGTGGGCTTTCGGCTTTTTTCCAAGCTGTAACATAACAAAAAATACCAAGATGATAAACATTTCAATTTGCTGAACTAACGTTTCCCTTACTTGCAGATTCAGTGAGATGCAAGCCTTAGTAGACTTCATGTACAAAGGCGAGGTCAACGTCACGCAGGAGGAGCTGCCCAGTCTACTCAAGTCTGCTGAAGCGCTGCAGATCAGAGGTAGAGTCTAAATATTTTATTGCTTCATGTCTAGGATTCCACCAGCTTCCAATTAACCTACAATCAACTATGAAACCTCTCTAAAGATGTCCGAGAGCACCCCACCTCTCGCATTTATTTTAAGGACTGTACTTACTTAAAGGACGTATTTACATATTTGCTATAAGTACAGTTTTTTGGTACATTTTCCGATCAATCCGTGAAACTTAGCTAGATGATATGGTAGGCTACAGGATAGACCACGCCTTTGTCTAAAAAAGGTACAGAAAACATCTTTAAATTTGACAATTAATAATTGAATAATATTAACTTTCCGTAGCCTCCTCTTACGAATATACTGAAAATGAGGTGAGTTTCGGTACATATTCCTGAAAATTCAAGGGTTTTAATGAATAAATACAACTCCATTAGTTATCATACATATTAACCTTAAAAATTCGGAAATAAAAAACAAGCAAATGTTTAGAATATGTAGATACAGGAAAAGAAGGTTTTTTTTGCCTATATTTTGGTAGATAGATTAACCTTAACGGTATAAAAATAAGGTTGGTTTTCCATCTGTCATTTTACTATCGGCCATTATAGTGAGTGCAATCGAGTCGCTTAACAGCAGAAATAAGCGGTCAAATAGGATCCCCCCACGATCATAAAGATTTGAATTGACCTTACTTGCAGATAAGGGTACACTGCGTGCGTGTCATCCGCATTTATATAGTATTTTTACTATTTACCTACGCTTAATTTACTTTTGACTACCTTATTGGTATCATGGTCGCAAGCGCGGCTGCTGAGCATGTGGTCCTGGGTTCGATCCCCGGGTCGGGTAAAGTGTTATTGGGTTTTTGCATTTGTAATTTCTCAGTAGCAGCCCGGAATCTGGATTCGTGCTCGGTTAGTGACGAAAGGCTCGCCCCTTATTACATGGGACTTAAACATAACTGGCGAAACGAGGGTGTACTAAAACACCCCTGCCGAACCCTTCGGGGAATACATGGCATGGTGTTATGTTATGTACCTACGCTTTCTGCAAATGTGTCCTTAAAATAATCGTTGAGTCCTTATCAAAGACTAGTTTTTTCGTCTGTATTGTGATGAGATTCTGGTTTTACACAAGGAGACGAATTTTCTAAGCAAACTTCAGTACGCAGGCAAAGACTATGGACTTCATACGATCCTTTTGTCGCTTCATGGAGTCAGTTTCCACCAAGCGGAAAAATCCTCGCGCTTTTTTAATGACACTGAATAAACAACTGTATCAGTAAAGCAATTAAGTATAAAATCCAAGGCTCGGGTATGTCCGGGCATACGCGAGGAAACAGTTGATGTCTGCGTCGGATTTTATACTAACAGGCAATACTGATACGGTTCTTTATTCAGTGACATCTAAAAAGTGCTCGAGCACCCGCGAGGATTTTTCCGTTTGGTGGAAACTGATCCCTAAGACCACAGTATAAGACAGAATATCATAATTCGAACTTGAGTGACCTCCTTTTCGTCCAGAATCATACAATAAAATAAACAACATAATAATTTTATGATTTACAGCTACAACTCCAGCGACACATTATTTTTTTACCCTTTTTTTCTTTTTTTTTTCTTAGGTCTATGTTCAAGCGACACTTCGAACTTAACGTCGGAGCTCGGCAAGACTGAGAATAAAGACTTTACGGTCGCCAGCGAAGCTTTGGTCGCAAACGCGCAACGAGAGAATGCTGCGAACGGTGAGATACTAATCTTATCATCCTAGCTTTTTATTTAACAGTTATAGGGTTGTAGCAAAGACAACGGTCGCTAGCGAAGCATAGGTCGCCAACGCGCAACAAGAGAATGCTGCTAACGATAAGATATTCAACAACATTCGAGCCTTAAATTTAGCAGCTAGAGGGTGATAATAAGCACTTTACGGTAGTGAGTACACTGCTCGGCTTCGTGATCACAGTTTATAGTTATGTATTATACAAGGTTAGTCGGAAAGGGGGTACTAAGCCGCGGGCCACCTAAAGTATCACTGATGACTATTTTAAAGCAAGTGTTAAAATTTCAAAATTCGATAAAAAAATTGCATGCAAAAAGATTTTTATTTTAGTTTTTTTTTTTTTAAATCATTTCTGCTATAGTTATGAATTCAGAAAATTTATTTTCTAATCTATGACCCCAAATATGACCTAAATTGTAAAAACAGGTGATCATAGCTATGGACTGGAGATTTTAGCATATTTTTTACGAAATCTTTGAAAAGCTATTTCTCTTAAACTATCGAGTTTTGGGGAAAGTTGTAGAACAAAAGTTATCCCTTATTGTGGGTACTTTAACACCCTTTCGGCTTAGTACCCTTTCCGACTAACCTTGTATAGCGCACAGGACAATGATAAATGATTTTTATTTCTGTAAATAAATCTGTTACAGACACTTTTACAAGTCAATGTAATGTTTTTTTTAAGACTAAATGGCGCCGGCATTTCCTATCTGACTAGCTCTGAGAAGAAAAGCCGAAACAAACTTAGAGATCAAAGTCTCTTTTAAAGTCCAGACATTGTAGTACACGAACTATGCGAGTGAAACGATGTAGGGCAACGTCGGGAATGGCCTTTTGAGGAAAGTGCCAAAGGAGGTTCGAGTTGACCTGTCCTAACTGACGACACATCTGCATCAGTCATCGCGGAGCTCAAGGGAGCTCAACAACCCGACCGCT